>LQNS02020120.1:8943709-8984332 GCA_001587735.2 Parhyale hawaiensis | reverse complement strand
TTTTTTTTCTATTCTTTTGTTTTCTCCACCCGCTGGACTGGTTGCGTGGGGGTTTGTTAACCTCATGGAGTTTCTCCGTTCCTGCGTCGCCAGTCTGGTGTGATTTAATAATAATAATAAAAGCACAATACTTGGCTTTCCCAGTCATATGCTAATGGTGATATTGGTTTTGGTCACAACTGGTTTAAATTACATATAACTACACATTGAACATATTATTCTGCACCGTAATTGATACACAAACAAATATAATAAAAAGCTAATAACTGTTTAACTGTTGACAGCCTATGAGTTCAGATGAACCATCATACTTCGAACTGAGCAACATGGGCTCGGATCCTTATGGCGCGTCCTCCAGAGGGAGTGCCTACGATGGGTACGGCGCCAGATCGTCCGCTGCCAATGATGACACTTCAGACCTCCGAGACATATGTGAGTTCCATTGTATCCCATTTTTTTACTGTGAGATAGTCAATACTTTTTACCCCAATATTTTTCTATGGTACTGTAATTTTTTATTTCAACTTTCTTGTTGCCTGGCGTAATTTTCTCCTGGCTGTCAACTATGATGTGCTTCGTAGTGTCCTATCGTAACAGGTAAAATAGTGCTACCTACTTAATGAATAATGAACGAAACTGATTGTACACGGTTACACTCTTGAACATTTTCAATTCTACTGAAACTGTATTTGTGCTTTATCTTGGTGCCTGGATAGATTAACTTCTGACTTTGGTAAATATCCAAAGCTGCTGCCAACCCATCGCGTTATTCCTTCACCGGGAAGGAGCCTTTCGTGGCAACGGTGCGACGTATTGCGCCCTGTGTTGCAAAACTTAATGCTATTTTAGCGCCGACTTCCCCGTCTCTCGCCCCTGCACTCTGCGACTCTCACCGTCTCTGTTCCATTGGCTGGCTTTTTGTTTACAGCTCCTGCGCAGTTGCAGCAGCTGGAGGCTGAAGTGGCAGAGCTACAGCAGGAGCGCACCGCACTGGAGGCCCGAGTGGACGGCCTGGACAACCAGGCGCTCAAGTCGCGCTTCCTCGCCAAGCTGCAGGACGTCACCGCTTCCGTAGAAGGGAAACAGCGCCTGGTAAGACCTGCTGCCTTGGAGAAGCTGCAGCCGTATCATAGTTATGACCCTGGTTAACAAAAAATTTGCCACTGGAATTCATGCAACTGTATTTTCATCAAAACTTTCTGCTTTGTGATTCCAAATGGGAAAACCGTTCTTGTTTATCAGGTCCCATTTCTAAGTAATCACGTGCTGGTTTTTTGGATACCTATTGTCATCAGTGCTACTCCTACAGACCTCCCACTGCGAGTTTTAGTGACGCTTTACATCATGCTGTTCCTACGAGGGTGTCAATGGCAAGTGTCTCAAGTACCCGACGTGCTAGCCAAGTTTCCGGTTGCAGCTCTAAAATCAGAGTCCGATAGTGACTTAGTGGCAGTTTTTAAGTTTGCAAAACCAGGGGGAAAAAATGGTTTACTTGTGTTATCAAATGGAGGTGACGTGCTCGGTCCTCTGCTGTCTGCTAGAAACCGTGTCAGATGAGAGGTGCTACTGCTGTTGATGCAGAAATGCTTGGCTACTACTGCTAAGTTTTAGCACTAGTGATCAAATGTTGCAATTAAGGCACTGGCCGAATTGAGGAAGTTGTGTCCTATAACTCCTATTAGTCTATACTGTAGGTGCAGCACCAGAATAATGTAGATGCTGTTAAAGGATGTGGCTTGATGGACTGACCGTGAATCACTGTAGAAATTACTCGCTAAGTGGATATGGTGGTTGAGCAACGATCATTATAGTAATGTGCCCTGATATTGCTAGTACTGAGCTGTACCACAAGGATATTACATCTAGCTTTACGTGGCAAATGTATATAGATTATGTCTGATATATGCAATATGAATCAAAGTACAGTTAATAGTAATCCTATGACAAGGCGTTCCACTACGATACGCTTCGCATTCACTGCATTGAGGCAATTTTGCACGATGCTGTAGCATTCGCACCACCCACCTTGTTCCCCTACAACGCAGCTTAATACCCCATGTCCCCCGCTCAATACGCCAACAAGCAATATACGAGTTCCTTCACCGCACTAGAACATCTGCATAGATACCATGGGACTTACACGACTACCTTAGGGCCGTGGCTTCTGTCAGGGGGTGGGGCTCGGATCTACTACTCGCTGCCTTCGTGTAATAATAATAATGCCTTGGTGTGGTTGTGTTTTATTTCCCAAAGAGGCTAACGAATGTCCCTTACTTATATGGTTGTGAAAATGGAGTTGACAAGTCTTCCGCTTTATTTTGTCGAATATATGCAATATGAATCCTGTAAAAAGAGTAAAATGCAGGAAATTATTCCAGGTATATGTACAGCGATATTGTATTTTGCTAATACTTGCCCAGCTCATACAATAAAATCTGATCGTTTTATTGCTGGAAACCGTATATAATCTGAGGAATTACAGTTCTTTTAGACACATGTATATACCTCATAAGTAGTCATGAACATTTGTATCATGCTTAGAATGGGTGATCGATGTAATAAGGTAAAAGTTAAGCTAATGTATAATGTTTGTAGTTTAGTCACGTCTATTTTCTTTTTGTTTTATTCCAGATTCGAAGAATACGAGGTGCTCTCGGCCACTGAGACCAGTCTGCACACTGTGCCCAAGATTCAGCGATATGTAAAGAATTGTACAAAGTGTATATTAAAATAATTAAGGTCCTCAGTTCCTGCCCCGGCTTGACTTCTCCTATCTGAGTGTTGCACTTATTCGTGTTTATCCACGCTTGTTTATTTTACTGCAAGGTCCCTTGTCCTATTATAGTCCTACGGGAAAAAATTTTGTAGCAGGGCAGCACAGCGTAAGAAAAATAGGCATTTAAAGTGTATTCTACATCAAAGAATTTTCGTTATGAAAGCGCTATTTGAAACTGGACTTCAGAGACCCACCGGGCCCGTAGCACCTGGGTGAATGAATGAGCTCTTTTTCTGGGCACTTACACACATGGATGGCACCAAGAACTGTGTGGCTGACGTCGATGGGAACAGCTCCATAAAGATAAGCTAGTCTTAATTTGTCGACCATTTGCGTTGGTTGCGCTAATTTAGACCCGAGGTCGGGTCCTGCCGGTATCCCTCTCCCCTATTTCTTTGGACCCCAACAACTTTTTTTCAATTCCCTCCTTGACAAAATGGGCCCGATTTCTCCGGCCTCTGGGACAAACCCGTGTCTGATTCTACCGCCTCCCTCCCTCAAGAGAGAATGTCCGACTCGGCAACCCTGGTACTTCTGTGTGGTAACTGGGTACTCCATCCTGTGGGGAGCGTAGAATCACCCATTACCCGTAGGCTTCTGCTCCTTCCTCTTTTTAGCGATTTAGGTTTCTCGCGCGCATTGATTTTGTGTGGGAACACCCTCGTGCATCAGTTCCACGTTTCTATCTATTGCTCTATGTCCCGTCTTTCTTCCTCTGTGACAGTGCTTTGCTGTACCGCAGGCTTAAACTATTCAATATACCTAGCCATAATTTGATCAGAACGGTATAGAAATCGGGAGACTTCGAATTTTCAAATAGGCTAATAAAGTATCTCTTAGGCCCTCGAATGTCGATGGGCAGAAGAAGCCATTAAAGGGTAACACTATCCGTGATACACTGGGTAACACTATCGTTCCTACATAGAGTATAAACCTGGTGGTATATTGTAATGAAAGGGAATACCTGCTGCATAAAGTACAGATAGCTATGTAGTTTCAAAATCAGCTCACCTTTCTTTTCACCCTACTAAAATGAGACTCCTGAAATTATACCATACCTACTTAGTGTTACTCATCAGTTAAGTTATTCTTTGAAACACTTGCAGCTCAGGTGTTGAACAGAGGTACGTATATTTTTATCATACTGTATGTATACAACACACCTAAGCCATCACTTCGTCTTTCATTCAATTCAATAGTGACGAGATTAATAAGGTAATTATGGGCAACGTTTTTAGTATGGAGTTCGGTACTGTGTAATTCCAACGTCCTGAGATACAGACTACTAGAAACAAGCAGTTATTGTCGTCACTAGTGTAGGTATCCGCCGCCATAAATAGGATGCAGATTTACAGTTCCGTCAGCACTGCATAGCATTTGTCCGTAGCCGTGAGTTTACTTTATAATTTAGAGCCACTACCGTAGCATGAATACTCTAAGCAACACAATGGGAGTTGATGCTGAATTTGAAGAATTTGGTATCGTTGTGCTAGGTTGAGTGTTTCGTGGGAAGTGGAAACGCGCATCAATCTGCTCGGTGGTGATTTGATCAATATCTGCGTTTGTTAATTCGAGCGTTGAATTTCTATATCTTATCGCTATACAGGAGGGAAGGACACGATACTATATGTGTACGTAATACAAATACACATTGATATTTTGTTATGGTGTTTCATTACAGTCCTTGTTTAAACCTCGCTAAACAGTATAAGTAATTTCTTATTTGTTGAAATAGCGGACATCCAGGTTCCATGTTTTCGAAAGGTTTATAAAGTGTTTCAGCTGGATTTTAATATATATTTGGCCGAGCTTTCGACAGTCTAATGAAAGTCGTTTTCAAGGCAAAACTTGAAGAACCCAAGAGTCATACTATGTATCAATGATACAGAAGTATAGATTTTTCGAAAATTATTTTGTTTGAGAGGTCAGGGCGCATTATATTAGTTCATATCAAAGATTTTAAGACAGGTTTGTAAATTTCTGGGATTTGTTGGTAACGGTTATAGCAATTTCAGTTGAGAGCTGAGAAACTAGATTACAGAAATTTTCTCTTCTTACAGTGAGTTTCTTGTTGCAGTATACTGGAGTTCTGCCAATCAATATTATGTCCAGTTTCACGGACATGTTGGAATACTAGAGAGTTGACTTGTTGCTTTTCTACGTTAGCTTGATACTCGTTAATTCTAGTTTGATCGTTACGGCCTGTCTCTCCAACATACACTTTTGTACATGAACTACAATTTAGTTGATAGATGACATTTGATCGTGCAGATGGAGGTTTCAAGTCTTTAAGATGACATAGCTGCTGACGGAGAGTGTTTTCTGATTTCTTTGCTAATTGCACGTTGAAGGGCTTTAGTATTCTGTTAACACGTTCTGATGTGCCTTTTACATGGGGAGCACTTATGTATATTTAACAGAGGATGGATTTGGTTGCAGTGGATTGTTGTCAGCTTGACGTTGTCGTTTTTGTTTTTTAATTGCTTGTTTTACAAGTTTCTTGATATATTCTGCAATTCATCCTCCAGTTGTTCTTCACTGCACAGGTTGAAAGCTCTTGTTACTAAGGAGTTTATGACGCTCGTATTTTGAGTCCCCTCTCAAACAAAATAATTTTCGAAAAATCTATGCTTCTGTATCATTGATACATAGTATGACTCTTGGGTTCTTCAAGTTTTGCCTTGAAAATGACTTTCGTTTAGACTGTCGAAAGCTCTTCCAAATATATATTAAAATCCAGCTGAAACGCTTTACAAACCTTTCGAAAAGTATAAGTAATGCAGGCGCGTACGTACAATTCTTGTTGTTTTTGAGTAAGTGATTTGCTGTCGATTTTACTGAACAGCGAAGGGTTTTTTCGGGTTCTGGTTGGCTGGCTTTTCCTGCCAGCCACTAAAGGTCCTTAGGAATTCTGCTCCGGCGAAACGGAACGGAGTCTCCTTCCCATTCCCACGCCTCCCCCACCACCGCCACTTTAACCCGCCTACGGTTGGTGCTTTTCGAGATTTCACAGCAAAAGTAGGGTTCAATGTATACATCGCCGCACATTGATTAAAACAGGTAGAGATACCATGGAAGGCTTCTTGCTGCGTTGCCACACCTGCAGATAGGGTGTCCTTCTTAGATGACAGACAGGTGAGTGCGGGTTAAGTTGGGCTCACATTAGAATCAAATGAACGAGTTATCTCAGTCTATCCTTGTGTTTAGTTGAGCCCTTAAAAAGAATTGCGTGTCGACTAAAATGTGTTAATATTTTCAGCAAGTGTCACTAGCAATGTCTTGAATATCAGTACTATATAATAATTCACGTCGTGTTTTCATTTATTTATTTATATATTTATATCTTTCCTGTCACGCTATATGGGAATAACATAGGAGAAAATTCAGATTTCAAAATGTAAAAAAAAGTGGGGTACCTTGGAATCTTTTTCTTCAGTATTAGATAGGGGAAAAATAGAACTTATAAGATAGGAGAAAATTCAGATTTCAAAAGGCAAAAAAAAAAGCTGGGTATATACCTTGGAATCTCTTTCTTCAGTATTAGATAGGGGAAAAATAAGGAAGCCCAAAAGACGGCGGGGGTTTTGATGAAGTGTTAATTTTTTTCCCGTCATTTATAATGACGGCATGGGCCACTAGTCCATCCATATTATAATTCTGCTTGTCGCTCCTTTAGTTAGTACGACCGTGACGCTTACATCAGTACTAGATAGGGGAAAAATAAGGGCATCTTTGAGGTAGTGATGGGTCGGATGCCATTTTTTGGATGCGTATCTTTAAGCGTTCTGATATTCGCAGATGTTACCATCTCGACATCCGCGGATGTTCAAAGGAGATACAGATGCGGATATTCGCCCCACCACAAACACCCACTGTCACGACGGCAGTTCGTACAACACTTGAGAAGAAAACTTGATGGTGCTTTGTTGACAGGAACAGCGCTTGCACACATTTCCATCCAAATGGGAATTTGCAATTTTCAGCACCATGGATGAGTTTAGTGTACTGTGATAAACCTGCACATCTGCGCCTCCTTTGCTGCGAATTTTACAGTTTTGACATCCGCGGATGTTACCATCTTTGCATCCGCGGATGCGGATGTCAGAAAAGGTGCGGTTCTTCGCCCCATCACTACTTTGAGGTACGGTATGTTTGATACAACCTGAGAAGGAATCAACAGGCGATGGAGTCAAGTTCAAATATAAGCTGCTACAGCTCGCAGGTCTTGGGTAGAAATTTCACCGCCCGACTTGCAACATTTTCCACCCTTCGTTTGCATAATACGGGTCCGAGGGCATCATAATTGAGGAAAAAAGTTGTGCTCTGTAGAACTTCCACAGACTCCGCGAGTCTCTTTTAATTTGGAGTGAAGGGCAACTGAGAAAGCTTATGCTACTTGACCGGACGCAACATCGTATTTGGACGGGGTCGGTGCTGTTGAACAGTCGTTCAGTCGACAGTCGTGTGAACCTTGGCGCGTACTCAGCGTTTATGACGCAAAGCTTATTTAACAGCAATCGTAATACTCGAGCGAGAATACTTTGGTGCCGAGGTTACACGCGACAATCGCGCGTTCAATTTGAAATGAATGGTCGTTCAGCTCGACCGGCGCTCATGCTGGCGACGTGCGCGATTTATTTGGACGACGTGTGAGCTGAACGCCCGCTCATAAGTTGAGCGTGCGGTTGTGTAGTGTGTCTCCGGCATAGAGGCATGAGTTTGGTGGTATGAATGCTCGTTGTGCTGGTAAACGTTTCTCTCTTACTGCTGCTTCCAGCAGGCTGTAGCGAAGCGAAAGCGAGGATGTACAGGCGACCACGGTCCTTCCTAAAGGACGTTGCAAATCTAGCTATTCCAACGACTAACGGTCATTTTAGTTGGTCCCTGTAAGGTCAAGTGTCCTCGCCAAGGGAGCTGTGTGTTTGCTGACCTTCAGCGCCTGTCAACGTGTTGTCGCTTGAGGTTGTGCCATGCTGCTGTCAGTTAGTTTCTGCGAAGACTCAAGTATTATTTTAATGTATTCTCTGCTTTCTTAAACTTATGGCAAAGACACTGAGACTACTTTTTGTATTCGGCACAATAGGAGCGAAATGAAGTGATCATAGCTTATAGAAACTGGAAACTCACAGCCCGTAGCACAATATAACCTGCCACGACAACAGCCTGATTGACACTGAGCCCCGTACAGACATTCCCCGTGGGGCAGCAGCGCACACCGCACTGTCGGCTATACGTCCTCGTTTTCGTTTTGTTTGTGCGAGCTGTAAAATCTTGCAGTAATACAAACTTTGAGCACATATGTGTCTCTTTCTTAACTCACTTGAGGATTTAAAGAGATCGTGTTTAGAACTATAGTCCAAAAGAATCTTGGATGTAGGTATGTGGGGCCCGAGGCAGTTGTTGGCTAATGCGAAGATTGTCAAATGAAATCCTGTTGCCGTGCAAACCCTACACTTCACTCGAGCCTTCGGGGCACGTTTCAGTGCCCGTTGTGCTTAACCTTTTTCTACTTGCTAGTTCTACTGACAATCTTCGTTCTCTTCTTCCTTCTCATTCCCGACTTTATACGCATTGATTCTGGTGGTCCTACGGCTATGGGTTCCTCGCTTTGCTTGACATGTGTAGTTAATATTCCCGTCTTTTTTCCGTACCGCCCTTGGAGAGGAAGACGAAAACGTAGGACGACGTCAATTGGCATGGTGAAACCGAGTAAACTGTTTACTGGGCAAATTACCAGATATGGTTACTCAAGTGATGCTTATCCTCGAGAGCGTTTTTCCGCCAGTTTTGAAAGGATTACGTTAAGCCAGTGGGCTTCACTTTTCAGACAGGTGCGTTGATTTCGCCTCTATGATTCTTAGCCTTAAATCGCTTACGCTCGAGAATTCCGGACAGTCAATCCTACTCCATAAAATTACTGCCGACTCAAGTATGACCGAGATTATTTCAAAACCTGCAGCAACACATCCAAAATGACGAAACCAACGGTCCACTCTGAAGTTTCAAATGCGTTAAATATGTTCGGCTTTGCTTATCTCGTCTTCTATTATTATTACTATATTAAGTAGTTTAATTCTCCGTCTCCACAGCAACGGCGATCTAACAGAGGAAGAAGCAAGGGACACATAGTGTGACGATAGATACGTGGAAACCATGCACGAGGATGTTCCCACACAGGATCAACGCGCATGGGAACAGCAAGTCGGGAAAGAAGAGTAAGAACAGGTTGAAGAAAGATCAGTAGGAGTAAAAGATGGGAAGGAAGCAGAGTGGGCACGAAAGACAGCCGTCCCGAAGGCCTAGCTAATGGCTTATCTCGTCTTCTCCGTTCCAGTCGATGCCGCTTTTAAATATGTTGTACAGGTTCACCTCGTGTACAGAAGGCCTGTGTGCAGGTTAATTTTTCGGACGCGTTCACTCATCCGAATGTTACGTAGCAACATTGTCAGCACAACTTTGTTAACGCCACCAAAAGTTATTAAAATTGATAGTAGTCAAATCAGTTTCCTCGACAAACGTCACTGGACAAGTTACGGATATCGCTTTAAATTTGGAGTGAAATAAAACTGAGGAAACAGTGCACTTTTCTGTTGTTTCTACGGCGCAGCAACGCATTCGGATGATGGGAGGAGTGAACGTGTTCGAAAACCCTAACGTGTAGGCAGGCCATACGATGTGGGTTGCGGACTGATCTATGTTCGCATTATCGAAGAAGGGTACCTACCCAAGACGACGAGGCTAGTCACTCATCGACTATTTCTTTTTTTTTTTTTTGTCCCAGCTGGAGTAGATAGAAACCTATTCTTGGTATACATACTATTTCAAATACGTAGTACTTGTACGAGCACAGAAAAACGGTGTGTATGAGGTTCATCGGCAGTATGTAATAAAAATTTCAGACACTGTGCCCATGCAGCAGTTTATTGTACTTCACACGTAAAGGAAAAACATCAACAACAATCTTATGCACCATTAGGCCAGGAGCAATTCACTTAACATAGGATAAATCGCAATAGCCAAGTAAGTGTCTATATAATATTCTATAGAAATACCCCTTAACTCAAATGATGCAAATAAGTAACATTGCTGCATAACTTTTACAATTTAAAGAACTTAACAAAATAATTTTGTATACGCTAAAATTTTATTGTACAAACGTGCAAGCAGAAAAAACTCTATTTGATTAACAACAATAATAATACCAATTATCAATAATTTTAATACAGTACTCTATTGTACCTAATATTATTTGCTGTAGACCACACTATTAAACGAAGGAAACTGATCAAAAACTTTCTGTTTTATGCCGATGACACACGCTAGTCAAAAGAACGAGTATCGTCATCGTTTCGTCCGCATGTGTTGATGTGCCCATTTACTTAACTCACTTGCAAAGAAATTTGCGTTATAAATCCCTCCAAACATAACGATAACCTATGTCTGAAAGTTAAGTAGCGTCACTTGCGTAGTAAACTGAACTGACGGTAAACATTTTTACACCATTTCTAGGCAATCTTGAAGCAGTGTTTACAAGAGTTCAACATAGCGTTCGGACGAAAAGATGACTCTACTCGTTCTACGGACTAGCGTGTGGCATCGGCATTAGACAAATATGAAATTTGTGCGATGAAATAAACGTCTCTTTTATTCAAACTTTGGTTTAGTCTTCCAGTTTTATTCAAACTTGGTTTAGTCTTCCAGTTTGAAGAATTAACTCTAAGTAACTGCAAAGACATATTTAGCAAACCCGATAACATAAATGAGGTAAGGTTTAGTGTTCCAGTTGAAGGAAGGAACTTTGTAAGTAATTGCAAAGATATATTTTTATTTTTAAAACCCGACAACTTAAACATATATACTAAGGTTAGAAATTAGGGTCGCTGGCCCACAGTCCAATATCCAGCACAGGGCTTTTGAAACTCTTCTTTATGAAGTGCTGTGTAGTATTGAAACTATAAATTTCAAAGATAATTTAACACTGAAGTTATTGACGTTTAATCAATGACCGAAAGAAAGCTATTGTTTCGACAGAAAATGCAACATATTTTTGCATATTTTTGTCCTTTCTAATAGGAAATGCCCAAAATCATCACATACCTTCGGGGACGTAAAGGACTCTAATACTGCAGTATCTTTTTATACATTTACAGTCGCCCCTAAACGCTCAACATTACTGGAATATGCTATTCTGTAGTAAGTTTTGTATAGTAGTTAGTTACACCGATATGATATCTCTTCAGGCCCAAACTGATCCTGCAATCAATACGTTATTTTCCAGTCTTCTTCGTCATGGAATTCATCACCGAAATGTACAACCGTCGGCGCTCAGAAAAACTTGTAACTACATAGTACGTCTCTGTATTCCTAGTATTGTGAATGTTTCCAATACAATATAGTGACGCTCTTAAATGTCATCAACGACACCAAAAACAAGACTGAACTCTTGACAGTCTCAGTTTTTTTTTTTTTTTTTTTCAGGCTAAGGGCGCAAATGATATCCCAAAGCTGTAGGGGGGGGGATCCGTCACTGCGCGCAACTGCCGCATGGTATAGCTGGCGCCCTGACCCTCAACTGTATGAATATCAACCGTACACAGATTTTTCCGTAACTGGTTGAATTAGTCGCAGGGAAACACAGCAAGTGGTTCATTACTAAGCAACCTATTCAAAGGTGGTGTCTCTAAAAAAGGCATATTGGAATTTTTAGCGAAATCCAAATCTGCCTATCATGTATTTTACGAGTCAGTTGGCGTGCGCATGTCCCGTTATCAGACTACGACCGAAACCGTATAAGCGTTAACCCTTCACTACACGGCATGCATGATAAGTACACAGCAGTGTTAGTCCTACGGAACAATATTAAGGGCGTGTTCTATCTATCCCCAATCGGAAATTTATAGGCATATATCCGACGTCATTCGATACCGCTCACTACTAATTACTCGTAGGCAGCTGATACATGCCTATAAATTTTCAATTTGGACTAGGTACCGGAATTAAGCCTTCAAGGCTTCACTTATCCAGGACTTCAGACCGTAGCTTTGACTCTGTCGCTTCGAATCGTTTTGCAAGTACTAGAGGCAGCCCTATTGCGTTAAGCGGGTAAGATTCTATTTTACTGAACAAGACTGAATTTTTAGAATCCTCAAGATTAATTGATTCAAGAGTCAACGCCTGAACGTCAATTCTAAGGGTCGAAGCCAGCGCACCTGTCCGAGGTTTCGGACAAATCAAGCCTCAAAGGCTTAATTTCGGCGCCCAATCGAACACGCGCTAAGTCATGCAGTGAAAGGTTAATGCAGTATTTAATTTGCACTTCACACCTTTGAGTTTTACATGCTATTACAATTACCAATACATTTATGCTACAATATAACACGATAAATATATCTTTATAATCACACAATCTCCGTATAATTAAAATATTAAGATATACCATAGCCGAACTCTTCAGCGATAACGTATACGCTCGTCTTCTGTGACTTATATATAATAGATGCATACTAGAATAGCAGAGATAGGTAGCCAACACGTTTGACCTGATACTCTATCCTGAGATCTGATCCCAAAATCAGCGAACACACCCATCGGAATTACCCAATTGCCGAACTAACTCTATTTCCGAACAAACATCAATTATTTGATGGGTGAAAATAATTATTCCTTCAAATAATAACTGTTTGTTCGGAAATAGAGGTAGTTCGGCAATTGGGTAATTCCCACATACCACATCAAAATAAAATTGGCTCATTCTGCGTTCATTACATCCAAGTAATCGCATTAATTACGCCCTTCAAAAAGTGTTCTTCACACAAAAGTATTTAACGGTGAAATGATAATAATAATAATAATAATATGTACTTCACCCCAACCGACCGGACATCGTCGTAAACAACAAGCATGAGAAGTCAGCCAAACTGATCGACATTTCAATCCCCCTTCGACTCCAGAATCGTGTACAAGGAAGCGGAGAAGAAGGAAAAGTACCGTGACCTTGCCATCGAACTCCAGAGACTGTGGCAGATGAAGGTGGACGTTGTTCCAGTGGTCATAGGAGCTCTGGGGGCAATGTCCAAGAATCTCAAGACTACCCTGCTAGAGCTGAAGTGCGGCGATCTCCATCCAGGAACCCTCCAAAAGAGCGCTCTGCTTGGAACAGCGCACACCATTCGCAAAGTGCTCTGAGCCTTAGGTTGCGGGATGTGACCCGGCGCCAGAGCGTAGAGCTGAACATCGCTCAACCGACCCAATTTGGGTCGTGATATCCCTCCGATAATAATAATAATAAAATTATGCAAACAGACGGAAATAAAATGCTTCCATCCAAGCTTTCTCAAAAGAGACTTGACATATTTTGACGTCTGAGAGCAGCGCGTGCCAAACTGATATGAAATCATTCACATTGCATGCTATCGTCAAGCCAGCGTAAGGAGTCCGATGGGCGTGACTAAGAACGCAAAGCAACTTTGCCCAATCTCACTTAAGCGCGTGGTATAACTTGTCTCAATTCATAAAATTATATTTATATTCGAAACTCAAAATGCATTAATTAACAGCATAGATTTGGCACTGCTGCGTTAAATTGAGCCCCGCCTTTAAAGGACTGCTTACGCTGTTTGACTTAAGTGATAACTAGTAAAACTGGAGGCTCCGTACGTAGTGTTTCTATCTTGCGATTTTTTACTTCCGAAGCTCTTTTATTTCGATTAGCTTCCGTTTCCATCCTGCGCACGACGCGCGAGCTTCTTACACCGGGGCCACACTATACAATCGCGTGCTCAACTTATGAGCGGGCATTTAACTCACACTTCGTCCCGATTCACTGAGAAAGTTTGTAGCATGGACGACGTGACGACGTCCGAGGTGAACGTTCACTCGTCAGCTGAACGTGCGACTGCGTAGTGCGGCTCCAGCATAGCGAACAACGTACGCGACATACTCTCAAATATGGCCAGAGCTTCAGAAATAAAAAAACACCCTTTTTACACATGCGTTCCGTAACCTAGGAAACCTAAAGGAGATGATGCGTTCGTTTATCGTCTGCATTAACCGTTTTCCTTGCCGGGTTGCCATGGTGACGCCCATCAGGTGGTCCAACTCCACAATGTGCGCCACGGCTTATCGCCGTATATCTTTTGCAATAGGCTAATACTGTACCAGCTGAAGCCAGCTCATACAATTTCTTATTAGTTTCTCACACAACTACTTCATTCTGCTAATCTAACGCATCTGTATACAGTTTCAAAGCTAGAAAAACATTGATGACCCTTAGTCCCGTTTCGAGTAGCCACTGCAGATACATTGGGGGTTTTTGAACAAGTATATAGAAGATAGCTGCCTCTGGCATTAAATATTTGCTATAAGCGTAAGACCTCTCCAATTATTTCGCATGCTTTAATAAGGAATGTATCTCGAGAATAAGTACATTAAACCAGTGTCGAGCTAAAAGACATCACTTGTATGGGAATTACCCAATTGCCGAACTAACTCTATTTCCGAACAAACAATTATATTTTGATAAGTGAAAGTAATAATCCCATCAAATAATAACTGTTTGTTCGGAAATAGAGTTAGTTCGACAATTCTATGTACTTTTAGCTGTGAGCAAACGACAATTATCGACCATTGCTGGACGCAATCAACATGAAGGGCACGTTCGATTAGGCAGCGAAATTAAATCTTCGAGGCTGGACTTGTATGAAATTTCAAAGAATTGATTTGGCTTTGCAACTTTGAATCTGTGCTTTACGTGTTAAAATCAACCCCATTACGTTAAGCCGGCTGAAATTTTAATTTTCCCGAGCAAGATTGAATTTTTGGAAGTCTCAAAGGTAGGCGATTTAGGGTCAATGCTTAAAACTCAATTCAGTGCGTCGAAACCAGCGCACCTGCCTCAAGTTTCGAATAAGTCAAGCCTCGAAAGCTTAATTTTGGCGCCCAATGGAACGTGCCATAAGTTACGCTAAACTACTGTTGTGTTGAAGAACTTCCTAGGTAGGTAAATAGTTTGATAACTTGAACCGTTGATTGGCAGTAAATACAAACTGAGGTGCGTCCAGTCTCGTTTACACGATAATATTTTTTTCGCTCAATACAACTGTATACTCCTCGAGACCCACACTCAAATAATGTCACTCTTAGCTGTAGTATACCAAGGATTTATTTCTAATTTCACTTTTAAATTAACATATAAACTACTGAAATTTGACCAATAGACCGACCGAGGTCCCCTTTAGCATTCTGTGTAACGTTTCAACTTAAGTACCGTACTTCCCTTGTGAGGTATTTATACATCAGCTCTATCCTTTTATTATACTTTGAAGTTCATAAATTTTTCTTTCAGCACCTCTAGTTCCAAGCGCATTTCTAACAATTTACACACGCTGTGACACACATTAAATTTAACACATAAACATCAGCGTTAGCCTGGTATGATAGGTGCAGAAAACGACAGGAACGGCTCGTAAGAAGAAAGGGGGGACTGCGGAACCGTAGCATCCCGAATTTTCTCGATAAGAGTCGATAAATGTTTTTTTATTTAAAAAGCTGGAAGCAAGAAAAATTACTGCATTGAAATTCTGAGAGAACCGCGGAAGCCTCCCCCCCCCCCATCCACGAGCCCTCACTGCATATCGGATGATATTTATTCGTATACACAATAGATACTCTAACGATAGCTACTCTCTTAATACGAACAGATGCCATAAACTGTTAGTAAACATATAACATCTCTAAGTACTGATAGCACTTTATCCTTATGGTAACAATGAATTCTCCCCTTAAACTTAAAACTTATGTTCACCAGCAGTGCCAAAAACCTTAATCAGTGGAGCAGCGGTTTACGGTTTTAATTCGTTAATTCCTGGAGGAGCACCACAGACCGAGAATACTGCAAAGTGGGATACATTTTGCCTCAGAGTGTATTGTTTAGTAGAGGGTGCCTCTTATACCTGATGAATGGTAGACGGTGCCCCATATATCTGCTGCTTAGTGCAGGGTGCCTTATTACTGTAATTTATGGCTACTTCGCGTTTTATTTACGCGATATGGCTTATTTAATGTGTTGTTTTTGCTGTTACCGTAAACCGGTACAATACCGCAAAGAAACCGGTACATTATCTTGACAAAATTGTAAACTGTAAATCGAATATACAGCAGACCAGGATTCCACTGTAATTAAAACCAGCACCTCATTTCAATGAAGAGACATCCTATACTAATAGAATCGCTATTAACAATCGCCATTGTTTTAGAGTCATCAAATACGCGCTGTTTGAGCTATTTGGCAGTTACGGTGAACAAGTACGTCAAAACTAATCATCGCCACTAGCCGTGACAGCGTTCTAGAATCGTGGCTAATCGGCATTGCCTCTTTCGCTGCCTAACTGACTTTTTGTGACCTATGTGGCTATTTACAGCCGTATTCCCACTTGTATAACTATGCCGCTTTCAAACTTGTATATCATGTCTGCTGAGGATTCGCCAAATTTTCTATTCTCAAGAGGGAAAAAACTTGGAATCATGTTAAGCAATCTGCGATACTGACGGTGATGATGAGGATGATGGTGGTGTTCAGCATTTCACGGGTAATAATTCGTCCTACCAGGACATAAGATAATTATTGTAGATTACGACATGTCTATGTAAAAATTGTACAGTTATTACTAACTAGGGCAGGTTCGAAAGGGCACAAAAATTAAGCTTTCAAGGCTTGGTATAAGACTCAGCGAGAGATGATCAGAGCAGACAGCAGAGCTGAAGGGTGAGTCGGAGCAGCTTTAGACAGGAAGTGATGAAGCCCTGGTAGCTATGAAGTGAAGCACTGGCTGTCATGAAGTGATCTAGCATTGGAAAGAGTAAAGTGATATAGCTGTGGCTGCAGTGAAGTGATATAGCATTGGTGGCCGTGAAGTGATCTGAATGATGAAGCACTGGCCGCCATGAGGTGTTGTAGCATTGAACATTGGTAGCCGTGAAGTGATACAGCATTGGTAACCGAGAAATTATCTAGCATCTTCGACAGTGAAATGATGTAGCACGGGCAGGCCTAGAGTGATCTAGCATTGGCAACTGTGAAGTAATGTAGCACTGGCCGTCGTAAGGTAATCTAATGTTGGCAGATGTGAAGTGATCTAACATTGGAACCTGTGACATAAGCTAACATTGGCAGCTGTGAAGTGATGTAATGTAGGCCACCAGTGAGTTATTTAACTTTGGCAAACATGAATAAATGTAGCGTTATCATCAACTAAATCATATATGCAATGGAGACAACTATGAAATGATGAAACATTGTCATCTATTAATCAAGTAATGCACGCAATAATGAAGCGATGTAAAATAGTCGTCCACTAAATTATGTAATGTAGGCAACCATGAAGTGATTAAACAGAGTAGCTATCCATTAAATCATGCAATGTAGGCAACCATGATAAGATGTACCAGTAACGTAAGCAACATGAAGTGATATAACGGCGACAACCATGACGTGATGTAGTGTATGGCACAACCATGATGTCATTCATGGAATGATTCAACTTAGCCATGGACCATGGTATGATTCAACGGCTGTCCTGGTCTCTTTATCTCATGGTTAATGATGTATTTTTAGTTCATGGCTACCACTGTGGTTCTATTCTGTAGTATTACTGTGGTTTTTATTAGGTGTTTTAGTATTACTGGGATTTCTTAACCTTCCTTTCTTTGCGGCTATAGAGATCAGCTCCACCGAATGCTCTACATAAATCAACTTCTGAGGTTATTGCTTCATCCCGTCGCTGAAAAAATAATTATGTGTCATATTAAAGTACATTACATGTAGTATGTATGTGCTAATTTTTTCCAAAAAATTAATATTCCTAGAAATTATAATGAATTTTCAATTATTCCTAGTATCCGAAGGTGTGATATATAGCGCCTACTGGTGATATATGATTGTGAATTTAGATTCCTTGCCCTGCAACACATTCCTTATGTTAGGACGAAGAAATTAGTCTTTGTCTGAGGTCTCTGTGATTATTAGAACTCATTTTATTAACACTTACGCAAATCGGCCTCCAGGCCCAATTGCGAGAGGCTCGATTTCAGTGTCCAGTAATGTATGGTGTGGTCTGTGCTCGGTCAAATGCAATAATTGAACTTAAACTATCAGAAAACGAAATATAGCGCAGAAGGAACCATTTAGTTACTAATAGTTAGTAGTAAGTTATCAAAAGAAAAAATATAGACAATGGAAATAATTAAATCATAAATATAAAGGCTCTTTGCTGCTGGCTCAATTTCTTCATATATTTATATTTTGAAGTATATATGTATAAATATATATTAACTACTGTGGCCTAGTGGTAAGGGTCGGTGCAGTTAACTGAAAGTTTCCAGTTTAGACGCACCCCAAAAAATCTACGTCAAAACACCTGAACTAGCATGGTCAACAACGACAACAAGAGCCTCATGTTACCGACAAGTTTCTAGGAACCACTTTATCTAAACGCTGCTTTCAGCAATCAAAGCAATAGAATCGACATTCGCAGCTAACTATAACAAATACTTGGAAATTAACCGCTCGGTAATATTCGCAATGGTAAACGCAACTGGAGCTGCCATTGATTTTCACAAGCTGTTCGACCGAACTGTACTTGTTGGGTAGACATTCGCTTGATCTCGCAAACTTTCCAGCGGCTTAAGATGCTTCTGAAACATTTAATAACTTAGCCAAATTATTCAGGACCCGCATCGGAATGTATTTCTGGAGGGCTTGTGTTGCAACTGGATCGTTGCATCGTGAGACATACTCTAGTAAATCGCACATGATTTTAATTCCATCATCTTGCGAACAAATATATTCTGCTGGTGAATCCGAATGTGCCTCATCCGTTAAAGAAAGATGTGGGACTGAGGACGTAGAGTTTGTTTCCTCGGAGCTGTGGTTCCGTTGTTCCTCTAACACCCTACCTTTCGCTTGACAGACTCCAGAGTGATGTTTTAGTGCGCGTTTCATCCGTGCCTTTAGGTTGATTTTATTTTTAAATAATATAAACTTTTCTTTGTGCTTAGCCATTTGTTCCATCGGATTGCTCAAAACAACATCTGATTGTGATTGCCAGCCATAGAGGACGTTAGTACACGTATGGTGGAAGGTGTGACCAGTTAGGTTTGCACAACTATTGCCGCAGCCGTTCTCTTGCGGCAGGACCGATGCGTGCGATGGGTAGTCTTGCAATGTGAGAGTTTGAAGCAATTTCCTAACGCTATCAATGAAACCGGACGACGTCACACTTGAGCTGGGAATCACGCCTTGTGTGATTTCGTTTGTGTTAATAATTTCTACCGTGGAATGTGCTTTTGCGATTTTTCTGGCATCCATCATAGATTTAAAAAGTTTTGTTAGAACAGCTGGGGAATCATGCTGGCCATACTTGTAATGCAGGTATCGCACTAATAAAGTCGCATACTTTTCTTTCGCTTTTATCACGCCTCTCGAGTCCTCTAGCTCATTACAACAAGTGCTCGCGTCAAACAGCGCCAAGAGGCACATGAGTACTAATATATTTTCATCTAAATACTCATCCTGGTACGCTATAAGAAATGTAACCATGGGGTCGGCAAGATCCGAGGTGTTTACATACCGAGCAAACGTTGTGAATGAGAGGAAAGGATGTTTATAACACTTCTTGCTGTCTTTCCGTGGCCAGCCCATTCTATCCCTGTCAAATCCATAGGAGCTGTGGAAATAGTTAGAAGTGGAGATGGCCTGGGGAAGCAAGACGGCTTGGTCACAGACCGCGAGTTGTTGAAATTCACTTACACTATGGAAAAATAAACTTATATTTTTGCAAAAGGTCACGAATAAATTGGTGACGCTCTCAAAGGTGTCACCTCCGCAGCCTTTGGGGAAAGTATTACGGCGGAATATTAACTCTTGTGACTTGATGAGGTAGTTCAAGGTGGCTAAATCTGCTTCGTTCAAGGATTGCTGGCCAGCAGCGGCAAACATAGACGTAGTGTCCTCATTGTCATACCTACCCATACAAGTCAATTCTTGTCGTTCTTCTATATTCTCCGCGTACTTTTGTTCATTTGGTAGAGAAGTGCGGGTGTTTGTACGTGTCGGTGAAGACGACGAGAGAAAGCTTGTGCTTGTGTTTAGGCTTTCATCCGAAGTGAAATCTTTACTAGCTGAGAGGCCGTTGTCAGAGTGGCTCTGAACAAATGCACAAGAATCTGTTGAATCATATTTGGATTTTTTCTTCGACATTTTCTGTTTTGACAAGCGATTTTTCCACAGAGTCATTCTCTCCGATTCTGTCATTACCCACGATATCTCCATTCCATTTCGACGACACTTGGCGAATCGACAAGCTTGACAATTTTTGCGATTCTTCTTGTTGATGGTACAAGATGCTTTTGCCACACATCGGAATTCCTTCCAAGACTTGTTCTGCACAGATCTCCTGAAAAATGCCTTGCAAGAATCACACGCTACACCGCCGAAGTGCACGTTCTTCGCGACGTCGTGACAAACTCCGCAAGTTTTAGGATTTGACGAAGAGGCAGCATTGGCGAGCAGAGACTCTGCGAGTTCACCTTCAGGCCCAGTCGGGTTGACGACCGTTGATAAGTGTTTACCACGCGTGTTAGCCTGTGGAGTGTCTTCCAGCAGATTAGAACTCACAGAAGTTTTTGGATATTTTTGTGATGTGCTACTGACATCGCCTGCTGCTGAGAAAGGGGAGTTTCTCAGTTGAGTATCCTTTTCGTTTGATGCAGTCTTATCAGAATTTGCCGTATATTCATGAGTACGTTTTCGTTTTACCATCTGCATACAATCTCTAGCACTGCATTCAACCCTTTTCGTCAAACAAGCCGCCGCCAGTTTGTTTTTACGAATGATATTCGTACCTGCAGCACAGTTCATCTGTGGACAATTAGCGCCACCACCAGTTTCGCTCAGAGATGCTAAGCATACAGGCTGACGATCACTGAGCCTTGCAGTGGCTTCTGCTTGGTCTCGAGCAATTACTGTAGGTGAAACAATGGCTGGCACGCAACTGCTTGCACCGAAGTGGCTGAAAGTCTCAGTTTCGGCCAGTGATTGCGAAATAGCGTCTGCATTGAAGAGATCAAACGGTAGTTTAACCTCCACGTCTTTCTTCTCTGTACTACAATGGTCTGCGTATTGTTTCTGTGGGACTACTTCTTCGGAAGTTCTGTCATTTGATGCGTTCAAGTTTATCGAGGACGATGAAATCACGCTAGGAGTCGATGGCGTGTCTGAACCTAAGTCGCATTCCGGCTTCCAATCTATGTCCAATAGTTCACACAAAAAATTATCATCATTGGTAGTCATAGTATTGACTTGATGCAAGTGTGAGGCCGGCATCCCATCACCATAATCGTTTTCGACAACTGCTTGGCTCTGACTAACACTTAATGCATGACTCGTTTCACAGAGGGAAGTACTTTGGCTTGGCCACGAGTTTTCTTGCACTAGATCCGTAGAAATTATTGGCCCCATGGTGGTTGGCCCATATTGTACGTTGTCTGAAACCGTGAGGAACGGTGTAGAATTCAGCGGGTACTCACTTCCCTGTGCTACACCAAAACTAGCTGCTTCATTTAATATTTCATCAATAATATCTTCGGCCTGTGTAGAAACATCTACAAGAGGAACGTGAAATTCGTCCATCTGCAGGGCATCAGTGCACTGGGTCGGAGGTCCTTGCATATTAATTGGGTTTGGCCAAATTGATAATCCGTTTTGTGGATAGGATTCAGCCCGTGGACCTGGTGTATTAGCGTAGTCGTTGACTGCGAGGGACCTAGTAGAACCTGGTGTCCCCGACGCATTGAAGTGGTTAGTGAAGGACTGGCATCCCTCAGTACAAACAGGTAAATTGTACTGATAATGTGGAACCTGCGGAAAGGATTGCTGGTGTCCTAAATGCGATCCGAGTTGAGGAAACTGAGGACAGTTTCTTCCATCCGCGTAGGGTGAGCCCCCATGGCCGGGATACGCAGGACTGAGGTACTCTTGCGCAGCTGGGTTTCGGGATGCACTTCCGTTCATAAAGCGTACGCCTGTATTCGTTTGACGCTGAAGTTCGTTCTGGTAATTTGAACTTGGATACGAAGCTGGATGAAACTTACCGCGGTGGCAAGATTCCTGACGAGAATACATTGTTTTTAATTCTTCACGGTAACAAGAATTTTTATGTTACGTTTTCGATGCTGGCGCCAATGAAAGGAAAATTGCAGTCGTGAGTTGATGAAAAAGAGAAATTCAGCAGTGGCGATATATTCCGATAAACTGGTTGCCAATTAAAGAAAACTCATAGCTCTTCGTGCATAATTTATCTTGATGTAGGCGTTGCATCGGCAACATCTTGCAGAAATTCCACGCAGTAGATGCGACATTGAGGGTATCTACGCATATGGAAGATACAATTCGTTCACTAGATTACAAAGAAAATCGTTGCACTATCGACATCTCGCGTAGATTCTTTTTTATGAAAGAGCGTTGTTTGATGTTTCCGTTACTTCATCGATCACAGCTAGCGAGAGGGAAAATTTGCCGATCGCACTGTTGTCCAGCGACTCGATAATGCACACTATCTGGAAAGGAAAAGATAAACGACTTAGTTCCAAATTTGCTTGTAAAAAATCTATCTTAGGGAACTGTTAGAGGATAAAAGTACGAAGATTGGCTAGCGAGTTCATAGGCTGCCATAGATATGTTTGTAATCATTCCTCGTGGTGGGAATGTTTTCCAGAGGGAAGTAAAAAAAATGCGCAGCGGTTGTAAATGTTTTCAACATTTCAGTTAGTCTATGGCTTAGCCAATCTACTTTCGTAGATGCAATTAGAAAACGAAAAGGTTAATGGAGCTCGCAGGGTACATGTACTGGCAGTACCCACGTGTGCTGGAGTGGCTTCAGCACTGTGTAACCGAGTTAATTGTCTGCCCTTCTGCATCAAATGATATTAAAGTTTTTTCACCCTAAAAGAAAATACTGCGAAATTTACTGGCATGTGGAGCATTATCATCGAAGATTAAAAACTAATTAAATGCAATACATAAGTGACATTTAAGAGTAGCTATATATTATCCAACCCAAGATATACGATAGACTGTTTAAATCAACCCACAATGGAAGATAGAAAACGTGTGCAGAGTTCCAGTGCACTGTAATGTATATTATTTTCTTGCTTTATATAGCCTAATTGATTTATCAGACACCTGATATTTCAAAATGAAGTGCATACCAGTAAAACTACTGTTTGGGCAACACTACAGTATTTTATTACGTAAAAGAAAATATACTTTCATGATTAATGCACAAATGGCTTAGATTATTCGTAAACTACAACTACAATTTTATCTAGAACAAATCCAACTAACCACGACGTGCTTTCCATCTGGGAGAGAAGCCTTCGCTGCCTTAGGAAGATTTGTGGTACACTTGCCTCTGGTACACTTGCAAGGAAGGCAAAGTACTCAGTGGACCATCCCGTATCTTTGGCGCTGCCGTGGGATACTTTCTTCTGGGATAGGAAACACTTTTGCATTCCCGTTATTGTTACCGTGTTCACGGTATCGGTAGTGGATCCATTTCTGTTAGGTAGTAAACGTCTCAGCGCTCCATGGACATGGTACCGGCAGTGGTCCCTTTTCTCGAAGGTGGTAAACGCTCTTGACCTCCACTTAACCGCTTTCGTGTAACCCATAAATTATGTCATGCTCATGCCCCCGATACGTACTGTTATCCACTAGGATCGGAGTCACACTTTTTCTGCCCATTTGAATAATCAAGTACGAATTTTCACTCACCAATTATGTTCTCGATTCACTTGTACCTGGACACATATATGATTTTTTTTTAAGTAATCACGAAAAGAATCGCGGCTCCCGCACTTATATATTCACAGGTATATATATATATATTTTTTTGATTAAATCGTTATACAAACAGTGTTATTGAAAAATAAACTTCTTTAAGTTAGTTCTGAGTTTGTCCACTGCTATATTAATTTAGCTTTCATGAATTAACATCGTACTTCCTCCCTCTGTGTCTCTCTACAGCACAAATGGTATTTTCTCACAATGTAAAACTAATAACATTTTGATGAGGCGAACTAATGACAGTTATAAGTTTAGCTCTGGTTCTGCACCGGCACAAATAAATAACCTAGCTTTATTTCAGGGAAAAAATGTCGTCTATTCGAGGCATTTAAGATACACATTGTGAAGTATTCGAGTCCTTAGAATTACTTCACTGGCTTCAACATCAGGTCTTTAACAATTCATCACTAAGGCGAAAGCTGGACCAATCATAAGCACTTCGTACATTTTGCATAATATTTGAGTCTTACGTTTTCAGCAGGATAGTGCATTTTTCTAAACTAATGCTTTTTACAAAGAATGAGTTTTTTGTGCCTCATGACATCTAATGCGACCTTCAGTTAAGAATGTTGATTCTTGCTCTGCAACTTCTGAGCTAGTTCCTCAAGCACACTCACAGGTAAACATTTTTGAAGGACTTCTATGGTGCTTTGATCGTTGTAGCGGGAAATGTGTTCCAGTAATTCGCACACCACCTTAATGCCTTCCCGTCGATTTGTTCGGAAGGTATTGCATTTTACTGCCGTGGCCGAAAGCGAAAGATTTTCTGCTGACATTGGTATGTCGTCACTAGTCTCATCATTAGCATTGGGGCTGGTGGACGAAGTTTTCTGGTTTGTCAGAGATTGCTTCTTTCTGGAGTCTGTGACTGTGTCTACGCGCTTTGCCATCTGTTCCAGTGGATTCGAAAACACCACGTCTAACCTGTTTTCTCCACTGTACAGGATATTTGTTAAGTGATGGTAAAATCTGTGATGGATTCCTGTGGCCGATGATGCAGCTAACTTGTCAACAGCATTAGCGGAATCGGTTGCTTGAGGCAGAACAGACGCGTAAGCGGGGTACTGAGCTTGAGACAAACTTTCAATCAAGTCCTGAATACTAAGGGAATATTTAAAGAACGGCAGAGAGGACAAGGTGGGGGCCATTTCGTACAAATTGTAGTTCGTTTCCGGAACAGTGATGGCGGAGTGAGCATCCGCCAGTTCCCTAGCATCTTTCAGGGCCCTCAGTAGCTTTGTGAACAGGACAGACGAACCATAGGCACCAAGTCTGTAACGCAAGTAGCGGCACAGCAACTGCACATACTTTTCTTTTGCTTTGGCGACAGGTTCCACATCTTCCAACTTATCATGGCACCGCTTTACATCAAACAACGCCAAGAGACTCATCAAAACCAGGACGCCTTCATCTCGTAGATTTTCACAATACGCTATGTAAAATGCGGCCAGTGGAGCGACAAGTTCGGAATGATTCACGAAATGAGCAACAGTTTCAAATCTAAGGTATGGAAACTCCAAACCTTTAACGCGATCATTCCTGAACCAAATCATTTCCTCTGGATCGAAATTGTAAGAGCTATGAAAATAGTTTGTAGCGACAATCCCATATCGTAAAAGTGTGGCTTGATCTGATTTAGAACGGTTCTGAAATTCGATCACGCTTTGGAAAAAGGATTTCTGTCTCTCAACAAAGACGAGGAATATGTTGGTCACCGCCTTCGCGTCATCTCCCAGGCAAGATTCTGGAAAGGGTAAGGTTCCAAGCGCTGTCTCTTGGTCAGCGATCAGACGATTCATGGTCGAAATATCTTCAAAACTCAAAGCTTCAGGGTCTGCGACTTCCGTTGTAGTTGTGCCGTAGATGACACTTTCGAAAACAGAGTTTTGCATTCGTAAATTTAATGCAGCTACGGTTCCTGGACAATCGTTGGGATGTTCATCTTGGGAAGATACACCGCTGCTACTTGATGCTTCAGAAGAAGGAGTTTCGTCGAGTCTTTTCTCCTCCTGAAGTACCTCGAAGTTTGAGTTTTCTATCCCCATAACATTGCAACGTTTGTCGAGGTTTGCTGCGTTGGAATTGGAGGTCGCAGAAGAGGATGAACTGTCTTTCTGGTGAAGCCCTTTCATCTTTGATTGCTTTGACAAGCGATTTTTCCAGAGAGTCATTCGCTCAGGGGCTGTCATGACCCACGAAATCTCCATGCCAATGTGGCGGCATTTTGCAAATCGACAAGCCTGGCAGTTCTTCCTCTTCTTCTTACTAATGACGCAAGACCCTTCTGCAGCGCACCGAAATTCATTCCAAGATTTATTCTGCACCGATCTCCTAAAGAATGCCTTACACGAATCGCATGCAACTCCGCCGAAATGCACATTCTTTGCAACATCATGGCAAACGCCACAAATTTTAGGGATTGGTCGAACTCTCTTCCTGTTCTTATTTGTGATTCCAGCGTCACAAGAACTGGAATATTGTGATGGGTCCTCGTGCAACTCACGGTGTTTGTTTCCTCTAGGTTCGCCAGAAGCACTCCATCTGTCAACGGCTGCAGGTTTAAATTGAGATGGTATGTCAATACAACTTGAGTCAGAAATCTCATTAGCTGTGATGAGTGTTCCACAATTTTCTACGGACGTAGGCATTTCATTTGGCTTTATTCCAGAAGCGTAGTTCATTTGGATTGAATTCCACTGCTCTTTTTGATGTTCTATAGCAGATTTGTTACTACTGGCTCTTTGTCTAAGCTTCAGAGTATCAGTATCTGAAAAAACTGTTAGGTACTCTCGAGGTAAGGTTTCTTTACGGGGAAAATTAGTCGATATTAATTCTTCGTTATAATTCCTAGTTCGTGGAACAGTAGAGTAGTCATCACGGACGTAATGGTTTGTATATGGTAACACTTGCTTGAATGTTTTGTGAGCCGACGTTTGGGACTCTTTGTAAAGGTTTGGAACAGATAAGTCTTGTACCTTCGTTACAACTTTTTGATTTTTAGCCTGCTGCAGTGAACTTGTGCAATTGCTCTGGCTTCCAAATAATGAAACCTGGCCGCTTTGAGGATGACGGCTAGGAGACGGATAGTCTTGTTTAGGTCTCTGCGTCGTACTCTGCGTCGTAGAAGATGGCANAAGTCTTGTACCTTCGTTACAACTTCTTGATTTTTAGCCTGCTGCAGTGAACTTGTGCAATTGCTCTGGCTTCCAAATAATGAAACCTGGCCGCTTTGAGGATGACGGCTAGGAGACGGATAGTCTTGTTTAGGTCTCTGCGTCGTAGAAGATGGCAATTCATTATAATTTTGTGACGGTATTGCCTTGTCTGACACATATCCTTGACGAAAGTTTTCACTGGCATGATTCTCCCCTGTAAATTGTACATCAACATTCTTTTGCAAAGGTGCTTGCCTATCTGACATCCATCCTTGACGGAGGTCTCGACCTCTACAACCAGGCAGCACTGAACTTTTTCCATCACCTTGCGAGTGATAAACATATTCACGACGAAGACGATCTTCACCAAAGTGATATATCTTTGAAGATGGGTTGTCAGTTCTTTGGTATGGTCTGCTTCCGTCTATTTCTTGAATAGGACAGTCATGTTCTTTTCCAGACTGTTGCAAACGAGAGGACTGTGGGGCGTAAATGTCAAGTGCAGATCCTGTTCCTCTTGATGCCTGCATACGAGCACGATGTAGGTTTTCGCCATCGTGGTGCTGCTGAATTGATGGTATGTCATCAATCTCTGACGGTCCTTCCTGATCTAACTCCCGGCCATAATGAGAATCTTTATCAGGATATGCAGTGTAAACTAACTTAGAATCATTGACGTGTGTGGGCAGTTCATGAAACTCTGGTACTTGGAAACCTTGGCAACTGTCTTGTACATTATTCGATTGAAAGTTACCAAAGGGATGGTCAGCACGAATCCCTGCATTCTTACCTGCAGTCTTCGACGAGCTTTGTGGGTCGTTGCCAGCCAGGTGTATTTTGTCATTATCAGAAGTGAGGAAAGTATGTTTCGAATCTTTTGAAATGGGATAATTAGAAAAGCTCGTTGTAAATTCAAGCTTATTCTGTGGGTGGTAACCGACTTCTGCAGCTCCGTAATGAATCCCACCAAGTTTTGACCCGTCATTTCTAGCTGCGTGAACTTGTCGATAAACCTCTCCAGTATCATTGGTTACTACTCTGTCGTTGATCTTTAAAGCATAGTTAACAGGCTCTTCATCAGGCTCATCGTCAACATGTGGTACCATCAAATGGGACTGCTTACCTTCGGAACAGAGTGAGTAGTCAACAGGTGGTGGAGTATCCCAGTTTATTGCTGTGACTTCCGCAGTGTGATGAGACGGATGTTGACTGTTGTTACGCATAGGTGGTAGATTAGCGTTGATCGAATGAATATAAGGGGGCTGAGTAGGAGGTGGTCTTCTCACGACTGGAGTAAATGCCGAGCAGCGAGGGTAATCGTCTCTTCTATCGGTATCGTGAGGGGCAACGCCGACAAGTTGAGATGGATTGGTAAAACGCCGTTCCTCAGAGCTGATGAAGCTTGTTTCCACGACAGAACCAGATCTAACCGCTGGATCACCAAGACGGTTGTATTGATACATTATGGAATTATGTGTTGAAGATAAAGAGTCATCTGGCGGGTGATAGCCGTTGTTAAAACTTTCTCGGTGATTGGAATACATCGTGGCATCGTTAGTATATACGGTTAGCTGGTGGTTAGCTCATAATTGAAATCACAGAACACATACGGTGAGTGCTGCAAGCTCGCACAATCATGTCTCGAAATTGGATAATTTTATGTACTTAATGCATAGATGCACAAATATGCCATGGGATAGTCTCACCTGAGCATTATAAATTGTTTTCCGCCTCGTTCGAAGGAAGGAGAGGCTGATTTCCTCGGAGACATATTCAACTGGGGTAGGCGTACTGAGAATGGAAACTGGGACGATGCACTTTATTTTCACGTATGCATATGCACTTATCAAGTTCAGTATTATATTTACGCATACATATTACACTTTCCATTCTTCTAACAGTGTTTGAATAAATTCAAAGGTTGCTAAATATATACATAAAAATACACTGGTATGTAACAAGGTGTCGGTCGTCGTGTACCTCAAGGCAGCTCAAATCGCTATCTGAAACAAGGGAAAAATGTGAATCGGGCTGGGTTTTAAATCAAAACTTTAACTAGAGTACTCTGAGAGCGCATACCTCCGCCAAGTGAGGCAACGGTATCAAAAAATTCAAATTGGCTCCGAAACCATAATTTTCTTTGTATAAACTCCAAAATCTAATCATCTGTGCCTTTTGATAGTAATAACAGCTTGTGCAATTTTCTTGAAGATCCGTTCATAACTTTTTGAGTTAAACTGCTAACAAACGTTATGACAAACATGAGTCAAACATACACACAAACATACCGATCTGCATCAAAATTTAATCATTTATGTCTTTTAACATTACTAACAACCCGTATAAATTTCATAAAGATCCATTTATTAATTTTTGAGTTATTATGCTAACAAGCATAAAATAAAAAACAGTGACAAATGAATGAATGAACAAACGGATCATTATCAAACTTTGGTCATCTACTCTCTATTATATACCTAACAACTCATGTTAATTTCATAGAAATCCATCCATAACTTTTTGAGTTGTGGCATTGACAAAACTGAGGTAGAAAAACAAACGGATGGACATATCTTCACCAAAAGTTAATCATCTGTTCCTCCTAACATACCTAACAATCCCTGTAAATTTCGTCCAATTCGCTTCATAACTTTTTCAGTTATCTTGGTGACAGACAGAGAGACAAACACGACGAAAACATAACCTCCTTGGCGGAGGTAAATAAAAAGTGAAATATATCTGAGCTGGGCATTTTGTATTTGCAGTCTGCAATTTCGTGATCTCGGCCCACAAAAATTAATTTCGGAATTCGAAATTAGTTTGATTCTGAATTCTTTTACAGTAATTCCGGAATTCAAACGTCACTAAAAAGAACAATTTATCGTTTTTTGCCCCCTTCACCGTGAGAAACGCCCGTAAGCAACTCGGTGCCAACAGCTTAACTTGACACAAATGCATTACTAGCTGAACTAATAAAGTCCGTATAGCCGGTGGCGAGCACACCAAATCACTGTCGCAACCCTCTACTCCATGTTGGTTGGTAGAACTCCGCTATACCGCTGTCACTTCTCGGTATCGGTAGATGTGAGGGATGGCTTTATGGAATGTAAAACAAGGTGGTCGAAAGGGTAGTATGATATGTCTAGAGCTGAGGTTGGGGCTAGCATATTGATGACTGAATAATGAATAATTATTAGAGACTATAATTAGCGTGTTTAAGCTTTTATAGATATTTCAGCTTCTTCTTCTTCTTCTCTCTACTGTTCAATCAATAAATTGCCTCTGGTGCTCGTTTAACACTTTATAGATTGAAGGTTAATGCTTTCAAGAGCTAAGACTAAATACTCACGACTTAAAACTACAGTTAATTAAATCGCTTAAACCTTCATTCCTTCGGAGAAAAACTTCGCTAGCGCCTACCGATCGCAAAATTGAGGAATTATATTTCAAATTTGAATAATTATTCCGCAATAACTGTGAAATCGCGGTTGCAGAATGCCAAATTCTCGATCACGGAATAGCGATCGCAAACCACTGATAAACATACTTTAGCACCGCATGCCCAGCACTGAAACGTTTTAAACTATATAGTTTCAATCACACCTCAACAAAGATAAATTATACATCATTATTGTACTGAAATGCACGACTGTACGAAAATTTCCTAAGGATTACCGATTATGCAACCAATTCCAATAGTGTCTTAGGAATAAAAAACTTAAGAATAACACAATAAAAATCATAATAACCAACAACAGTGATACGCCATGAATGTCACACAGAAAACGTTTCCACGTCAACCATTCAACCATTTGAACTGCGCGAAGAACGCGCGTTTGTCTTCTAGCTGAATAGCTCTTACCAGCTACAATTCAATCTAAAACATACAGAAAAATTATGCCTATACGCATGGCACTGTTTCCCCAAGTTTTGTGTATCCAATAAAATAGACAGATAAAAAGTAAAAGGATTACATATTGATTGGTTTCCATTTGAACAGAGACGTACCTACATAATAATAATATCTGTTAAAAACTAACATAGAATGCGAAAGCTAGCTTGTCTTAAAATAGAAATACTTAAAAGTAATCTTGCCAGTGAGGAACATAGATAGTCCATATAGAAATTGAAATTATACAGCACCACGATGACGTTCATCAAGTCGACTAAAACAAAAATCCGAAATACCAGGTATCCAAAAAAGTTTGTGGGAAATGTGGTAGTCACTCGCCTTCTATGTAGAACAAGCACGAGCTTTCTAGGGCACTTTATGGTACAGATACCGTATATGGAAAATCAAAAAACAGCGCTAAAGAAACAAGCGGAAAGCGTTCAAACCCAAGCAATACATATCAGTTCGCAGCTGATGACACACGAGTTTTCATTCCTCTTTATTCTAGAAAATATACCTCCCGTTAAAATTTGCCACGCAAGGTTTAGACTAGACACAGCTGTCGGAATCCCCAAAATTACAAGAATAGCAAGATCATTTGATAAAATCTACAGTTTGAAAAAATTTTCTTATTCATTATAAACAATTCCTCATGTGACTTAAACCACTAAACGTATTCTGAGACTGCTATATAAGCAACGCGTCATCGTTTTTCAAGCTTATTTGTGGATTAGAAGAATTTGCCTCTTCTGCACTCTGTATTCGATATCACGTACTTCAGAGGTCCTTCGACAGTTGCACACTCTCAGTTATATAGAACGCCGTACATCTTACAACTTCAGAAACGCAGTCTCTAGCTGAAATTACTGAGCGTACACTCGTACTCAAAATCTTTTTCGAACAGTTTCCTTGCATCTGGATGGCAAAAACTTCAAAAAAATCTATCACTCAAGAGGTGTTTTCAGTTTTTGGGACAAGTCTCTGAGCACCCTCACAGGTAAATATTTTTGGAGGATTTCTATTGCGTCAGGGTCACTGCATTTAGATACATATTCCATTACCTCGCAAATCATTTTGATGCCTAGTTGCCGATCTGTAGTAAGTCCAATCTTATCATTCGTGAGCATGGCAGCCATTAAGGACTCCTCCTTGGGAGATGAAGAAGCTGAAGGGTTGCCATCTTCATTCTCTGCCAGGGCTGAAGCCTCGACTGCGTTTGTTCCATCGTCATTTCTTTCTTTAGTACGTGGCGAAGGGTTTTTCTTTCGCATTATTCTGTCTTTCTGCTTTTTCATTTGTTCCATTGGATTGTCCAGTAATATATCTGTTCGTCTTTCTGAATCGTACAATGCGTTTGTCAAGACGTGATAAAACCTGCTATTTCCCGTTCCTGATGACGCAACACGCGTATCGGCGCTCTGGTTGGGACATTCTGGCTGAGGCCATACAGTTGCATGGGCGGGGTACTGCTGGCATGCCAGATGTTCAATTAAATTTGAAATGCTTACGGAATACTGCAGGTGTTGTGAGGGAACACGAGGAGCCATTGCGTAAATAACGTCGTTGGTTTGACGATTTTGGACAGGAGTATGAGTTCCAGCTATTTTCCTGGCATCCTTCAGAGATTTTAAGAGTTTTATAAGAACTGCAGAGTAGCCACGCTCGCCATGTAGGTAGCGTAGGTATCGTCCGAGAAGCTGAACATATTTTTCTTTCACCTCAGTCACCCGTTCTGAATCTTCCAGCTGGGCACCGCAAGAGTCGACCTCAAACATTGCCAGGAGACACATGAGTACCACGACTCCTTCATCACGGAGATCTTCGCAGTACTTTATCAGGAATTGGGCTAACATGCTGGAAAGCTCCAAATTGTTAATTATTCGAGAAATGTTTCTGAACGATAAGTACGGATATGCCAACCACTTTACACATTCACTTCTGTACCATACCATTTTTATTGGGTCGAAATTGTAGGCCCCGTGGTAGTAATTTGAGATCGCCATGCCATAACTGAGAAGCGTGGTTTGGTCCGATTCAGATAGTCTTTGGAAGTCACTCAAGTAACGAAGAAATGATTTAATTCTTTTAACGCAAATGAAAAATGTGTTTGCAACTGACTCAGGATTGTCACCGTCGCAGCGTTCATCAAAAGGGTTTGCTTGGAACGCATCCTCTTGCTTGCCAATTAATTCATTCAAGGTAGAAATATCTACCTCACTTAGGGCATTTTTGTCGCCAACGCTTGTTACAGTTGTTCCACGAATTTCTCCTGGGAGGTTATGATCCCTATCGATTTCTAGTAAAGTGATGGATTTTTCATGCTTGCCTAAATTCTCTTCTCGATTGTCACGGAAATGAGACACACTACCACAAGATGGTTTATAATTTGTTTCTGCTGGTTTCGAATGTCTTTGCTGTCGACTGACGTCGAAACTGGATTCTTCCCGTCTTGAGTTGTAGTGGTGTCCCCTGTGGTTTTCCGAGTCAAAACTAGATGCTTCTTTACCAGCATCGCTTTTTTTACCCTGTTTTACTGCTTGTTGCTTAGACAAGCGGTTTTTCCAAAGGGCCATTCTTTCAGTTGTAGTCATTACCCATGAGATCTCCATGCCATTTCGGCGACATTTTGCAAATCGGCAAGCCTGGCAGTTTTTCCGATTTTTCTTATTAATGACGCAAGATCCCTTTCTAGTTGCGCACCGGAATTCACTCCACGACTTATTTTGCACAGACCTCCTAAAGAATGCCTTGCATGAGTCACATGCGATTCCACCGAAATGCATATTTTTTGCGGCATCATGGCAAACTCCACACGTCTTGGTGACCGACGTAGTTTCTGTATGCACGTTACCGGGAAGTATATCTCGCGAACTGAAGTCATGAGAAGAACTTCCATAGGAGCTACTGTTTTGGCCATCGCTAGGATCATATTCACGCCGGAAAGATGAAGTGACATCGTGAGAACTACTGGTTCCAACGTCGTTGGATGATTGAAAAGTTGTATCTGAAACCCCGCTCTCAGAAGACTCACTGACTGTTGTAGAACCGGTACAATTTCCTACAGATTTAGCTTTGGGATTCTCCTTCAACTCCAACATCGGTGTTACGCCACTGGAATGGTCCTTTGTGTTATAGTTTATGAGTTTATTTTTGCTAACTTCCAGCGAGTGCGTTCTCGTACTTGCATCACTTTCAGTCTTCAAGCGTTTTTTATTCGAAACCTCTTTGTTACCGCATTCAGAACTTGAAGTCCCAGCATTTCCAAAACTGGTTGACTCCCGGCGAGTAGTTGCTTCTGGCGGCCTGGGATGAGCTGGAAAGTTCATCAAATGTTTAGAATTTTCGTAATAGGCAGAGTCGACATGTGACGGAGCATCTTCGTTCACAGAATGTGGCAATTTGTCGAATTTGTCAGTTGTAAACGGTGTTTGCCGATAGGTGGAATTATTTGCACTTGAAGTGTCACAATTTGGCTCATAGTAGTCATAATTTTGGAAAGCGCGGGACTGGAAGACGGAGTGAATGGAGGAAGACATTGGCAGACAGTCGGAAAGTCGATGTGAGCTGGAATTACCTACCTCAACTCGAAGAGCTTGAGGAGCTTGTGTCTCACCAACTTGCTCTAAAAATCCTTTAGATTCAACCATGCTACATGATGTGGACATCCCGTTTTTACGAAGAAACACAGTCTGATTTGAGATATTGGGATCAGAGACGTCAGCATCTAACGCCCTAACCTTGGAATTTTCAGATTTTTTATAACTGCCTAAATTAATACATGAACGAATGTTTGAGTCTACAGCATGCTTAGAATTTGCCTTCGATACATGCCCAGACTCAGCTTGGTGTCTCTCATCCAGAAGTTCTCCATCTGAAGGTGAACAGTTACTGTTAGTAGAATTCTCAAGCATGTGTAACCTAGAATAGTTTTTCATAAATTCCAGCTTTTTCTTAGGATGATACCCGATGCCCGATGTTCCGTAAGGAAAAGCACAAACCCTTGTTTTTTCGAAACTGGCGCATAGAGCTCGGGAATCAGTTATTTCCAAACCCGCGGGCACTTGTTCTTGCACTGCACCCACCAGCCCTTCAGCAGGGTTATCAGATCGCGCAACATCAATTTCCCGGCCTGTAGAGGTAAAAAGCGCGGTAGAAACGCTTCTTTTCAGAGGATCCATATTAAGTGCGGTCGGTGGCGTATCTTTACTTATACTTGCGGAACTTAGAGCTGCATCCTCTGGTATCCGGTAGCGGTGGGAAGAAGGGTGTGATCCGCCCATCAATTGCGAAAATCCGTAGTTGGTCCGAGGAGAAGAACGCGGAAAATGTGCGCTCTTTGAGTACGGGGTGAATGCTGAAACGTAACGGTGACGTGTCTCATCTTCGCTCGGAAGAACTTCTTTTGGATCTGACCATAGGTGTGATGATTTGGTGTTGAAGAAGCGACCATCACCTCTTGAAGAACATCCTTGGACGCTGGGTCCGTTACCTATTGTCGAATACATGTCGAACCTGTAGCTATCCCTTGAATTATATTTCAACGTTGCAGAGGCAGTTGACTTGGCATCGTTGCTGGAGCTTCCTTGCATAGAATCCATAATGAAAGTGCCTACTTAACCCATAGAAATGTACTAATATATCCGGGTAAGCGCCAACGTCTATCAACATCGTTTTATAGTGAGAAGAAAGGCGAAACGGGAACGGTGTAAGAACGCTGATGTAAGTAACTACGGAGATAATAAGATATATTTAGAGGATTGTGATTCATAAAACTGATGACATCATGAGATCTCCTCACCTGTGCGAAATTAAGAGCTGTCCGATTTAAGTGACGACCAAGTTCTCAAAAAACGTTCCAGATCTTCAGCTGCTGCCTTGTTCAGGTATAATTGGTCATGAGCCGTCGTCCAGCATGCTTCCTTGCATACAAGTACCCTGTTCGCAATCGGTAAGCAGCGTCTCTCGCTTGTTCCTGTATGGCACTACACATCAAATGTTCGAAGTTTTTCAGTACAGAAAAGTAATCATCTCGGTAATCCTGTTTACAATACAGTCCGTTATCTGTAACAAAGAAATAACACTAATGAGGATTGGTAACATTGACGACATGATCACATCGATTAACCGTTTCATGTACGATCACGAGAACTACTATTTAACAGTAACACAGGATAGTCAACGTCCGAATCACTCAGTGGAGGTAATCGGCTCTCACGCAGTTATCAGTTGGATAGTTGCAGTTGCCATTCTCAGTAGGTACACAATAGAAGTGAACAACAAACGACACGTAAGCGTTATGCAGCTGCTCTTAATGTTAACTACGCATCCGCTTAAAGCGTCACAGAAAGGCACTACTGATGTTCGGAATTTTAATTTTAGATACGCATCCGCTATTCCACTTTAGGGGTGACAGTATCATGTGTGACTGCTGTTCGGAATGTAAACTACAAAATATTTGCAGTAAACGACGAAAAAAATCCTGGTTCAGGCTTTACAGATTTTGAGCAACTGTGAAACAGAAATTCGCTGTGAAATTTTCATACACCAAAAATTTTGCATATTTTCAAAGTGGAAGGGAACAGCTTCCATTAAATCTGAATTTAAAAGGGTCATTCCAAAAGTAATGCCTTCTATTTTTTTCTTCTGCCTGAAGGGATCCGAGGGCATTGCAGATTGCAATTGTTATGATGACTGAATTGATGTACTCATGACCTGAAAACTTCATCTCTCTGTTGCAAATATTGACGGTGTAACACTAAAAAAGCAGTCCCCGTCATGGACGTGCGTCGGAAGTAGAGATGCATTATTGAACTCTCCCATGCAGTAGAAGTTGAACCAAAATTCACCGGCCCCTGTGTAACGTTTATGAAGCCGATACAGCTGTTGTCAGCACAGTTAGGTGATGAGTTATTCGGTTTCAGAGTGACGACAGAGATGTGAGTGACAAGGTGCACTCCGGACACCCATGCGCAGCCATCACTCCGGGAAACTAATGACACCTCGGAAGAAAATCAGGCCGTGAATGACTAGGGCAATTATATATTTTATACAGAAAGCAGACCCCACCAACTCTGCGACGATTCACCAGATCACAAGGCACAACACCATCCACCATGAACACACAAAGACGAACCATTTTGTCAAGCAAACTCAGATGACAATCGGCAGAAGAACCCCAAACTACGGAGCAGTATTCAAGAAGAGGGAGGACATAACGAAAAAAGCAGCGACGTGTCAACTCTACCGAGCCAAACACCCTCCAATCACGTCTCAATTTTCTGCGATGCTTCGTGAGGCAACCGAACGAACGTGGGGCTCAACTGTCAACTTTGGATCTCCCAAGAATACCAAGTCATCAACAACAGAAAGTGACACACGTAACTTAAACATGAGCATGGTCTCAGTCTTGCCCGCATTTAGCCTCATCCCCCACCTAGAACACCAGGAGTCAGTCACTTCCAAATCACGTTGAATGGATTCTGAAACCTCCAACCTATCGCTAGGGTCATCGCAAACAGCCAGAAAGGGACATCATCAGCGTAACCAACAAGTAAATTATTAACAAGAACAAACAGGTCGGCTGTATAAACGATGAACAACAAAGGGCCCAGAACACAACCTTGTGGGACACCAGAAACCACATCCAAGAACTCACTCCTCTTTCCATCAGCTACACATTGACGTCGTCACGTCTGCCGGATAAAACTGACTAATAACGGCGAAAACTGAACCACCAATACCCATCAATGACTAAAGTAGTAGAAGAAGAAGTAGAAGAAAGAACATTCGAAGCCCGCTGTGGTTGCGAAATCCCGTGAAAAGGGGGAATCACAAGGAGCTGTTGCCGATTACTCGTATTCCGCGCATTATGTGCTGTACACGTGCTTCAATCAGTAAACAAAGGCTTGCATTTGGTGTCTACTGAGCCGTTGCGAGCGTTGCCGTGCATCGCACATTCTGGTGCTCATGGTGAACTTGGCGGTTCGTTTTTTTGCTGCCGCGACAAAATTATCGCGGGTTTTATCTTCCCGTGCTGTAGGAACGAAGGAGCTTTCGTAACATTGACCTATGAAAAAACACTAACGGTATGAATATCATATGCATTGTTTGTGCTAAATCTATAATGTATCTCAGTAGCTATCTGGTGTATATCTAGAACGTAAATTTATATCGCTAAACTGCATTGAGTGTGTGTGTAATTATCTGGACGTGCTTCGAGCGCACACGGTTACTGACATTTTACTTGGCTAGGGACACGCCTGGTGTTCTCCATGCTTAGCTGCTAATGATTATTGATTATGTAGTCTGTTGTCTCTGTTTTGATTTTCTATTTTATGCTATTTTGCTATGGTTCCTGAAATCCGTTAATTGTGTGTCGTCCTGTTCCTGCGTGCTTGCCTGCTGGACGTATCCTCAGTCTCCGAACCACCGTGTCCTCTCTCTCTGTCCAAAGGTTGCTATATTAATATAACCACTGAGATCAGCGATTCCTTGTGTACTCCATTATTCGTAATCTTCTGATCATTACCTCTGATATCAAGAGGAGCCTCAAATCTGTCGTTTCTATCTGTATTCCTTTATATAGTAACTTTTCTGCTGTGGAAATACGTAGAGTTGCAACTGGAAACTTGCATAAAATTTTTCAAGTAAACCGTTAAAAGTAAATGCACAAACCAGCAAATTGATTCAATCTTGGTTGATTCAAATTTATTTGAAATACCCTAAATGAAGTACCTATTGTAGAATGAAGTTACTCCAGACAAGCCGTGGCTGACACTTTCTAACTTACCATGCATGTTGTATGTGCACATACTCTTCGTTGCCCTAATGGAGAGACTAACATATTTATTAGAAGTGAGGAGTCGTAATCCACGATTAGGCATTCGTTGTGACATAGACCGAACTTCTCAATGTTCTCATGTTTTGCGCCTATGCACGCTGCGTTAATATTTCAACTGCGTTAGTATTTCAAGGCTTGCACTCTCTGTTGAATTTAAAGCACCATGAATTGCGTCACTTCCGAAGCATTTTCACCAGCTGCATGGTCGAAGTCACTGGGTGCGTACCCAGACCAGGGGCAACAAATTATTTATTTTTCTCTATTGATATTCTTCAACTGCATCTCGAATGCTGTACTTCAAAGAATTTCTTCACTCATCCGACGTCTTCAGCTTGTAGGCCAAATCTCTGAGCACCGTCATCGGCAAATGCTGTCGAAGAACCTCTAGAGTATCTTGATCATTGCTCTGCGATATGTGTTCCAGTACCTCACAAATTATTTTTATGCCCACCTGCCGATCCGTAAATCCATCATTTTTGTTTTTTGCGAGTGTATTATTGAGTGAAGAATTTTCATTTTGAGATGAAGAACAAGCGGTAGCGGAGTTGTCACCTAGATTATTTGCTAAAGCACTTGAGTCGATAGCGTTGGTTCCATCGTCATTCCATCGCTCATCAGTTGGCAGTGAGTTTTTCTTCCACGTTATGTCCTCTGTCTGCTTTTTCATCTGTTCCATTGGATTATCCAACAAAATATTCGTTTGTGCTTCTGAATCGTACAGTGCGTTTGTCAAAACATGATAAAATATGTTATTGTTACCATTATTTTCTGATTTCGATGACGCGACAAGCATTTCTGCCACTTGGCTATGACGTTCAGGTTGAGGCCACACAGACGCGTAGGCGGGATAGTGCTGGCTTGCCAAATGTTCAATTAATTTCGTAATGCTAGCGGTGTAAGGCATGGATGGCGGAGGGCGAATGAGAGGAGTCAACAAGTAGGAAACTTCGTTGGTTTGAGGAATTTGGACATCAGTGTGATTTCGTGCCAAGTTTCCAGCATCCTTCAGAGACTTCAAGAGTTTCGGAAGAACCGCAGAACAGCCATGCTCACCGTGTCTGTAACGTATGTATCGTTTGAGCAGCTCAATATATTTTTCTTCTGTCGCGGTCACTCCTTCGGGATCCTGCAATTGACCCCTGCAAGTAAATACCTGAAACACTGATAGGAGACTCATGAGTATCAGAACTCTTTCATCTCGCAAATCTTCGCAATAGTATAGAAGAAATCTGGCCAACAAACTGCTGTACTCTGAATTTTTAATAACTCTATAAATATTTTTGAACGAAACGTATGGAAATGCTAAGAACTTTGCACTTCCCCTTCTGAACAATACCATTTTCATTGGATCAAAATTGTAGGCACCGTGGAAATAGCTCACCGTAGCCATGGCGTAACTGAAAAGTGTGTCTTGGTCCAGAACAGAAAGTCTTTGGAAGTCGCTGACGTGACGAAGAAATAGCTTACTTCTTTCAGCGCAAATGAAGAATGTGTTAAGAATTGTCTCAGGATTATCACCGTCGCAGCGCTGATCGAAGGGGATCGCTTGGGAGACAGCTTCTTGTACGTTGATTAGGTAACTCAATGTAGCAATGTCGAGGTTACTCAACGCATTTAGGTGAGCATTGCTCGTTACAGTTCCAGGAATTTCTCTTGTGTGATTTTGACTAGCTTCTAGTTCTACTAAATTGACAGTTTTTGGATGTTTGCGCAGATTTTCTTCTTCCTCCAAGAAATGAGACGCGCCTTCACCACTTGCCTGGTTATGAGCTCCGGTGCGATCTGATTTTCGCTTTTGGCAGCTTGCAGGGAAGTTGGATTTTTGCAGTCCTCTGCCATCTGAGTTATGTTTCTTGTGTGTAAAAGCGTCAGATGCAGATATTGCTTCACTAGAAGAGCTATCACTACTTTGATAATAATTGTCGAGTTTCTGTTTAGACAAGCGGTTTTTCCATAGGGTCATTCTCTCAGTTGTAGTCATCACACAAGAAATCTCCATGCCATTGCGACGACATTTCGCAAATCGGCACGCCTGGCAGTTTTTCCGATTTTGCTTATTTA
>LQNS02020120.1:8927545-8943609 GCA_001587735.2 Parhyale hawaiensis | reverse complement strand
CTGCTATATAAGCAACGCGTCATCATTTTTCAAGCTTATTTGTGGATTAGAAGAATTTGCCTCTTCTGCACTCTGTATTCGATATCACGTACTTCAGAGGTCCTTCGACAGTTGCACACTCTCAGTTATATAGAACGCCGTACATCTTATAAACAACTTCAGAAACACAGTCTCTAGCTGAAATTACTGAGCATACACTCGTACTCAAAATCTTTTTCGAACACTTTCCTTGCATCTGGATTGCAAAAACTTACAAAAAATTTATCACTCTTGAGGTGTTTTCAGTTTTTGGGACAAGTCTCTGAGCACCCTCACAGGTAAATATTTTTGGAGGACTTCTATGGCGTCAGGGTCATTGCATTTAGATACATATTCCATTACCTCGCAAATCATTTTGATGCCCAGTTGCCGATCTGTAAGTCCACTCTTATCATTCGTAAGCATCGCAGCCATTAAAGAATTTTCCTTGGGAGATGAAGAAGCTGAAGGGTTGCCATCTTCATTATCTGCCAGGGCTGAAGCCTCGACAGCGTTTGTTCCATCGTCAGTTTTTTCATTAGTACGTGGCGAAGGGTTTTTCTTCCGCATTATTCTGTCTTTCTGCTTTTTCATTTGTTCCATTGGATTGTCCAGTAATATATCTGTTCGTCTTTCTGAATCGTACAATGCGTTTGTCAAGACGTGATAAAACCTGTTATTTCCCGTTCCTAGTGACGCAACACGCGTATCGGCGCTCTGCTTGGGATATTCTGGCTGAGGCCATACAGTTGCATGGGCGGGGTACTGCTGGCATGCCAGATGTTCAATTAAATTTGAAATGCTTACGGAATACTGCAGGTGTTGTGAGGGAACGCGAGGAGCCATTGCGTAAATAACGTCGTTGGTTTGACGATTTTGGACAGGAGTATGAGTTCCAGCTATTTTCCTGGCATCCTTCAGAGATTTTAAAAGTTTTATAAGAACTGCAGAATAGCCACGCTCGCCATGTCGGTATCGTAGGTATCGTCCGAGTAGCTGAACATATTTTTCTTTCACCTCAGTCACCCTTTCTGAATCTTCCAGCTGGGCACCGCAAGAGTCGACCTCAAACATTGCCAGGAGACACATGAGTACCACGACTCCTTCATCACGCAGATCTTCGCAGTACTTTATCAGAAATTTGGCTAACATGCTGGAAAGCTCCGAATTGTTAATTATTCGAGAAATGTTTCTAAACGATACGTACGGATATGCCAACCACTTTACACATCCACTTCTGTACCATACCATTTTTATTGGGTCGAAATTGTAGGCACCATGGTAGTAATTTGAGATCGCCATGCCATAACTGAGAAGCGTGGTTTGGTCCGCTTCAGATAGTCTTTGGAAGTCACTCAAGTAACGAAGAAATGATTTAATTCTTTTAACGCAAATGAAAAATGTGTTTGCAACTGACTCAGGATTGTCACCGTCGCACCGTTCATCAAAAGGGTTTGCTTGGAAAGCATCCTCTTGCTTGCCAATTAATTCATTCAATGTAGAAATATCTACCTCACTTAGGGCATTTCTGTCGCCAACGCTTGTTACAGTTGTTCCACGAATTACTCCTGGGAGGTTATGATTCCTATCTATTTCTAGTGAAGTGATGCATTTTTCATGCTTGCCTAAATTCTCTTCTCCATTGTCACGGAAATGAGACACACTTCCACAAGATGATGGTTTATAATTTGTTTCTGTTGGTTTGGATTGTCTTTGCTGTCGACTGACGTCGAAACTGGATTCTTCCGGTCTTGAGTTGTAGTCATGTCCCCTGTGGTTTTCCGAGTCAAAACTAGATGCTACTTCACCAGCATCGCTTTTTTTACCTTGTTTTACTGCTTGTTGCTTAGACAAGCGGTTTTTCCAAAGGGCCATTCTTTCAGTTGTAGTCATCACCCATGAGATCTCCATGCCATTGCGGCGACATTTTGCAAATCGGCAAGCCTGGCAGTTTTTCCGATTTTTCTTATTAATGACACAAGATCCCTTTCTAGTTGCGCATCGGAATTCACTCCACGACTTATTTTGCACAGACCTCCTAAAGAATGCCTTGCATGAGTCACATGCGATCCCACCGAAATGCATATTTTTTGCGGCATCATGGCAAACTCCACACGTCTTGGTGACCGACGTAGTTTCTGTATGCACGTAACCGGGACGAATATCTTGCGAACTGAAGTCATGAGAAGAACTTCCATAGGAGCTACTGTTTTGGCCATCGCCAGGATCATATTCACGCCGGAAAGATGAAGAGACATCGTGAGAACTACTGGTTCCAACATCGTTGGATGATTGAAAAGTTGTACCTGAAACCCCGCTCTCAGAAGCCTCACTGACTGTTGTAGAACCGGTACAATTTCCTACAGATTTAGCTTTGGGATTCTCCTTCAACTCCAACACCGGTGTTACGCCACTGGAATGGTCCTTTGTGTTATAGTTTATGAGTTTATTTATGCTAACTTCCAGCGAGTGCGTTCTCGTACTCGCATCACTTTCCGTCTTCAAGCGTTTTTTATGCGAAACCTCTTTGTTACCGCATTCAGAACTTGAAGTCCCAGCATTTCCAAAACTGGTTGACTCCCGGCGAGTAGTTGCTTCTGGCGGCCTTGGATGAGCTGGAAAATTCATCAAATGTTTAGAATTTTCGTAATAGGCAGAGTCGACATGAGACGGAGCATCTTCGTTCACAGAATGTGGCAATTGGTCGAATTTTTCAGTTGTAAACGGTGTTTGCCGATAAGTGGAATTATTTGCACTTAAAGTGTCACAATTTGGCTCATAGTAGTCATAACTTTGGAAAGCGCATGACTGGAAGACGGAGTGAATGGGGGAAGACATTGGCAGACAGTCGGGAAGTCGATGTGAGCTGGAATTACCAACCTCAACTCGAACAGCTTGAGGAGCTTGTGTCTCACCAACTTGCTCTAAAAATCCTTTAGTTTCAAGCATGTTACATGATGTGGACATCCCATTTTTACGAAGAAACACAGTTTGATTTGAGATATTGGGATCAGAGACGTCAACGGCTAGCGCCCTAACCTTGGAGTTTTCAGAGTTTTCATAGCTGCCTAAATTAATACAAGAACGAATGTTCGAGTCTACAGCATGCTTGGAATTTGCCTTCGATACATGGCCAGACTCAGCTTGGTGTCTCTCTTCCAGAAGTTCTCCATCTGAAGGAGAACAGTTACTGTTAGTGGAATCCTCAAGCATGTGTAACCTAGAATGGTTTTTCATAAATTCCAGCTTTTTCTTAGGATGATACCCGATGCCCGATGTTCCGTAAGGAAAAGCACAAACCCTTGTTTTTTCGAAACTGGCGCATAGAGCTCGGGAATCAGTAATTTCCAAATCCGCGGGCACTTGTTCTTGCACTGCACCCACCAGCCCTTCAGCAGGCTGATCAGATCCCGCGACATTGTTGGATGTTGGAAAGCACGATGTTGCAACTTCCGGGCTTGTGGCGGTAAAAAGCGCGGTAGAAACGCTAATTTTCAGAGGATCCATATTAAGTGCGGTCGGTGGCGTATCTTTACTTATACTTGCGGAACTTAGAGCTGCATCCTCTGGTATCCGGTAGCGGTGGGTAGAAGGGCGTGATCCGCCCATAAATTGCGAAAATTCGCAGTTGGTCCGAGGAGAAGAACGTGGAAAATGTGCGCTCTTTGAGTACGGGGTGAATGCCGAAACGTAACGGTGGCGTCTCTCATCTTCGCTCGGAAGAACTTCTTTTGGATCTGACCATAGGTGTGATGATTTGGTGGTGAAGAAGCGACCATCACCTCTTGAAGAACATCCTTGGACGCTGGGTCCGTTACCTATTGTCGAGTACTTGTCGAACTTGTAGCTATCCCTTGAATTATATTTCAACGTTGCAGAGGCAGTTGACTTGGCATCGTTGCTGGAGCTTCCTTGCATAGAATCCATAATGAAAGTGTCTACTTAACCCATAGAAATGTACTAATATATCCGGGTAAACCCCAACGTCTATCAACATCGTTTTATAGTGAGAAGAAGGGCGAAACGGGAACGGTGTAAGAACGCTGATGTAAGTAACTACGGAGATAATAAGATATATTTAGAGGATTGTGATTCATAAAACTGATGACATCATGAGATCTTCTCACCTGTGCGAAATTAAGAGCTGTCCGATTTATGTGATGACCAAGTTCTCAAAAACGTTCCAGATCTTCAGCTGCTGCCTTGTTCAGGTATAATTGGTCATGAGCCGTCGTCCAGCGTGCTTCCTCGCATTCAAGTGCCCTGTTCGCAATCGGTAAGCAGCGTCTCTTGCTTGTTCCGGTATGGCACTACACGTCAAATGTTCGAAGTTTTTCAGTACAGAAAAGTAATCATCTCGGTAATCCTGTTTTACAATACAGTCCGTTATCTGTAACAAAGAAATAACACTAATGAGGATTGGTAACTTTGACGACATGATCACATCGATTAATCGTTTCATGTACGATCATGAGAACTACTATTTAACAGTAACTCTGGATAGCCAACGTCCGAATCACTCAGTGGTGATAATCGGCTCTCACGCAGTTATCAGTTGGATAGTGGCAGTTGCCATTCTCAGTAGGTACACAATAGAAGTGAACAACAAACGACACGTAAGCGCTATGCAGCTGGTCTTGATGCTACCTACGCATCCGCTTAAAGCGTCACAGAAAGGTGCTACTGATGTTCGGAATTTTAGTTTTAGATACGCATCCGCTATTCCACTTTAGAGGTCACAGTATCATGTGTGACTGCTGTTCGGAATGCGAACTATAAAATATTTGCAGTCAACGACGAAAAAAAATCCTGGTTGAAGCTTTACAGAAATTGAGCAACTGTTAAACAGAAATTCGCTTAGAAATTTTCATACACCAAAAATTTTGCATATTTTCCTCGTGGAAGAGAACAGCTTCCATTAAATCTGAATTTAAGAGGGTCGTTCCAAAAGTGCTGCCTTTTATTTTTTTCTTCTGCCCGAAGGGACCCGAGGGTATTGCAGATTGCAATTGTTATGATGACTGCATTGATGTACTCATGACCTGAAAAGTTCGTCTCTATGTTGCAAATATTGACGGTGTGACACTAAGAAAGCAATCCCTGTCATGGACGTGCGTCGGAAGTAGAGATACGTCATTGAACTCCCCCATGCAGTAGAAGTTGAACCAACATTCACCGGCGCCTGCGTAACGTTTACGAAGTCGATACACGATACAGCGCTGTTGTCAGCACAGTTAGGTGATGAGTTAGTCGGTTTCAGAGTGACGACAGAGATATGAGTGACAAAGTGCTCTCCGCACACCCATGCGCAGCCATCACTCCGGGAAACTAGTTGCACCTCGGAAGAAAATCAGACAGTGGATGACTAGGGCAACTATATATTTCATTCAGAAAGCAGACCCCACCAACTCTGCGACAATTCACCAGATCACAAGGCACAACACCATCCACCATGAACGCACATCGACGAACCATTTTGTCAAGCAAACTCTGATGCAGAACCCCAGACTACGGAGCAGTATTCAAGAAGAGGGAGGACATGGCAAAAAAGTAGCGACGTGTCAACTCTACCGAGCCAAACCCCCTCCAATCACGTCTCATAAGACTAATTTTCTGCGATGCTCGTGAGGCAACCGAACAAACGTGGGGCTCAACCGTCAACTTTGGATCTCCCATGAATACCAAGTCATCAACAACAGGAAGTGACACACCATCCTGTAAGAGGGTGAGGTAAGCAGGTCTCACTTTACGTAACTTAAACATGAGCATGGTCTCAGTCTTGCCCGCATTTAGCCTTATCTCCCACCTAGAGCACCAGGAATCAGTCACTTCCAAATCACGATGAACGGATTCTGAAACCTCCAACCTATCGCTAGGGTTATCGCAAACAGCCAGCAAAGTGACATCATCAACGTAACCAACAAGTAAATTATTAACAAGATCAAACATGTATGCTGTATAAACGATGAACAACAAAGGGCCCAGAACACAACCTTGTGGACACCAGAAACCACATCCAAAAACTCACTGCTCTTGTCGTCACATCTGCCGGAGAAAACTGACTAATAATAACCGCGAAAACTGAACCACCTATGCCCATCAATGACTAAAGTAGTACAATACGTAGAGTTGCAACTGGAAACTAGCATCAAATTTTTCAAGTAAACCGTTAAAAGTAAATGCACAAACCAGCAAGTTGATTCAATGTTGGTTGCTTCAAATTTATTTGAAATAGTCTAAATGAGGTACCCACTGTAGAATGAAGTTACTCCAGACAAGCCGTGGCTGACACTTTCTAACTTACCATGCATGTGCACGTACTCTTCGCTGCCCTAATGGAGAGACTAACATATTTATTAGAAGTGAGGAGTCGTAATCCACGATTAGGCATTCGTTGTGACATAGAGCGAACTTCTCAATGTTCTCATGCTTTGCGCCTATTCACGCTGCGTTAATATTTCAACTGCTTTAGTATTTCAAGGCTCTTTAATGCACAAAACTCTCTCTCTCATAATCTACTCTGCGTTCGGTATTTACAGGCATTTCAGTAATAGTGTGGCGTCGCACTCTCTGTTGAATTTAAAGCACCACGAATTGCGTCATTTCCAAAGCATTTTCACAAGCTGCATGGTCGAAGTCACAGGGTGCGTACCCAGACCAGAGGCAACAAATTATTTATTTTTCTCTATTGATATTCTTCAACTGCATCTCGAATGCTGTACTTCAAAGAATTTCTTCACTCATCCGACGTCTTTAGCTTGTAGGCCAAATCTCTGAGCACTGTCATCGGCAAATGCTGTCGAAGAACCTCTAGAGTATCTTGATCATTGCTCTGCGATATGTGTTCCAGTACCTCGCAAATTATTTTTATGCCCACCTGCCGATCAGTAAATCCATCATTTTTCTTTTTTGCGAGTGTATTATTGAGTGAAGAATTTTCGTTTCGAGATGAAGAAGCAGCGGCAGCGGAGTTGTCACCTCGATTATTTGCTAAAGCGCTTGAGTCGATAGCGTTTGTTCCACGGTCATTCCGTCCCTCATCAGTTGACGTTGTGTTTTTATTCCACGTTATGTTCTCTTTCTGCTTTTTCATCTGTTCCATTGGATTGTCCAACAAAATATTCGTTTGTGCTTCTGAATCGTACAGTGCGTTTGTCAAAATATGATAAAATATGTTATTGTTACCATTATTTTCTGATTTCGATGACGCGGCAAGCATTTCTGCCACTTGGCTATGACGTTCAGGTTGAGGCCACACAGACGAGTAGGCGGGGTAGGGTTGGCTTGCCAAATGCTCAATTAATTTCGTAATGCTAGCGGTGTATGGCATGGATGGCGGAGGGCGAATGGGAGGAGTCAACAAGTAGGAAACATCGTTGGTTTGAGGAATTTGGACATCAGTGTGATTTCGTGCCAAGTTTCCAGCATCCTTCAGAGACATCAAGAGTTTTGGAAGAACCTCAGAACAGCCATGCTCACCGTGTCTGTAACGTAGGTATCGTTTGAGCAGCTCAATGTATTTTTCTTCTGTCGCGGTCACTCCTTCGGGGTCCTGCAATTGACCCCTGCAAGTAAATACCTGAAACACTGATAGGAGACTCATGAGTATCAGAACTCTTTCATCTCGCAAATCTTCGCAATAGTATAGAAGAAATCTGGCCAACAAACTGCTATACTCTGAATTTTTAATAACTCTATAAATATTTTTGAACGAAACGTATGGAAATGCTAAGAACTTTGCACTTCCACTTCTGAACAATACCATTTTCATCGGATCAAAATTATAGGCACCGTGGAAATAGCTCACTGTAGCCATGCCGTAACTGAAAAGTGTGGCTTGGTCCAGTACAGAAAGTCTTTGGAAGTCGCTGACGTGACGAAGAAATAGCTTACTTCTTTCAGCGCAAATGAAGAATGTGTTAAGAATGGTCTCAGGAACATCACCGTCGCAGCGCTGATCGAAAGGGATCGCTTGGGAGACAGCTTCTTGCACGCTAATTAGGTAATTCAATGTAGCAATGTCGAGGTTACTCAACGCATGCAGGTGAGCATTGCTCGTTACAGTTCCAGGAATTTCTCTAGTGTGATTTTCACTACCTTCCAATTCTGTTGAACTGACGGTTTTTGAATGTTTGCCCAGATTTTCTTCTTCCTCCAAGAAATGAGACACGCCTTCACCACTTGCCTGGTTATGAGCTGCGGGGCGATCTGATTTTCGCTTTTGGCAGCTTGCAGGGAAGTTGGATTTTTGCAGTCCTCTGCCATCTGAGTTATGTTTCTTGTGTGTAAAAGCGTCAGATACAGATATTGCTTCACTAGAAGAGCTATCACTTCTTTGATAATAATTTTCGAGTTTGACAAATCTGTTCGCCAAAAAGGTATCCCAGTAAGAGAGTCAACATCAGTAGTGTGTTCTTTAGAGGTACGGTAACGCTGCTGTAAAGCGTTTAGCCGTGCGGACCGTCAAAAAGGCTAAAACGAATAAATAGATGCAAGATCCTTTTTTAGTTAGGCATCGGAATTCTCTCCAAGATTTATTTTGTACAGATCTTCTGAAGAAAGCCTTGCATGAGTCACATGCGAGTCCACCAAAATGTGTATTCTTCGCCACGTCGTGACAAACTCCACATGTTTTTGTTGTTGACGAGGCTCCAGCACTCTTGTCACTTCTATGTACATAATGCGTCCGAAAGTCATGAAATGAACTTTCATCGCTAGGTGCATTGACGTCCCGTAAGGAAGATACATCGGAAGAACTCCCCGTTTCAACATTGTTGGGTGATGCAAAAGTTTCGTCCAAGGTCCTGGTCTTTGTAGTCCCAATTGCTGTTTCAGAACTAGTGTAATTTACTACTGATCTTCTTGGGGAGTTTTCCTGTGCGTCATTAAAGTTACTGTATTGTGTGCTGCACTCTACAGAGATTTGGTGATTGTTAACTTCCGGTGAAATCCTCGCATTTATGGTACTTTCCGTTTTTAAACGTTTTTTATGCAGAGTATCTTTCTCACCGCCTGTAGCATATGTCATTAGAGTATTGTCAATGATATTTAGTTTCTGATGGGAAGTTCTTTTTGACGACCTTGAATGTACTGGAGAATCTAACAAAGGTGCAGAAGTTCCGTTATATGCAGAGTTGACTTTGAGCGGGACATCTTCGTGAGCAGAATGTGGCATTTGTTTAATTTCTTCAGTAAGATATGATGTTTGCTGATATCTGGCATTCTTTGTGGCACCGACGTCACAGTTTGGTTCATACTGGCTTTCAAAGTTTCCTAAAACCCTGGACTGGAACCCGGAGTCACTAGCGGAAGACAGTGGCAGACATCCTCGAGGTTGGTACAAAATGGAGTTGCCTACCACAACTCGTTGAGTTTCAGCGGCTTGGGTCTTATCATTATCCAGTGAGAATCTTGTGGGTTCAAGTGTGCTATCTCTGGTGGACAGCTCGTCTATGTGAAGGCGTGCGGTTTGACTTGCGTTATTGGGGTCAGAGACGTCTGAGGATAATATGTCGAACATGGATTTTTTATAGCTTTTGTCGTGGTTATTTAAATTAGCAGGTGCAACAAAAGAACGATAGTTCCCATCTACATGATACCTGGAATCAGCTTCCGAGTTGGGTACGGACAAAATTGTGTGGTTAACATCCTCAAGTTCTCGTTCAGCAGATGCATAGTTACTGTTAGTAGAATCCTCAGAAGAGTAGAAACCAGCACTGCTTTTCATGAACTCTAGTTTTTTCTTGGGGTGATACCCGATTCTTGAAGCCCGGCAAGAAATCGCACCCACTTCTTCTGGTTTTTCATAGTTTACAGATCGACCTCGTGAATAAGCGCTTTCAATATCAGCAGGCTCTTCTCTCTGCTTTACACTCACCTGTCCTTCGGGTAATGCATCAGCTAGTACAGCGTCAACTGTTGGATGTGTTGGAACAGAACGCACACTGGAAAACTCATTTCTTAGGAAGCGCTGATGGCCTGCGCTCGGTTCTGTACCAGTGTAGCCGCTAGAGGACCTTGAGACAGTTTCCTCTGAAGTTCGACATATTTGAGAATATGGTTGCAAGCCACTCATGTATCTCGGAAAATGGTAGCTGGTCCGAGGAATTTCCTGAATTAGAGAATGAGTGCCTCTTGAGTGTTCCGTGACTGCAGAGATGCGAGGGTCACTTCTGTTACCTTCATCACGGCTGGCTTCTCTTGGCTCAGGAAAGGCGTAGGTGGATCGCTTGATGTTGGGGAGGTGATCATCACCTGATGAACTCTGAACGTTGAGTTCGCTTCTTGATGCTAAGGGCTTTAGAGATTTGTTGTGATCCACGGAATTATATCTCAGCGGTGAATACGCAGTTGAATGGGCATCATTGCTGGATATTTCTTTGGTCACATCCATATTAAAAGCCTTTTTATCGAATACAAATCAGCACACTCTACACATATCCATATAAAGACCGGTTTTCTAGAATATTCTTGTAGCACCAATGGACTCGCACAAAGGAAATACTGTAATGACGCCGATGCATCGACTACGAAGTTACCAAAGACTATTTAGAGCACTCCAACTCAGAAACTGACGATATATGTTCTCACCTGCTCCAAAAAAAGGTCGTTTGATTTATGGTGTACTTAAAGTCTTAACGACGCTCCAAGAAAGTCTGCTTCTTCTTTTTTCATCCACGAATAACCACGCACCAAAGTCTTGCGCTCTGTCACTCGTCGCATTCGTTCATTGCATGTAGAACACCACCATTTCACGATTGGTTCGGTATGGCACTGTAGTCCAAATATTCCAAGTTTCTCAGTATCGAAAAGTCAATTATCTTGCTAATCAGTCTGTTGAAATGTACAGAGTGTCACCTGGAACAGAAAATTACCGGCGATGAGAATCCGGAATATCAACAACAATATGAATTTGCCCTTTCACTGAGGGGGGAGAGGGGGTACGCTCTTCGTTCGTATCTCCAACAAGCTTCCAAACTAATACTTTCTATGCTTGGCACTTTCTCGTTTGGGTATTTTAAAGTACCGGTAACTGGATCGCGTACTAAATGAATCAGCGTACATGGTGAGCTGCTACTTTCGTACCAGCTATCATCTCTTAAATGATCTTAGCATCTCCACTGAAAATTTTCTAGATACGCTTCAAGTCCTTTACTGCATGGGTTGAAATGCACCATCAACTGGCTCTCATTTCGGGTAGTCACAAAACTCTTAACCGTCTAACGACGTTTGAAGCACTACCGTAGTCGAAATGATGGCTTCACAGAAATTGGTAAATACTGCAAGTATTGAGTCTGCAGTTCTGGCATTTTTATATCGAGGTCAACCCACATGACAGCCTGCAAGATATTGCGACGATAGTTTAATTCCTTCTGGCAGTTCTAGGGCGGAAGACATAATAAAAACATATATATGTGTATATTTGTGAACGTCAGTAGCAGCCCTTCACGTAAGCACGTTTCATTGAAATTTGACAGTGTTTTTTACTTACTATTTCTATGCTGAGCGGTTCAGTTTTCCTAATATCAACCTTACATCCCGGCTCAAAAAACAGTAAAAGTTCACCTAAACTTGATTTTAAAATCACTCGACAGGTTTCGGCAAAATTTGCCATCTTTAGGACTAAAAACTAACGTTTATAAAATTCCGAGTGTTGTAATTATGAATCAAGACAGTGTAGAGCGTAAAACATAGATGTGACTCCCGTTGTGGGTTGCATATGAGTGAGGTTTGGGGGACGCTCGGGGTCTATTTATACATGCAGTCGCCAGTTGAGTCGAGAGTACAGTCAGAGTGAAAAGTTGCGGCTGCTTTGTACAGTCGGACTAAAGAGTTGGAGGAAGTGGTTTGAACCTGTTGCTTGTGAATTTATATAAGGTTTGCGCTGTTGTAGGAAGAGAGCTTCAATGATTTGCAAGCGGTTGTGATCAGTTTCTTTGTATAAGATACCAACGTGCTAGACCAAACGTTGTCGGAGGTAAGTTATTTGAAATGATCATTTGAAGTATGAGTCTAATTGAAGTGCATCGTCAAACGGCGTGAAAGAGTTGTACGACGAAAAATTATCATCTCTCACTTCGTCGTAGACGATAAACACCGACCTTTGTGTGTTCATCCGTTTACATATGTTAGATGACAGAGCCAACACAAAGACGGCATCTAATGAACATATTGGCCTTAGTACATAAATCATACGACGCAAAATGGTATTATGGCGATGGAGGCAGGTATATCAGACCCAGTATAATGAAGGTCTCAATTTCAGTTTTAAATTTGATGAGGACAGCGCCACAGATTAATGAAAACGCATCCGAACAGCTTCTAAGTGCAGCTCAGCTCTACGTCGAAACTCCTGTGACGTCATCGTTCAGCCAACAGCGTTGTGCTAGGATCAATTTCATATAACGAGAAATATTTGAACTGAGCAGAACTAGATAATATTACCTAACAAGTCATAAATTTAATCGAGGAAATGTACTGCATATTCTTAACGTCTTAGAAAACAGAATAACTCTAAGGATGATGAAATTCTAAGGAGCCTTCTGAGTTCAGAGTATGGTAGCCATTAATCATCAACGAAATTTCGAGTGGCTGGAGATATGTAGATGAGCTACGTATATGAAACTAGTATCCTGTATACCAACTTATGATGAAACCAACAAAATTACGACTGTGACGTCATCATTCAGCCAAAATTTTCTCGCATAAATACTGGAGAACTGCCTGTTCAGGAAGCAAAGAATGCAACGGGAGGATTCAAGAACTAAAATAAAACTTCGCTGGACCGCACGTAGCAAATTTACATCACATCGACGAGTCGAAGTATTTGAGTGTGAGATCTCAGGCCTTCGTATGTTGTTTTCATGAACATATCACAGTATTTTTTCGATTTATTTCATTCAATCTTCCGCTTATGACTGGCCAGCTACTTGAGCTGCAAAATACTGTAAAATGTTGTCAAGTACAGAAAGCTCGAGTAATAGGCTAATTGTTACTGTGGTTTCTCTCGCGTACAGAATTGGCTATATTGGTGCTTATATTTGTTGGTGAGAAATAAATATGTTCTGTGAAGACCACTGTGAACTGAATATGAAGTATGAATAAGGCTTGAATTCAGAAAAAGAAGTTAAATCAGGTCGCCAAAAGGGACCAAATTTGGTGCTAATGCTGTGAAAGTTTCCACCAGCATGCACTGCAATTTTCTAGAGATAATTGCTAAATTAGTATATATTCTCTCAATTTTTCAACACGCTAGAGATGAATTTAGCAATTTAAAATTATTTTTGTGGTTAAATTAGTTAAAATACTCCTAGGCTGCTCAGCCATAGATTCGTCGATGATGACGTCACGTTTTGACACTAATTTCTCGTGATCCTCCCGTTACGCTCTTTGCTTCCTGTGCCCTTCTGTGTCTTCCTTAGTCTGTGGACAGTATCACCTCTGGTGAAGACGTGGAAGAAAGAAGACTAGAAACAGTCCATAAAAAAAGGAAAACAAATAAAGTGATGCCTTTGGTGCAGCTCAAAATGCGTACAAAGTATGCTGCCGTGATGTTCTCTGCTTAACCTATTTTGAAATTTTGCGGCCCGCTATTTTCCTGGTGATGGTTCAATACGAATCGAAAGCTTCAAAGAACTATGAATATATTACTACTACGGGATATATTGTCTTTTCTAAAATGTCTTTAAATAATGCACTCATGTAACTAATAAATTAAAAATAAAGCTACGCAGCCTACGCTTTCCTCACCGACAGTAGGTATATATATTCGTGACATGTGAAGAAGTATGGAGAACAACCACGCATGATTTGTAGAAGGGCCGACTTTAACCTCCCAAGCTCAAAAGGAAGATGTCAAAAAAATTTTCAGTGGAGTTTGCTTTAGAAAGCGCAGTGTCATTAGTATATTCAGAGAACCTTTTTGCTATTATTTTTGTAAGGCTCACCCTCTTATCTCATCCCTTAGCAATGATCGAGCAGCTGAATTTTCTCCTATCTAAATCCTTAAGATTGTGAGGGCGAGATGGATCAAGCAGGGAAGCAAGCAACCAACAAACCACCTGCGTAGTATGAGATGGTATAGAGCTATTTGTTCTCACGCCTGAAGAACATGCACAGTACGTGTGCCTATAATTACTCTGTCCTTAGTTTGGGATTTGAGACAAAAAAATAACACTGGGCATATTTTACATCGAATTAAGTTACCGAGCAACGAATGGTAGGTAGGCATAATGTTCAAGGTACTGAGGATGTCATCTATTGCCGCGGTTATACTAGGCTCATAAAGTTTAACTTCGATAGAATAGAGAACTTCAGGTTTTGGATTTTGAATTTTTATTATGATTAAGCTTCCAGCTTTGGTTTTTCCTATTTAGGACCATGCCACAGCTGATAAGCACAATCTGATAACGCTTAAAGCGGTAGAGAACTTCATTTTTCCAAGCAGAATGGAGGTCATTTCATTATAGGTATGTGATTTGGGTTTAACGCCTTACACTCGATCCAATATGTGAAGCAACGCACTCGTCTAATATGCCCGGGACAAGTTACTACAGCTCATCAGCTTCAATAAAGTCCCCCCCCCCCGTTAAGCCAATCAGTGACTCCTGATGTACTAGCTATATAAGCTTCCAATTGCATGGCCAGTAAGATGGCAACAGATAGCGGTTCAAACTTCAATTTCTTATAGTACGTGTAACCGATCGAGCCAAAGTTTTTCGAAATTTTCACCAGTAAAGTCTAAACATTTCTTCACATTGGAAGTGCATTACAACTCTCAAAAGGCTCTTCACTTCCCAACTATGTTACACAGACACAGCCACTTATTCAGAGGGAACACGTATACTGGACTGTCATGCGAACACGCCTTTCGAGTTTACTGCATGGGGGAAAACCCTCCCTTCACTGTCATGTCGTCGAGCACCATAGCAGTCATAAAGTAGCACATACGATACACAAGTGTGTATCCCGCCTACACTGCACCTGCGCATCGCTCCATCACCACAACTGCAACATGTAACTATGAGCAGCTTCCCCACAGAACCTTGAACTGATAAACCCTGATAACTTTATCAGCCTATGTACATGTGTCTGGTGATAATGGCACCGATATTCGAAGAGTAACTCTGTCATGTGATCAGGTACATTAATGCACAAATGGGAGCATAATCTTATTTTTTCTAGGCGACCCGATAAGAAGAATATACGTGGAGTTTTCACCACGGGTCGTATATATAGTTTTGTCTTTTCTCACGGTATCATTCCAAGAAAGTCAGAAATGTTATGCAGTGAAAAACTGCGATGCATGATTTTTAAAAGTAAATATGCAGATTTTACGTTTTGGGACGACGTCTAGTTAGTATGTTTTTTAATTTCAGTTTTTGTACTGTATTGCTTAAAATGTAGGGTATTCATGTAAACCACATTACATACCTTTGATGATACTTCGGACGAGGTCCAGGTGACGTTACACACCCCGCCCATCGAGTGCAGAGGTGATGCTGCAGTCCGTGACCAGCGGGATGGCTAACAGCGAGTTATCACCACAGGCCCAAAGTTCACGTAGCAGCTTACAGCAGGTTTATCAGGCACGTTCAGTAAGCATGCGTGCAGTAAGTGTTTAAATTTCGCAGACTCTGTACCGGTGACATTCCGAATGTGACGAGACATTCTGTTGAATATTCTCACCCCTCGTACCACGAAACTATTAGAATACTTTGTGGCTATCGCATCACCACCAGTTTTGATCGGAATGCGCACCTCACAAGTGCGACCAATACGGTTTGAGTGTCTGGTCTAGATTCGCCCTTTGACATTGACAGTAATTCCTTCTAGAATTTTCCAAATACATATGATCGTAAAGCGCTCAAATCCCCTTTGAATTGAGTACATTTGAAGTTGAGCCAGTCTTTCGTGATAGTTTAAATCTTTCATGCCTTGGATTTTGGCAGTGAACGATCTCTGGATAGCCTCGAGGCGCTCTAAGTCTTTCCGCTTGCTTGGCATCCAAACAGGTGAACAGTATTCAATCCTTGGCAGTATCAGTT
>LQNS02020120.1:8893679-8904539 GCA_001587735.2 Parhyale hawaiensis | reverse complement strand
TGAACACAGTACACTAAAGGGAAGTACCTTCCGTCTACTGTGACGCTGAACACAGTACACTAAAGGGAAGTACCTTCCGTCTCCTGTGGCGCTGAACACAGTACACTAAAGGGAAGTACCTTCCGTCTACTGTGGCGCTGAACACAATACACTAAAGGGAAGTACCTTCCGTCTACTGTGGCGCTGAACACAGTACACTAAAGGGAAGTACCTTCTGTCTCCTGTGGCGCTGAACACAGTACACTAAAGGGAAGTACCTTCCGTCTACTGTGTCACTGAAGCAAGGTCTCCGGGACGGTGGGTCTATATAGGGACTCGGTTGAAGTCAGTGACAGCGAGGTAATGTAACCAACTCTGCAACAGTCGTCAACGGAGTTACGGTGATACGGTTTAATGGTGGTGATGAGCATCAGCACCGGATCCTTTTTCCCTTCCAGCTGGCTAACAGAGACTCCCTTCTACTGTGACTGGATTAGCCAGGTTATAAAAACCGAAATTCCCCTATCCATAAGAGAGCTATCTAAGTCCAGACTGAGAAATAAACAAATTCACGCTTCTCTTGTCGAGTCTAAATGTTGTTTTTGTTCGTTGATTCACCATAAATTGTTTTTTAAACTCCATGGAGTTAGTAATGTTCCTATACCTGGGCCCAAACTTAGCAACGTTACAACACTGTAGGCCTCACCGTCTTGTACCCGTAATAACTTGCAGCATCTCTGCATTTCTTGAGAGGCGCCATTTACGCGCCTTAGGCCTGTAATCGCCACAGTAAAACAACAAATATAATTTATTATGTCGTATACAGGGTACAATGGATACACCTATCGAGGTTTTCCTTTTGCCTTACTTCTAGAATTTTGAAGATCCAGTAGTGTGAAGAGCAGGAGAAGCAGTCCGTGCTGAGAGTCAATTTAGGATCCCTCATCGTGCATCGCCTGGCCTCTCGATGCTGGAGTGCTCCACGCAGTGTAAATCCGTAGCGTGCCGTCCGGGGAATCGAACCCGGGCCTCCGTTGATGCGATGCCGAACCGTTGTCACTTCACCACCGAGAGGTGAAAAAAAGATATAAACAAGCCCCTGAGCGCCTGGCCATGCAATAACTGAGATGGTCAACTGAACGATTGAGTTTCCTCAGCTAATTACCCTGATGGTTTGTTCAGCCCTTGTGAACACAACTGTGTATATACCAAAAATGCAGTGAAACGTTATTCGTGTCGTGGGTTAAGTCTGTTTGCTCAGCAAGTGTCTTCAACATTGGAGGGAATTATCGTTGGTGCCCACGTTAGTCAACAGAACGAGTTTATTCAGCTAATCATCCGAACACAGCTCTGAATTTACTGAAAAAGGTGTTAAAATGGCACTAGTCAACTCAGTTTGCTCAGCAAGTGCCGTTAGTTAAAGGTCCGACATCTTTTCAAAGTTGGAGGAAGTTGTAACACAAAATTTTTTTGCCAGTGTGTGCTGTTTAACTGGACACGTAGTGTGCGTAGTCGCGCACGAAGATGACGAAATTCGTTCTTTTGATTCGCATATGCGCAGGCCTTTAGGTAGATGTTTATACATTACTCTGTCGTAACAGAGTTTACACCTCATAATAATAAATTTTCATTGTTGCAGTTTTTTAGGAAACGGATAACGTATAACATTCACTTCATTAGTATTGTATGAGCTCATTTTTTTTTTTTTTGTAATAAGTGCTAGTACAATATACATCCATCAAGCAAGCATTGCTATCTTGAACGTGGACCAGGCCTTATATTCCCGTGAGCGGCAATGTCAGATGGGCTGAAGCAAAATCATTATTGGCCAAACTACTGTATAGGGTGAGCCCGTGTGCCTTCAGGTTCCGAGCTCCTCACCCCCCCCCCCATCACCGTCTGTCCGCATGCATAGATATCTAATTTGGAATAAATTTTACGAGTTTTATATCAGGCAGATGCATAAGTTTTGTGAGGGAAACGGCTGAAGAGGCTATCGTTCCGAGCATAGTTGCTTTAAGAATTTTCTAGACCATACACAGAGATCGAGGAACTAGCGGAAAAAATGGCTGAAGATGCCATTGTGGATATAGTTGGTTAGTTGGTTGTTAATACGTACATATATCGGTGTACTTGCAGGCTATAAATACCAGTAACTTTTCTTTTAGCGCCCTTGCTCGCCGTCATGATTCGTGCCGACATGCATATTGCACATGCCTGCTTAATTTTCGTATGGTAGTACTATTGTGGTGCTAGCTCGGTGAACTATAATAATAATTAGCTTTTATTAAGAGCACAATGGGTTCACAAAATATGCTTACAAGCTTACAAGTACAAACAAAGTAGCCAAAATTCAACCTAGTTATTAGGCCCAGTCACAAATATTGGTGGCCACGTGCAATGAGAATAAATAGATACACTCAGCGGCTCAGCCTACACCTGCAGACACGAATGGCATTGAGCAGCTCAATTTCACACAGGAGAGAGAAAGAACTCTTGACTGCATTGGAACAGAGAATTTAACAGATTATCCTTGTACAGTGGGATTGAGACACAGCGTTTCATCTTAGCTGGCCTGGCCTAGGGGCCTGTAACAATAATAATAATACAAATTGCACGCAGAGCTCAGACCACAGTATACCAACAGGCTCACATATAGTCCTACCGTACCTCGAGCAATCAAAAGGAAATAGTACAGTAGGAAGACGGAGATATATCAGCTCACGCCTGCGAGGCGTAAAATGGAAGCTTAGAGAAGTAGCAGGTAATAGGCAAATCAGCTACAGGTCATTCCGATCATGGAGGTCGTTGCCTACATACAGAATCCTAACCCACCGCTGCTTGAGCGCCGAACTTTGATAAGTTGGTTTAGAGCATATCCCTTGGAGCATTGAGTTATCAGACTTTTCTACTCCCATCTGCAGGCTATATGCACATTTACGAGCAAGAATATTGAGACACTGTACTTCATACGACGCAAACACATCACTAGCTCCTGTGTATCTGGGCACACCCACCAACCGTAGGAATATGTCATTGTATCATTGTACGCAACACGCAACTTGCTGATGGCCTGTTTAGTGAACTGGGCCCAAAGTGAGCTACCATATATTGGATAGCAATAAGTTTTAAACAGCTGAATCTTGACATTCAGGGAGCATCCATAGTTTGGTGTGTGGTGGTAGTAAGCCTTGTTGATTAGGTTGTAAATTAATAGCTGTAATATTATTAGGAAATGAATGTACACGTCTTTTTATAATATAAGTTGTAATGGTATTAATCCAAGGACACCTCCCACCCTTGAAGAAACAATTATTACTAGAGAGCACTCCGAGAGCGCATACCTCCGCCAAGCAAAGCAACAGCAGCAATTTATGCTTTTTGATTGTGTTAACAATTCCTGTGATTTTCATGAAGATCCGTTGATAACTTTTTGAGTTATGCTGCTAACAAACATTATGACAAACATAAGTCAAATACACAAACAGAACAACCGATCATCAGCAAAATTTAATCACATATGTCTTTTAACATTACTAATAACTCCTACGAATTTCATTAGGATCCATTCATAATTTTTGAGTTATTGTGCTAGCAAGCATGAAAACAAAAAACAGTGACAAACAAACTAACAGATCATTTAAAAAAATTGGTCATTTACTCTTCGTATTATACCTAACAAATCATAAACATTTCATGAAAATCCGTCCTCTATTTTTCGAGTTACGGCCACAAGAAAAAGTATGCAATCAAACAAACAAACAAACAGACAGATGAACGGAATTGCACCAAAAGTTAATCATCTGTTGCTGTTAACATGCCTAACAATCCCTGTAAACTTCATAAGATCTATTCAATACTTTTTGAGTAATTTGGTGACAGACAAAGAGACGGACAAACACGACAAGAACAAACCTCCTTAGCGGAGGTAATAGTAAATGAAGAAATAAAAATGCAAAGCAAATCCAATTTTGACGAAAGATCGTCATATTCCTGCCCGTGTAGCTAAAAATGACCCTACAAAATGAAGCTTCAGTCTCTCCAGTAGGAACAAGCAACTTTCGCAAAAAGGATGTTGTTTTTACCTGAATTTGGCAAACTCCACCAACATTATTGCGGAAAACCCTATCAGATATACAGCAGTCCTCCCATGTATGTCGAACTTTGATTGGCACTCTAACATTTTTCCACGGAATTAAGCATCTCTTGGATGTTTTTTTCACATTTCTAACAATTCCTGTAAATACCACGAAGTTCCGTTCATAACTTTTTGAATAATATTGCTAACAAACCTAAAATTAATGATCAAGACAAACAATCGGTCAAAAAGATCAACACAAAAATTCGGTCATTTGCTCCTAGTAACATCTCCAATAATTCCTGTAAATTTTATAACTCTTTGACTTATGCTGGGGAGCAAAAAAGAGAGGAAAAAACAAACAAATAAACAAGCGGTTGGACGGATCTTCACCAAATATTAATAATCTGTTCCTTCTAACATACCTAAGAAACATGTAAATTTCGTAAAGATCAGTCCTCAATTTTTTTAGTTATCTTGGTGACAGACAGCAAACTCGACGAAAACGTAACCTCCATAGCGGAGGTCATAACAGCCTGAGATTTTTTGTTTGGTATAGGCCTGTATCTAAAATCTGCGGCCTCTATGTATTTTTATGTGAGAAGCATAGAACTCATACATAAGATTAAGTTACTGAAATTAATAGTCTATTAGTATCATCAGGTAGGATAACTAAAGCCCATTCGATGTTGTTCGACTTCTATAGGTACACATCAAATAAATGCTAATGAATTTCCGATAGAAAAAAATTGGGTTCAGATGATAGTCATATGACCATCCAACCGATGTCAAGCAACTGACAAATTCACGCACTTGTGCAGAATTTCAGATATGAGGCAGATAGAATTTTTTATCCCGACTCGTTGGTGAACTCTACGAAATTTTGTAATCAAACTGTCTTTGATTTCAAATTCGGGGTTAAATTTGCTCTCTCGAAGTCGTGACACAGCTTATCATTATCAAGAAATTTTTAGCATAGACGTTCCGTTAATATTAATTGTGCAATTAATGACTACCATAAATTTATTTTTGTTTTGCTGTTGAGCGTATTCCTGTGATGACAGCAGTCTTCTGATTGGCGTTCGCTGTCATTTGACCATCAGGCCATGCGCTGACGTTACGGAGGCAGGAAAATTTGGCGTAGAACATTCCGCGAGATTGCACGAGCTTCTTCAGCTTTTGACTGCAGTGTGAACCCCGCTTAAAATTATAGACTGCCTGAATAGAACATTGGCATAACAGGTTGAAGCCTATGTAGGACCTTAGAAGCTATCCTAACACAATTCTTAGGCTCCCCAAAAGCGGAAGCTGTTCTTAAATCAGTTTCAGTGACGGCCAAAAACTCTATTAGAATCGAGGTCTCCCTGCTGCAAATATTCATAAGATGTCATCGATTGGGACCGTCATATCGAGATGAGCTAACTAACTAACTTTAACTTGTTAGGAATTTCGATCGTATGAGTCGGTTTCGCTACTTCAGATTGAGTTACAGGCGTTGATGCTAAACCGATAATTGTCATCCGGGGCTCCAAACGATTACGTTTGACTCCATATCAAGAGTAATTGCCGCTATTGAAACTAGGAAAGCTTAGACATCTAATCTGATTTACCGGACAAGCCAAACCTCGAAGTCTGAAGAACGCGTTCCAATGGACGCCGAAACTGAATCTTCGAGGCTTGACTTGTCCTATACTTCAGACAGAAACTTTGACTTTGCCACTTTAAATCGTGTTGCAAGTTTTACAAACATCACGACTACGTCGAGCCTGCTCATGTCTCTATTGTATTGAACGACATCGCTTTTCTAGAAGTCTCAAGCGTAACCGATTATTTGTTAGTGTCTGAAACCCAATTCACAGGTCGAAGCCAGCGCATCTACCGGAAGCTGCAAACCAGTTGAGTCGCGAAGGGTTAATTTTGGCGTCTAGTAGAAGTTATAGAACACTACGTTAGATCTTTCACGCGCTACAATAAAGTGGCAACCCTACATAAATATCTAAATACACTGCAATTTTTATTAAAGGGCGTGTTGTTCCTGTGCATGGAACATTCTAGTCTTTACGTGAGATCGAGTAAATATCTACGTAGCTAGTGCACTTTGAGAAGGCATACCTCCTCCAAGCAAGGTAATGGTAACGAAAATTGAAACCGGTTCTGAGACCAACATTTTTTTTGTATCAACATCATAATCTAATAGTTTGTGCCTTTTTTTTAGCACTATTAACAGTTTCAGTAATTTTTTTTTTCAAGACCCGTTCTAGTTTTTTGAGTTATGCTTCTAACAAACATTCTGACAAACGTTAGTCAAAGTTACAAACGGACCAACCGATCATTACCAAAATTTAATTATTTGTGTCTTCTAACATTACCAACAACTCCTGTAAATTTCATAAAGATCCATTCATAACATTTTGAGTTTTTGCGCCAAGACACATAAAATCAAACACAGCGGCAAACTAACGATCGAACCAGCGAATCATCAAAAAATTTGGTCTTTTACTTTTCATTTTATACATAACAACTCGTGTAAATTTCATAAAAACGCATCCTTAACGTTTGGAGTTGTGGCATTAGGAAAAATGAGGCAAACAAACTAGAACGCGTAAGACCATCACCCGCAATGGGGGCAAATTCAACGAAGTCGTTTTTGACGGGCAGCTAATTCTAATTTCTCATATCGATGCAGTGCCCAACAAGGCTAGCGCCGCGCTGACCGCCCCGTTCAGATCTCTTAATAATAACATAGGAAAAATGGGATGCCTCGATCGTGGCGTGAGACGATCTGCCACGGTGGAGGTAAATTCGACCCGGTGGAAAAGAAATTCAACGCAGTAATTTTTTTTATAGCCAGCAAGGACTAGTTTCTTGGCATGGGTCATATCTAGGTCAACCCACCAAACAATACACAAATAATTATGAAGATTGTTCAACTCCTTCAACCACTTATTGGGTGGACAGACAAATATACATATATATCTACAAATATACTTAATTCTTCATATTGAACATTATCACCTCTCTCACTTCGTTCGCGGGTGATAACAAACGGACGAACGGATCTTCACCAAAAGTTAATCGTCTGTTCCACCAAACATACTTCACAATCCCTATAATTTTCGTCAATCTCTATACGTTTCGTCAAAATCCGTACATAACTTTTTGAATTATCTTGGTAGCAGACAGGCAGACACACAAACAGAGAGACAGGTAAGCCCGACGAAACATAATTATTATCCTCATATATAGGCAGAGGTAATAAACACATAAGTCATACGGCAATGTCCAACTGTCCCTGTACGGAATATGTTGTACTTCAGCTTTAAAACATTTTTAGTAACACCACCATACGGCTATTTCTGAATTTATTGATTGCTTTTCATGTGGAATCATACTTTTATCTGTGATTGGTCTTATATCCCTACTACACATAAAACTTTATCATACTCAGTAAAATGAAGATTTCTTAACCTAGGACGTATCGGTTTGGATCGTCAAAGTCAATCTAAGCTAAACTCACTTGGCTAGACTTGTCCGGAATTGCAGACAGGAACCTTGAAATGTGTTACAGGTGTTCGAAGCAGCCCAATTATGCTGAGCCAACTGAAATCTCCATCTTACGATGCAAGATCAAGTTCCTGAAAGTCTCGCTGGTAATTAATGCAATGTCTACGCCTGAAACTTTAACCAACTGGTCGAAGCCAGGGCATCTGTGGGAAGTTTAAGACAAGTTAAGCCTCGAAGGCTTAATTTTGCTACCCACTCGGGCGCGTCCCTATAACCGGGTTACTTCTAAGGCGACTGAAACACCACCAAATTAAGTGGTGAAGACAACGCTCCTATTTGTTGAGGTGAGTCGCAATCACGCCAAAACCGGGCTATTGCGCCCTGAAAAAAGGTAACCCTAACCTGAAAAGTGGTTGTGAGTAACGGACGGAGTAAGCTCAACGATGTTGAAATTCCGTTTTAATTTAAATTTTGAGACTGGAAGTGCCAATTAACTAATCTGATTTACTTATTATGGTGTACAGAGTTTATTTGCTGCATATTTTAGCGAACTTAGTGCTCCTTTTATTCGAAAGAGACGCTTATGCGCTGTGACCATCATCACCATAACCGGTGTCGCAATCGTAATTTGAACTAAGATTGTGACACGTGTTGCGACTGGCTGGTGGGTCACCGGTGCAGCACCGGTAACCCAGAAATGCTCATCGCGACACACCACAGCTGACAGCTGAAGGACTTATCAGTAAGTTAGCTAACCTTAATTTGACTTCGATGGGCCAATCGATCTTGATGACTCTTCCAGCAGAAACTATCATTCAACATTTTGTTAAGGATAAATAAAGAATTTCCTTTGAACAGAACTTTTACGCTTTGCCTATTATTTTCTGAGAAACTACAGAACCTAGTTTCATCATTCTAGAGCTCAAAAATTGTCTTATGTGCCTCCTATTGCGTGTTTACACGTCATCCAACTAAACTTATTCAATTAGCGAATGAACACGACCAGTGCGTTAACTTTTATATTTTACTTCTATTGGAAATCCCATTCCTATCTCGTAATCTTATCGCCTGATTTCCAATAGATCAGCCTTTTTCTAGAAAATTTATAACCTCACAAACCGATAGACTTAAAATAATCACACAGCTGTTTTTTCTTTTCAAAACAACATGGCGTTTTTCGTATACTGACAAAAATTTCAGGTCTTCCATCTTGTACGGGATTGCAGTGATGCAGATCATTATAGTGATGATGAAAAATATTTTTTTATCGCTTTCTCCATGATCTTTGAACGCTACAGGCTAACAGAAACTGTACTTGAGGATTGAAGCTGCAGTTGACGACGATTTTTTTTAGCAAAATTAATTAACACTAGTGAGACCCGTGGAAATTCCACGGTTGAAGAAAGTCCACACCTTCCAAAATGAACGAGACCACGTTACGCTATTGCAATTTACCCGGGTTTAACTTAATGCAGCTGTTCTAACGTAACACCTCCAGTCTAAGAAAATGCTCGTCGAAACACCCGGACGAATTCTTTCTAACTCAATACTAACTTTTGTGTCGTATACAAAGTTTTGTAAACAACGACATTACACAAACATTCAGACGAAAAGATGGATTACCGGTGTGGGAATACTTAGCTAAGGGGCAGCGGAATATGGAGGGCCTGGGGCCAGGGCCCTCCCAGTAATTATTTTTCGTGGGCCTGGCCCCCCAGTAATATAAGGTGCCTTGAAATTTTAAGTTTTTAATACCGACATTTTCTTTGAAATTTTTTATACTAACTTTACAAAGATGCAAAAGAAAAATATGAGTGTATGATGAGTGTATGATTTTCTACCGTCATTTATAATGACGGTCCGGGCCACTAGTAATCATATATTTTACATTATTCGACACTATAATGCAAGTGAACCATTTAAATTTGATCATGTACTTGATATTTATGAGAACTGCTCGTTGTTCTATTGTATGTTCAAGGCCGGAGTTATATATACTAAGAGAGGTCTGCTGCATGTTGAGGTGGCGTTGTCCCTTCCTAAGAACCATTAGAAATAATGTTATTCTACGAGACGGGGACATTTAACTTGGTCCTTTTAGGTTAACAAACAAGGCATTGGGCCAGTTAAACCGCTGCCCCTTAACCAAAGGAGGCTCAGGGCAATATAAGCTGCGATCCCTTTGCCAGAGGAAGCCCAGGGCATGTTAAGCTGAGGCCTCTTTACCAAACGAGGCCCAGAGCAATTGCAGTGTGCCCATGAAAATTTGAGCTGGGTCTCCGTTACCGATGCAGATTCACTGCAAGTTAAGCTAAGATCCCTTTACGAAGGTAAGCCCGGGGCAAGTTGAGCAGCCCCTCCCCCAGATCCATCAAGGAATAGCTGTGGTCGATTTTTTAAATAGGTATATATCATATTTTCATGTACTTCTTCTTCCGGAGGGGCCCCTTCTCAAGTGATTCAGGAGCAATCCCACCCAATGCAATCTTATAAATCCGGCCCTGTCCACATATTCGTGTCTAGCGAAGGATTGCACGAACCTTATGCAAAACTAGCAAGTAGATGACTTTTGCATTGCTGGATATTTAGCTGCATGTTGTTTTGCATCCACTTCCTGGCTACTTTTTGCAAGCGAAAAACTGAAGGCAAAAATATTGTTTGAAACGGATGGTGCATACTCTTCACCTCGCTAATTCACTTAGCCTTTATTATTTCAGGCCCATTTTAGTGATTTACGAGTCAAAACGTTATTCCTATTGTTTTTTGTTGTTGTGCAACTCTCAATTATGTTTCAAATTTGTTAAAACTGCCAGTGTTAAAACTGTGTTTCAGATATTATATCCTACGGATTCGCTTCTGACTACTGACAAACAAATTTTTGCTAGACAAACGTGTCTCGCAAACCTCAAAATAATAACTATCAAACACGTCATGGGTTGGAAGAAAGAAAGAAAGAAAGAAAGAAAGAAAGAAAGAAAGAAAACCCATTTATTTCTCCCCGTAGGAAGGTATTCATACAATAATTCTGTTACAGTACATGTTCAGTACACTAGTGTAAAACAATAAGCAATGAGTCTTACACGCTAGGTTAAGAATTGAATGTACATTTCTACTTCGCAACCTACTGTTCGTACAAAAAAAAAGGCAAAGGAGCCTTCGAAAATTTTGGAAGAACTGTTTTAGAAGAAATGTACGTTTCTGAAGCTTTCGATGTAAGCATCTTTGAATGTCCTAAAATTACTATAATTCTTGTGGACGGTTAAAAATAACTATTGGTAAATTCAGTAGAGCATGCAAGG
>LQNS02020120.1:8851761-8863777 GCA_001587735.2 Parhyale hawaiensis | reverse complement strand
TGAGTCAAGTAACGAGTATGAGACTGTGATGCAGTTTATAGACTCATTACCGGGTGATGAACACGGTAAATTAACCAAAAAATGGTCAAGTTTCAAGTGGTAGCGCACAGTATAGTTTCATTTGTGATTGATAAGCTTTATGTATCTATAAGAATTGGCGACTGGTAACAACATTTTGGACTAGTGGCAACTAATTTTGTGGCGACTGGCGGCCTGATTACCCCGGCGACCAGCCCCCTTGACCCTCGTTTGGCAACTCCTGTGCCACACTCTAGAATGTGGAGCGTGAAGTACCTGCAGCAATACAAAGTCAACGAGATGGAAATCGATGATATTTTACAGTATGAATTAGAAGCAGAAGATAAAAGGGAACTATTTCTTTGGGAATCTATATTAAACGAGTTAAAAGAGAAAATTGTTGATATTGCTTGAAATATCTTTAATAGATGAAGAATTGGCCTCATAAAAGTTGAAGTGGACTCTAAATGTGTTACAACCCGTAGTAATATGAACAAAATTGCGTGAGCTCAAGGGTGTCATTCCGGTGGTTTTTGGTGCCATTCCGGTTATTCTATGTACCCCGTCACCCTCTCCTCAAACATATGTAATGACATCAAACTCCTAAGGCGGCAGTAAGGCCGTGACCTCACGGAGGTAAGGCCGTGACCTCACGGAGGTAAGGCAGTCACAGGCACAGCTTTGGCTCCTTTTCACAACTTCTCATATTATAAGGAATTGATATTTTTTTCTCTGCACTTAGAGTGTTTGATCTATTTTAATAACATAGGCCTAGTAATCAGTTTGACTGAAAAAATTAAGCGAAATGGGTTTTGTATCAACTGTTTGTATAATTAGTGTAGGACCGTTTGTGAATGGATGCTCTGGCTTAATGTCACGGCATTTGGGTTCTTTCCCCTACTGTGTAACCTGGTTCCACAGGTCGCTGCGCTCATGGGTGTCTATCCGCATTTTTAACGGCAGCAAACTTGTCCCAAGATATTGGCAAGACCTGCCCTACTATGTAGGTTTGTCTACTGCCGCCTATCTAATCTAAACCTGATTCCACAGGTTGCAGTTCTCATAGGCATCTACCTTCATTTCAATATCCTTCATTTCAATGTGACCATAACTCTGAAACAATAGGAAGTCTGTAAAATTTTCAATCAACACAGGTCTGTTGTTGACCACGACAGCTGCAGACCGCACACCACCCATTCCTACGCAGGCATAACAATATGACTGGCGGTGAATATGGCTAAATTAGTTACAGTTACTCTATGGGAGAAATGGAATTTGGCTGGCCAAATACTGCAAGTAGTAACTTCAGCAGTTACCTAAATAAGTCGTTTTTAAATTTTTAAAGGTTGAATTTAGAAAACTTTAAACATAGATCTTGCTCTGTTGTAACTGTTAGTTATAACGTATTAAGAATGAACAGATGTAAGAATATATACAAATTAATGTTTTTTTATTAGCTGATAGGTTTGCATCACATAGCTATTGTGTGCAGCTAACAGATGAAGGTAAACACACTTGACTATTGGGATTTCTGAGAAAACCCATGCTGGGACAAATATATAAAAAAATTAAAAGCTTGTAATACATACATACATTTCATCTCTATTACCTAGTTTGCATATTTGCTGAGCTCATGTGTTGCATGTCTATCATGGAAGAGTCAGAAAAGACAAATTGAATCCAAAACATTATGGGAAAATCCCAAGCATAGTTGGATACCCAGCACCATCTAGTGGCCACTAAGAAAAATTTTATTGTAGCCTAAACAATCACTCTCTGAAATTGGCATGCAATATCTATCATGTCAGTTCAAACATTTGTGGGTGGAGTAAGTTTTCTTAATTTTAAGCCAGTTTTATGTAGGTACTAATAGTGGCTGTGAGTGTTTTTGTAATGTGTCTTTGATAATACTGAACTAAAACAATTTCTTTCTGGAGTTCTCAGGCTCAATATTGATGGGAGAAAAGCTATTTAACACCTTGACTGTGGATTCCTGTGCCTTCATTTTTAAAGGGTAAAGTTGCATTCCATGCAGTTGATTGATTACAGAGTTTGTAGCCTCTTTATAATTGAATTTACTCTTTAGCCAAGAAGTAGGTATACATAGGTTTTTGATAGTAAAGTTTTTATTTTAATGAAAACTTTATATATAAAAACTATAAAGTAGGCTAATCTAAATTAACTCTTAATTGTTAACTTCTAACTATTTCTAGTGAAATAACAGACTTGCAAAATGAAATTTTAAATTCAGCTTAGAAAGTAACTTGTTGGTACTACATGTCAAAAGTAACTTTTTGACATCTATTTGGCCAAGCCAAAAATGAAATTACACCCTGCTAGCCAGTATGAAAACATGGAATCACAAATGGTATGGGAATTAACTCACCTAATTGCCAAATTTAACTCTATTTCCAAACAGTTNATTTTTGTGGAAATTAGGCAAACCGGTCCTACGCCTTACCTAACGTGCCCGATATTATGAACGTGTTTATACCTCACTTCCCGACAGTATGGCCTGAAGAGGGATGAATCTAAGGGATTTTTGCCCAACTACCCGATAGTACGGCATAAAGAGAGGTGAATCTAAAAGGGACAGTCAGACCTTGAATATAGCAATGAGAAACCCGTCTAAGCTTCTGCGCAGACACATGAAAACTAATAATCCAGACAAAGGAACAAAGGACATTTGTGACTCCAAACAGAAATTGGGCTCACAAAATATATGTATACAGTAAAACCCCTCTAATTGCACAGCACGGGGGAAGGGGGTGATGGATTAGCAGGGATTTTGGATTAGTTACCGGGGTACTTACGAATCCGAAAAAGAAAACTCTGTATTCCGCACTAATACCGATTATAGAGAGATTGTTTGTTCCTTCTGAACAGCACCTCGCGCAAATTTCTCGTTCATCACCCCCTTGATCCGAAAAATTAGAAGCGCCTTGTACGGATTACACAGGCATCAGCCCTTGGTACAAGTGTGTCTAGTAAATGTACGGTATTGCTGATTATGTTTAGATCTTCTTCCACATTTGGTAATTTAGTGGGCTCTCTAGTCAATTTCCATATTAGAAGCACCACAACTTGCCAAGGCGCAGAGTGCCACAGAAAGGTCCCTAATTGTTATATTGATAGTCACTCATTTGATAGATTTTTATGGTCTTCAGAAACTTTTTCACTTGATAGCTACCTTATGTATTCTGTTCTAGCTAGTGTCGATCCGAGTTAATTGGACTGAGCGGACCTCATGGGTGATTAGGACTGGTTATTAGTATTCAAAAATGAATAAATACTGAATGCTCATATTTTCTCTGCTGAAAAAATAGAGCTATATTTGTATGACATTTATCAGTTATGACAGTTGACACTCTTGGGTTAGTTTCAATTTGTATTTTGTATGTGTCCTCAGTTGTCAAGAAATTCCTATGTTTTGCAGGTACTAAGTATCTTCTAAGCCATGATAAGTTAAAGAGGAAAATCAGGGTAGTTTTTTCATTATTAAATAGTAAATTAAATTTTGGTTATTACCAAAATACACTAGGTGTAATTTGTACCATTGATGTTCTAAGATTTCATTGAAGAGCAGTGTTCCTGCTGCAAATATGGTGTTTGATAAGGATCCTGATGGCATGGACCAGGTGGCCGTCATCATGAAGGGACCTGTAAGTAATTAGACCACTTACTGATGTATGAATGATAGCCAAAATGTTCTGTAAGTTCTGACGTTCTAGTATCTGGGGACACCATAGATTACTGTGTGTTATGCCTCCAGAATACTTTCATTTATTGAGTGTACAGAGATATTGGCATCTAGTGGAGTTACCCATCTGGTACAAGCATTGTTGTAGGTAACTAGTGCATGAACTATCTTCAATTTAATTTTGATGTTATGATGCCAGAACACCCCTTGAATGAAAAGGATGAGTATCTGAATTTAAATGATTAGTATAAAGTAATAACACAGTTAACTAAATTCACTTGGTCAGTTTTATGATGCTTATGGTATGCCTTATGCTACTGTGGTGTGCTAGATTTGTATTCTATGGTGGTGTGCAATTCGTTCACAAACTCTGCCTCATATAAAATTTATGAAACAATTCCTTATCCCTTCTAACAGAAAGTGCTGTTTGTAGAATGGTACCAACCTTTTATGTACTGTGATGATAATTGTCTCATTATTCCCCAGGTGTACAGGTCTGCGGGCCTCAAGCACAGCGACTACCCTGACGTGGAGGGCAAAGTGTATGATATGTTGTGCGCTAGGACAAGCACCAAAAACCTTACCCGTGATGATGTTAGAAATTATGCCACCAGTATTGCCAACACGGTGAGTTTCTGATACAACAAACTCATTGTAGACTAAATCAATTTTGACAGACTGCCTGCTGATAATAATCTGTTCATCTTGGTTGAGAAAGAGATTTCCTGTATTGCTCTGAAGAGTGTGAGCTGGACTAGTGTTGGACAAGTGTATGCCAGCTCTAATGAGAAATATCAGTCCTATTCAAGCCAGAGAAGTGTGTGTTTATCCTTGTAAATCAACACTAAAAATGTAGTTACCTACATTATTTTTTACCGTGTAGCTGTGAGGTGTTTTTCCTGTATCAAATGTCACGGTCAGAGCAGTTACCAAAGAAATTGTAGCTGGTAAACAGGTCCTAACCTAATCTAACCAAATCTAATCTTACCTAAGCAAGTCTAATTGTACCTAACCGAATCTAATCTTACCTAATCAAATCTAAATACCTAACCAAATCTAATCTTACCTAATCAAATGTTACCTTATCTCTTGTATAACCCAATGTAACCTTGCTTAACCTTATCTAACCTAATGCAGTGGCATATTGACATAAAATACATACAGAAGCTAGTTGGTATTAGAAATGAAAGACCTCTTGTAGCTGTCAGGATCAGCTGCTTGTGCAGCAACACAAGCCGAGTGATATAAAATTCATCTAGCTATATGTACAGTAGCTAGTAGGTACTTACCATACTAATATTTTTTTCTCACTTCCAGCTCACTTGACACCGTACACGACTTAACCCAGAGAATCCTACTGCCCTTTCCATCTGATCCCCTTCACAAGTGGGAATTCTTATTCAAATTGCAACAGTTTTATTCAGTTTGATTACTTCTGTAAGTGTTTCAAATGAGGGAAGAAGCCGTAATCATTATGTTCATTATGAAAGAATTTTTCTGATCATTCGCCAGGCCGCCGCACGGCATGCCAGCTGACACAGCACTCCGCCAGGCTGAACGGTGGTCAGCTGAACCAGCGCAGCCTTCAGCTGGCTGGTGCTTACCTCGGGGGTTGAGCTGGCCCTCCTCTCCATGCCCATTTGTGAAGTTGGCAGGCAGGTTCTCTGGTAGCTACCTCCGCAGCCTAACCCGGCGAGATTTACCTCGTATCAAAAATGTGCCCTTTACTAATGTACAGGGAATACACCTGACTTGGCTGTTGGGTGTCCTCTCCCATTACCATCTTAGAGGTCTAAGACAGCAGGGGAAGTTAGCAAAAAAAAAAAAAAAAACTAAAAAAAAAGAACTCTGCAGGAGATGAGTGTTGCGCTTGACTTTGTGCTGCTGAGTCTGGAGGTAGTTCCAGATAGGGTGTACTCACCGACTACCTGTTGTAAGTGTTGGCTTTACAATCGCGTCCAATCTCAACTTATGTTGAAAGCAAAAAACTGTACCACCCAAGTTGGGCTGTATATTCAACGGGGCTCAAACCTCTTGATGTTATTCTACGATGTAGATAACCCAGAAGTAGTTTATCATATTATACCGACAATTGTTCTGACCAATTTATTTCTTTGATTGAATGTTCCCACATCAGTTACGAGTTTGTAAGCTCAAGCTACGAAAGAGTGTATCTTGTTACAAATTTTGCCCTGGACTTGTCTGCTCGGCTTTGCCGGAAACATTCTTCTGGTCCTTTGCCTCAGAAGGCAAAAACCTTTAACATTACCCCTGGTTTGTCCTTCCCACAACTGCTCAGCAGTTTCCCCGCTGGAAATGCTATTGCTAACACGACCAAGTGGGTCAATCTCATCTGTTCATAACACAACTACCGAGAAGCTGCTTTAGTTTGTCCATAGCTGCTTTGACTGAATGGTTTTATGGCTTCTAGAGTGAAACTTATCCTTTCAACCTTACAGGGGTGTGCATTCACTGAAGATGTAGCTCTATGAGTGGGTTAACGTCAGACAGCGACCCACCTTTCCACAGTGCATATGTTTACCCGTGGGAGTCTGCTGCACTAATGCATGACTGACTATCTCTGAGCCTTGAGATCTCTAAGCTACCACTCCAGTACCCTCGCTTTCAAATGTCCATGTTCAAGACTCCTCCACGTCCTAGTATTAGTTTACAAAGATACCGTACATATAGGTCAAGCAATGTTCTGGCATTATCAGGACACAAGTCCTGCAATCCAATTTAAGCACTCCATTAACTCTACCATGCACCTGTGAACAAGCCCTAGGGGGGTTTTTCAGCTTCTGAAGTTCAGAACCATGTTCAGGTACCGTATTACAGATCTACCGCCCAGCAGAACTTGCCCCATCCCTAATGTTCAGGGAGCCCTTCCCCACTCCATTGCTACAGCTCACCCGATTGCCTACAAGGGTCTTTGGCTACTCTTCCCTAAGCCAGTCACACCTAAACCTATACAAGATCAAGTTCTTTCGTGCCCCTTTGGGGCTACCAGAGGCATAAATAATTTTGCCAACTCCACAGTTAGCTCTTATATCCAGAGCCTAACTAGCAAGGCTGCTCCAACACCGCACAGCGGTGAGTTTTACTTTTCTCTTGTCATCATCCGCAAGTGTGTTTCACACAATGCTAGATTGCCCCTTTGTGCCTCTTCTCAGGGAAATGAAAGCCCTAGGCCTCACTCCCCTCTACAGCTTCTATTGTTAACCTGCGGGAGCTCCGTCAGGAGCCTTCACTTTACTTGTCACGTCCTTGTAGATGAAACTCAGGTCTAGCTTAATTTGACCAATGACAGCAGTTGACATCGGGGCCTTGAGGCCATAATAATGTCTTGGCACCAAGCCCCGAGTATACGCACTACCTGTTGTACCCACTTATGGTAGGGCTATCTACTTCAGGCATCACTGCTTTGTCTCTCCTAGTTTTGCTAGGAGACTATTTTCCGTCTTGCAGGCCCTGCAAGCACACCTAATTCAGGTGCTGATGTTGAATCCCAGGTTCCCCTTGGACACCCTAACTTCCGAAAACTACTGGACCTCTTGCTCGGGCCTCATCGCCCAGAAGCCGGGCTTCCGATCTCCGACCTCCGGGCTGGGTCCTGCGGAAATCTCTTGACCTGACGCTGTTAAATTACTTCACACTTCCCCTAGTACCCACTAGGGTAGAGACCAGTATTCTCAGATCAAAGGAATTCACTTCCTTCAGTTTGTGATGTACAAATAGCTACCGCTTAGAATTTAGAATCAAGTACCCTTAAGTCGGGAAAACTCATTTGTATTTAACAGGCTGGGACTTGATATGCTTTAGCTAGTCTGCCTTTACAATCTGGTCTCGAGTCACTTCCTCATCCATATATATACCGGTACCCGTTCAGGCCGTTGATAATAGGTCCTGTATGGTGTCAAGTGAGCAGGAGGTGGGATAATATGCTTGTGGCAAGCCAAGAGTGCAGAACATGCCCTTTTTCTCCCCATATGACACCATGAATGCCTCCCACCTCCCCGTCGCAACTAGGTGGTCGCGTGGGCATAGAGAGGTGGGCCAGCTCAACCCCCGAGGTAAGCACCAGCCAGCTGATTGGCTGCCGCGCCACCTGGCAGAAAGCTGCGCTGGCTTGGCTGACCGCCACTCAGTCTGGCGAGTGCTGTATCGGCTGACGGGCCGTGCGGCGGCCTTTCTGATGATCTGAAAAATTCTTTCAGAAAAGAACATATATAATAATTAATTCCTCTTCCCCCCATTTGAAATACTTATAGAAGTATTCAAACTCAATGAAATTGTTGCGATTTGGATAAGAATTCCCACTTGTGAAGTGGTTCAGATGTGAATGGCAGTAGGATCCTCTGGGCTAAGTACTGTATGATGTCAAGTTCGCTCATTGTGAGAAAAAGAGCGTGTTCCGGCGCCCTTGGCTTGTCACAAGCATATTATTTTGTTATGCTATAGTTATATAGATACTATTTCTAGTAGGTACTAGAGCCAATATTCAGTGTGTTTTTATGAGACAACATATACCTGCTCCTGTGAAATACATGCTCTTCATACTCATATGCTTTCCAGTTTCTAGCTCTTTGGACCCCAAAAACGACAAATTTGGCTCTCTTCCCTAACAAAGTTAGTTTTTGCTAACCCCATGTTTTTGTTAATTTCTAACTCAGGTTCTGGACCCCAAAATTTACCAACTCCGACTTAAGCCCTGCTGTGGAAATGGTTGTAAAGTAAAAATGCAGCAGAAACTGCATTATATAGGGAGGATACATAAAGCTCTGAATGAAATTTCAAAGTTTAGTTCTCTCTGGATAACACTGACGCCTTTTGCTTGCATGCGAAATGAAAATGTCACTGTGAAATAAATATTATTGAATTTGTCCACGCACTACGAGGCTAATCATGGTAAATTGTTGACAGTGTTATGTTGCGTGTCTGACCCTACAACAGTACCTAGGCCTATATCTACAAAATTTGAATATGGTGAATAGATGACTTGCAGATATGGAGGGCTTACGCAATTTTTAGGGCCCTAACTTTGACGTTATACCTGTGCTTCCTGTGATATACCATCAATTGACAGTCCAGATACGGTATTGTCTGCTTGATTACAAGCCCTTAGCAGCAGGATTATAGAGTTAGACTCAGACATTTTTGAGGGCCCCTTTGTCGGAAACTGATTGGATGCAACAGACAGTCTGTCTTGGTACATCGGACTCTACAGCTCTGATTAGCTAACAGCTTCTGCTGAATTCCATCTTTTGCCGGCAGGAGAAGAGCATGAAATTTAAGGCCACAGTGGACTGGCTGGATGACTTCATGCGTCGCTTTTGTCTATCCACTCGCAAATCTGGCTTTTTGGGCAAGCACATTGCACTCAAAATTAAGGTAAGAAGCTTGGTGCCCTGCAGTCCCATAGTTAACTACAACAGCCTGTGCTCCTTATTGCATTTTCCTAGCCCAGTATAGTCCAGTTCCTATGAAATTTGTGTTTATTTAACTGCGTCTTGCATCTTTTCTTTTGATAATTTTGCATTAAATTTAGTTGTTTCACCTCGGTTTTTTCTTTAGAAAAGCATCTAGCCTATGATTGCCCTTAATTGTCCTATGGTATATTCTTGTGTAGTGTGGAAGAACATTATAGCTATGTGTTGAGTGTTGATAGCCTGAGAATTACATTTGTTATAGTAGCTACAATATAGACAATATAGTCCGACTGCTGCTGATGCCCTTGCTTGTGATGCGTCTCTCTCCCCTGGCTTCCCCCCATTTTCGCTTAAGCGGCCGCCCAGTAGCACTTGCCTCAGCGTCATAAGCTCTGCTGACATTGATGCCCAAAGCAAGTGCCCTAGGGCGGCCGCCGACGCGGCAGAAGGTGGACTATAGAGGAGAGACGTGTCACAAGCACGGGCATTAGCAGCTGTTGCTCTAAATATGGGCATTAGCATTGTTCACAGAATATCATTATACCTTCAGGGAAAGAAGAAAGCTGCAGCAAGCCAAGCTGCCTCCGGCAATACAAACGGCGTCACTCCTGTTAAGGAATCCAGAAAAGAACAAGAAGTAATGAGCCCTTCTTCCGAGTCCGGCGACCCGCTCAAGACCCCTACAAAAGTTAATGATGGTGATAGCAGCGATGGTATTGTTGACACTTCACTTGTTGAGGATGAGAGCCCTGGCATCAGTAAAGTTAATAGCAGCAAGTCAAAGAAGGCAAAGTTAAAGGAACAATCGGACAGCAATACTAACGGTAATGACATTGAAGACATTTCTACTGTTGCTGACAATGCAGAAAATCATGAGAAACTAAAACATGATAAGCTACTACCTGATAGTGATGAAAATTCTGCTGATGAGGATAAGGAAGGTGCGAATAAGGATAAGGAAGATGAGAATGTTGACAAAGAAGATGAGACTGAGGATAAAGAACATGAGAATGAGGAAAAAGAAGCTGTGAATAAAGTTGATAAAGAACATGAGAATGAGGAAAAAGAAGCTGTGAATGAAGATGAAAAAGAGGTAAATGCGGATAAAGACGATGTGAATGAGAATAAAGAAGATGTGACAGATAAACAAGATTTAAACAAAAAAGATAGCAGCACTCGATCAATTTCTCTGACCCTGGAAGATGATGAGTTACCAGACGTGGAAGATACTGCAGAAATCAGTGAAGTGGTCATCCCAGACTCAAGTGATGAAATTGTGCCTCACAGTGAAACTACTACCAATGGCACTATATTAATAGACGAGTCTACTGATGACCCTCTGCTGGTAGAGCAGCCTGTCCAGGAAGTATCCCCCGAGACGAAGCCCGTCATTGGAATGCTTCGGATCCGCAATCTCAGTGAGCTCATTGATGGGACGCCAGAAAAGGCAGCTCCTGCTCTACCTGACCCTCTCGAAGTGCCAGAGAAGAAGGAAGTACGTAGCACCCTTATGTCATTATTCAGAACTCAGGGCAAGGAAGATGCCAAAGTATCTGACAAAGCTGAAGTTCCCGTTACCCACAAAGTTACCTTTTCCGAGGAAAAAACAAAGGAAATTTCATCCAAGACTGTTCAGAAAGAGAATCAGTCAACCCATACCGACTCGGCTAAGCAAAATAGAGATGATGCTGATTCCGAGGAACCTGTTAAGAAAAAGAAAGAATTCAAGTTCAGTGATTATCAGGAAAAATCCAAAGAGAAGGGTAAGGATGAATATGAGAAAGAAACTGAAACTGAGGAAGAGGAGGAGGATGAAGAAGAGGAAGAAGCAGAAGAGGAAGAAGAAACAACTACTACAAACGAAGAAGAGTCCAGTGATGGAGCATCAAAATCAGGTTTGGTATTTAAAATTGTCCATACATCTCTGGTTTTAGTCCAATGTGATATCTTCGATTATTATCTCTTTGAGATCGTTTATTAATTGTAAATATTATAACAGGGCCAATTAAACCCTTTAGAGGGCCTACAAATTTATGATTTTGTTGCCCTTCTGTACGTGTACCTAGCTATAATTACCTCCGCAAAGGAGGTTATGTTTTTGTCGTGTTTGTCTGTCACCAAGATAACTCAAAGTTCTGAACCGATTTGGACGAAATTTGCAGGAATTGTTACGTATGTTAGGAGGAACAGATGATAAACTTTTGTTGAATATATGTCCATCCGTTTTTTTGTTTGTTTGTCTGCCTCATTTTTCCCAATGCCATAACTCAAAGAGTTATAGATGGATTTTGTGAAATTAACATGAGTTGTTAAATAGGTATATAACAAAGAGTAAATGATCAAATTTTGGCAATGATCCGTTTGTTCGTTCGTTCNATTTTATCCTTGTTAGTGCAATAACTCAAAAAATAATGAATGGATCTTTAATAAATTTATATGGGTTGTTAGTAATGTTGAGACATAAATGATTAAATTTTGGTGCAGATCGGTTTGTTCGTTTAAACGTTTGACTTATATTGGTCATAACGATTGTTAGCAGTATAACTCAGAAAGTTTTGAATGGATCTTCAAGAAAATTGCACTAGCACTCATGCTGGATGGTGTATCACTTCCTGTGGTTGATGACTCGGTAATCTTGGGTGTCAATTTTGATCCAAAGTTGACGTTTGAGCCCAACATTCGTTCGGTTGCCTCACGTGTATCGCAGAAAATTGGTCTTATGAGGCGTGCTTGGAGGGTTTGGCTCGGTAGAATTGGCACGTCGCTGCTTTAATTGCTTTGTCCTCCCTCTTCTGGAGTACTGCTCTGTAGTCTGGGGTTCTGCTGCCGATTGCCATCTGTGTTTGCTTGACAAAGTGGTTCGTCGATG
>LQNS02020120.1:8828295-8850641 GCA_001587735.2 Parhyale hawaiensis | reverse complement strand
GGGCCTCATTGCAAATTGATGAAATATTTTCCAGTCGACAAAGCTACTTGAAAAATATATATATTTTTTCTTCGAGACGCACATGATGCATCTGTTGGAAAGAAGCATGTATACATGAGCACTGGCTAATGGTAAATTGCGGCATAAATTGTAAAGTTTTAAAGTTCAACTACTGTATCGTCGTCCGCAGTCGATGTCTAGCTACGAGTTGGTGTTTCTTGCTAGTTGAAACTTATTTTGCATTACCGAGAGCAGTTTTTTATATCGCTCTGTTGACTAGAGAGTAAGGTACGCAATTTGCCATCAGACCCACTTGGAAAATTTAGTGGTCAGTCAAGGATCGTGTGGTCTATGCCATACTGTCCTAATTAGAGGTCCAGTATCATAGGATAGTATTGCTGTGAACTCACGAAGAGAACAGGAGCCTGGGCCTCAGCTCCTCCTTAGCAATGGGTCTGTTGATTCAATTGCTTGCTATCAAATCCAAATCGTGTATGAATTATACTCTCTTAGCATATAAACCAACTGCAGGTTTCGTTTATAGTAGTATGACTAGTCTGAAAAATTGAAAATAAGTTTACTATCTAATAACGCTGTGCATTTCCCTCCAGTGAAATTACTGAGGAGTTTGAAAATTAACAAACATGATAGTAATGCTGTGCCTATCCCTCACGTCAAAGAACTGATGACTTTGAAAATCAGCGAACATGCTTGCGAGGCTGTGGAGATCTTTCAAGTAATAGGCCAGATGAGTTTAAAAATCAATGAACATGTTTGTGTGAGGCTGTACGTCATGTATCCATCAAATAGGTCATCGAATGATGCAAATCCGTCATGTCAGTTTCCCCTTTCTTGGTTTATTTGGCGCTCTTCGAGCTATGTACCACCTCGTGCCTCTTGCCCAATAGCTCAGATTGTCGAGAGTTTACTTTACTGTATATAATTAATAAGCATTGCGAGCTAAGGAAGTCCCTAATGTGGGTTGCTGGTTTTTCAAGAAGAGTTATTGGTGTCCAGTTTAAAGTCACCAGATCTATTAACTGGAGGTAAATGGAGGAGGTATTTATGATATGGCTAATGGAGCTTAAGTTGACTACTTCTACCGTCTTTGCTCTGCTATTCCTCTTCTTTCCCGACTCGCTGTTTCCACATGCGCAGTGATCTTGGCATAGGCATTTGTTGTTTTCCGCTCTCTTTGTATAGCTAATCATTGTTGTACATACTACATAGAGCGGATTAAAATTTGTTGCTTGACCTGACAGAATCGCGTTGATTTTGTCCTCTCTGACAGATGCTGATTCCAGTGACGACAAAGATGAAAATGATGTAGACGCTGCTGATACCGAGGAAATACAATTCCAGAAGTGGGAGGAAGAAAATGCTGTTACCTACACCAAGAAGGAAGATAAACTCTATAACAAAAGATGCAAAGGTACGTAATGGGTAATTTATTTGATAGCTAGTGGCTTCTGTGTTGCGATAGCGTGCATAAATATATATTTTTCTTGAATGATAGGACCCATGCATAGTTTAACCCTCTCCTGGGTTACTAAAAGAAATCGTGTTAATAGCATTACTGCAACAACTGAAATTAGTCTCGCGTTCAGAATTGTAATTCTTTAGTTCGTTGTATATTTTTATTGTCACCTTATCAAGTCAGAGGGGGGGGGCAGTACTGTCGCATCGGTTGATGGAACAATCTGGGCTGCAATAAGGCAGGAACGGGATGGTAAGTGGCATTAGGATAAATTGTATTAATGCCAAAGCATGGAAATGTGTGGCGTGAGAAGCCCACCTAGAAGCCGAGGGAGTCCAGCTACCGACATCTAGCAAAAGCTTTATAACCTGGGACTTTTTGTGTACTGCGAGGGAAAGCCCTTCGGATGAGTGGTGCCGGCCCGGCTTATTTTGGAAATTAACTTGATTAATTTTTTTGTCTTTTATTTAATTTCAACCTTCCCTCATTGTAGTTCTTCTGCAATACTAGGCTACATATATAATTAATTATTAATCGGTATTTAATAAAAAAAGAGGAGGCCCTACGGCATTTATTAAAAAAAGAGGAGGCCCTAGGCACCACCAGGGCGTTGTACACCACACCACTGTCTCTACTGCCTTGTCCACACTACACATTGACAGAAACGTGACGCTAGGATGTGCGGCTGTATCTCTTTCGTGCTACCTTATCTATGCTACCGAGTTGAAATTTATTTCAGGGAGACGAGTGAGGTGCTCATCTTCATCTGCTGTTGTTCCTGCAAATGCGTATGTGGCCTCGGCATGCAACAAATTTGTGTTGTTTGTATTTTTCAGAAATGATAGCAGGTCTGCAGACCTCCCTGCTGCGCTGCACGGGATGTAACGAGCAAGTGAACCATAAGGTGGCCACTCTTGTGTTCACCCATCCTCTGCTGGGGGTGCTCCTATGCAAGGTGGGCCTGCTGTTACTACGGCTTCATCCCAGTTGTCCATCTATTGTCAACTTGTTATCTTTGTAGTGAAGACATCAATTTTTGAGATGTAGCAAGAACTTTTTTGTGTGATTGTTAACCTTTGAATACCAAACCGAAATTTGAATTTTCCGTTTTTCACAGAAGTGTAATATTGTTCGATAGCTAGCTACACCTTGAACAGTCTACACGTCTGTGTAGCTAATAGATTGGGGTTTGTACTATAATAAGCGTGGTTAACTGGTTGCTGCCTTTACAGCTTACTTGTAGCTACCAACACGTGTAGCTACGTGATCTTGAGTTGATGTGCTGATTATACAATAAGATGAAAAGTTGCAGCCGTAAAGTTATCTAGCGCGTTCCATGGTGTGTCCTGTGGAGCTGGACATTTGCCCGAGGCAATTGTCTTGCTAAATGCTAATTATTCTTGCTAAATGCTAATTATTCTTGCTAAATGCTAATTATTCTTGCTAAATGCTAATTATTCTTGCTAAATGCTAATTATTCTTGCTAAATGCTAATTATTCTTGCTAAATGCTAATTATTCTTGCTAAATGCTAATTTATGTAGCTGTACAGTGACCGAGAAACGTTCTATTAGGATAACCTCGGTGTAAGGTCAGAGCAGCGTTCTAAAACGAGCAGGAACTGGAGAAAAATAGAGAAAAAATTTAAGGAGTCGGAGGTCTCTGGAGAGCTCTCCGCGAGCTCTCCGNGGGGGGGGGGGGGGGGGGGGGGGGGGGGCAGTACTGTCGCATGGGTTGATGGAACGATGTGGGCTGCAGAAAGGCAGGAACGGGATAGTAAATGGCATTATCATAAATTGTATTAATGCCAAATGAACGCCAAAGCATGGAAATGTGCGGCGTGAGAAGCCCACCTAGAAGCCGAGGGAGCTCCAGCTAGCAAAAGCTTTATAACCTGGGACTTATTGTGTACTGCGAGGGAAAGCCCTTCGGATGGGTGGTGGTCCGGCTTATTTTGGAAATTAACCTGATTAATTTCAACCTTCCCTCATTGTAGTTCTTCTGCAATACTAGGCTACATATATAATTAATTCTTAATCGGCATTTAATAAAAAAGAGGAGGCCCTACGGCATTTATTAAAAAAGAGGAGGCCCTAGGCACCACCAGGTCGTTGTACGCCACACCACTGTCTCTACTGCCTTGTCCACACTACACATTGATCGGAACGTGATACTAGGAGGATGTGCGGCTGTATGTCTATTGTGCTACCTTATCTATGCTACCGAGTTGAAATTTATTTCAGGGAGACGAGTGAGGTGCTCATCCTCATCTGCTGTTGTTCCTGCAAATGCATATGTGGCCTTGGCATGCAACAAATTTGTGTTGTTTGTATTTTTCAGAAATGATAGCCGGTCTGCAGACCTCCCTACTGCGCTGCACGGGATGCAACGAGCAAGTGAATCATAAGGTGGCCACTCTTGTGTTCACCCATCCTCTGCTGGGGGTGCTCCTATGCAAGGTGGGCCTGCTGTTACTACGGCTTCATCCCAGTTGTCCATCTATTGTTAACTTGTTATCTTCGTAGTGAAAACTTCAATTTTTCAGTTGTAGCAAGAACTTTTTTGTGTGATTGTTAACCTTTCAATACCAAACCGAAATTTGAATTTTCCGTTTTTCACAGAAGTGTAATATTGTTCGATAGGTAGCTACACCTTGAACAGTCCACACCTCTGTGTAGCTAATATGACATATTGGGGTTTGTACTAAATAAGCGTGGTTAACTGGTTGCTGCCTTTACAGCTTACTAGTAGCTACCAACACATGTAGCTACGTGATCTTGAGTTGATGTGCTGATTATATATACAATAAGATGAAAAGTTGCAGCCGAAAAGTTTATCTAGCGCGTTCCATGGCATGTCCTGTGGAGCTGGACATTTGCCCGAGGCAACTGTCTCGCTAAATGCTAATTATGTTGACGGCTCAGAGTACAAAGTGTCGGGTCGGTGCCGTAAAAAGGGCAGTTTGGCGAGTCAAAGGTGGACCTCAACCCTCACCCCCCCCTCCGCTTTGCTTCTCACACGACCCCTTATGCCTGTTAAACGAATATGATTTTATTTTTTTCCATCACCAAACTTGAAACTAATCAATTTTTGCCTGCGGTTGAGGTCACTGAACCCGCTGGTTGTAATTTTCGAAAAAATCTCTTTGAACTCACTGAACCGTTTGTTGTTTATTTCAGAGCACACTCTGGTTGAACTCACTGCACTATTTGTTTGTAGCTCTATTTCGTAAACACCTTGTTGTGTGCCTAGCATTCGTGGATACACGGCGTCGTCACTCCCAATACCAGCCTTTGCTGCTGCACTACCTCCTCCGTGACAGTGGCCCTGTCACCCACGGAGCTGCCTTATATAATTACTTACGCGATATCAACTAGTACTATCACCTGATACGACGTACCAGTGTAAAATTACAATCAGCTACTTATAGCGAATCATGTAATAGCTACCATACCTTCTGACTTGTCTTATACTTCCCTCTGAGATCTAGGTTGGTATTCGTAATGCAGAAATGTTTTTTGCAAGTACAAAATGCTATAGCTAGTGGACCTGAGTCTCACTGCTTGGATGACGTCTTGTGACTTGGGTGCGGTGGTAAATCTGGGAATATAATAATAATAATAATTTGAACATGCCTCTCGTTACGCTCACTGTACCACTGGTAGGGTATTTCAAAGAAGGCACTGGTTGAGTTCATTGAACCTCGGGTTCTAAATCTCAGAAATTCTTCTAGCTGAGGTCCCTAAACCGCGGGTTCTATATTCCAGAGATGCCGCAAATTTTATGGTAAAGGCACCTTCAAAAAGGACGACGAAGGGCTTGACGAGTATTGCCGGTGGTGCGCCAACGGCGGTGATCTCCTCGTCTGCGACTTCTGCACCAATGGCTTCTGCAGGGCGTGCGTTCGCCGCAACCTCGGCCGCACTGCCATCACTGACATTGAGCGCTCCAAGAAGTGGCAGTGCTACGCATGTGAAATGAAACCCCTACGTGAGGTGCGGCTGAGCCACAGGGCTGTGCTGGACAACCTGCGCCAGGTCCGGGAGAAGGCCCTTACAAAATCCAGGTATATTTACTTCTTAATGTCCGTGTTGCTTCAGGAAATTTTAAGCAATGGTGACAAAGAACCCGTCGTACAAACAGTCCACGTGACTTGAGTTCTCACGTACGTGTTACATCTGTAAAATTAATCTAAATTCTTAAGTAACTGTGGTAAAAAAAATTAACGCTCACGAAGCCCAGGTAATTTTGTTTCTCATGTGCGTGTTACATCACGTAATTCAATCTAAAGTAACTGTGATAAGAGAGCCTGACATGCACGAAGTCCAAGTAGCTTTTGTGTCTCATGTACATGTTACATCAGTATAATTAATGTAAAGTAACTGTAACAGGAAATCCAGTTACTTGTTAGCTTTCATCAATGTCTGCACTGCATCAGAAGCATTTTCCTACTATGACCTAATGACTTTTTTTCTATAGCTAGTGCAGTTACGATGATGAGAAAGGCTTTGCTAAAGTCCAGAATCACTTTCTTTCTCATTATCTCACGTATATGCGTGTTGCATGGTGCCATTTCCCTTCAGGGTAAATATGGTTAACATAGGTTCGTCCATCCTCAGTTACACATAGGAGGAAGTCACGTCCACGTGACCTTTTTCTCTCTTGTTCCTGCTTATCAATGCATTGTTCTGTTGAATAAATAGCTATCTGTTGTCCCCCTGAGTTTCTGTTCCCGTGCGCTTTCCTCCATTGTGGGAACGCGCTTTCATCCATTGTGGGAACGCGCTTTCATCCATTGTGGGAACGCGCTTTCATCCATTGTGGGAACGCGCTTTCATCCATTGTGGGAACGCGCTTTCATCCATTGTGGGAACGCCCTTTCGTCCATTGTGGGAACGCTCTCACACACGAGTTCTACGCTTCTGTCAGTTATATGTCTCTTCTTCATCACCCGCGAACGAAGCGAAGCGTGGTGATGATGTTTTCATAGAAGATTTAAGTATATAAGTTTGTCTGTGCACCCAAAAAGAGGGAGAAGAAGTTGAGCAATGTTCATAACTTTTCACAGGGAGTCAGGTGGGTTGACCTACATGTGGAAAATGCCAAAATTCTGGAATAAGCTGGCCATCAAAAATGACGGCATTGAAATTTGCCTCCATCACTGATGATGGTCTTATGCCACGAGGCGTTCTAGTTTTTCCTCTATTTGATTGCCATTGTAGTGAAAAAGGGGGGGGGGATCAAACTGCTGCCCGTGTATGTAGATCCAGTGTGGCAACCCCCTTCCTTTCTTCATTGGTTCTTCACTTTTCTTGTAATTTATGACCCTTGTCTCTTCTCACGCTGACCCTTACTTCCCCATTGCAGTGAAAAGGTTGGGCATAAACTCGATAACGTGATTACCATAGTGCTTATTTGTCTGAAGGCTTTTATAGCACATATGCTCACGAAATTTAGGTACAGTAGGTACTTTTAAATCTCATTTATTTGGTTGGTACCTACCAGAGTTGTAGAGTGGGAGTGAAAGGATTGAGGGTAGCTACGCAGAGTTGTGCCCCCGTTGGTTTTCCGAGACCTAGTCTGACGAAAACGAGTGTTTTGATCTTGTTAACAGTTGCATATTTGTTATGAAGTGTTCATCCTAAAGATTCAGATGTTTTGCGCTCTGTGTCAGAGTCACAAAGTTGTGAGAGCGAGAGTTGGACTTTGCAACCCGCTGTGGGATTCAGGAGTAGGGGTCTAGAGCTACGTACATGATAAGGAACAGTGCACTGTTCTATTCAGAATGAAGAGATGAATGGGTTGGTGATAGATTGTGAAGTTTTCATTCTTTGTGAACAGCTCTTTGTCATTGCTGTCATTGCCTGTGTTCTTCTCATTGACTGACCAAGCTCAAGCGCATTGTGGAAGTAACATTATAAACGTTTTTGCTTTTATTTTTGCAGAACTCAGCGAGCCAAAATGGAGAGCGAAGCTAAATTTTCTGCATTGAAGGCCAAGAGGCTTGAAAAATCCTTGAAAACGCCAACAAAGAAACCGCCAGAACCTAAGATCACCGCCGCTGCCTCCAGTTCTTCCACAGCTGCTGCTGCAGGCGACACAAGTTCTGCAGCAGACGCAAGTGACGACACAGCGCCCTGGCTCACGTCCAGTCTTAAAGACTTCACAGACATGCTCAATTTCTGCATGACTCAAGCGGGGCGAATCCAATCCAAGTGGTTAGACGTCTCGGCGTCTGCCTCGGATGCTTCCCGGCTGCAGTGCTCCAGGAGACTCTTGCGTCTCATGCGTGCGGTCACCGACAACTTTGTGGCCGTCGAAAACAAGTTTCTTGCCAACTGTGGTAAAGATAAGGCAGAGTTGGTGGAGGCGCTGCTCAGCTTGGAGTCCGTGCAGAGAGATGTAGAGGGAGAGTCCAAGGGCGGCGGCGGTGATGCCTCGAGTGCCGACAAAGAAAATGATGAGAAAGCGCCGGATGAAGATGAAGGTGCAGAAATTGAGCCCATGGAAGTACAGGAAATGGAGCCTGGTGAAGTTGTTGAGGAAAATGAGCCAGCGGTTGATGCCTTATCTAAAAAGAAGAGCTCACAGAAGCATGCTAAATCTGTGCTACAGGAACTTAGCAAGGAAGAGGAGTCTGCGGCTTCCGAAGACAGCGCTGTTCGCAGGAGTGGCAGAATTCGAAACAAGGAAGTTTCCAGCTCTACTGATGTTCCTACAAAAGCTGAGGATGAAGGTGATAGTGATTCCAATGATACTCGGCTCCTGCTGAATAAAGCCAAGAAGAAGCTCTATACTACTGCAGAAGACAAGGCGGAAGAGAAACGAAAGAGTAGGAGAGCGCGAGAGAAAGATAACGAAGAAACTATTGAGCAGAAAGATGATACTAATGCTGATGAGTCGGAAGATAATGATGCTTCTGACGGTAAAAAAGTTGAAGAGAAGCTTGGAGGTGAAAAAGGAGAGAAACTAAAAGAGGGAAAATCTGACTCCACTGGAAACGACGAAGCTGTGGATGACGAGCCTGGTGATTCGGCTGATGAAGATGTTGATGACAAACACGTCAGTTCTGCTGTTGAGGATGTTGAAGACAGACATATAAATTCTACCACTGAGGATGTTGATGCCAGTGCTGAAGATAAGAAAGTTGAAAGAGACGTTGATGCAGTTTGTGAGGACACTGCCGAAGATAAAGTTAAGTCTGCTGGTGAACAGAGGGATTCTGAGTCGGAAACTAGTGCGCCTCTTCGCAAGAGCAGCCGATCGTGCGCCTTAGAAGCAAAAAAGTACACGGAGTCAAGCAAAGAAAAAGGCCCATCAAACAAACGTAAGCGCAGTTCTGCCACCGATGAGCCTGAGGATAAGCCTGGGCCCAAACGCTCCAAGCGAAACCGAAAGGACGCTAATGAAATTGAAGACCGAAAGGACGCTAATGAAATTGAAGATGAGAATCAGGGAGATGAGGAATGTGATGCCGATTCTGAAAGTGATGCTGGTGACGAAGATTATTTGAAAAAGCGATCACCCAAGAAAAGTAAAAAGAAAAGGGACATGAAGAGAGCGGAAGAAGGCTCTGAAAGCGAGGCTGAAGAAGAAGATGAAGATAGAGACAGGGCATCGCCACGCCTCAGTCCTCAGTCCCGCCGAAGTAGAAAATTGGAGGACAGTGACCGCAAGAGCCAAAAGAAAACATCCTCTAAGAAAAAAGACAAATATGCTGACATGGACAGTGACGAGTTTGAAAGAAAGAAAAAGGCATATCTTGATAAGGAGAAAGCAAAGAAAAAGAACACATCAGACGATGAGGAAGATGAAAAGAAATCCGTGAAAAAGGAAAGTGATGCTGATGGCAAAACTGAAAAGAATGATAAGGATTTGTCTCAGTCTGGAGACTCTGCGTCTGAAGGGAATGCTAAAGCGAATGATGATGTAAATGGTAATGTAAAAAAGAAGAAAAAGGCCTCCTCGGGTTCTGAAGGCGGTCGTTCAGATGATGAAGTTTCAAACAATGATAAATGTAAAAACGATGGGCAGGAACTATCAGACTCTAAAAAATCCGGAAATAATGATAAGAAAGCATCATCTGACTTTAATGATGATGAAAGTTCTGAAAAAAATACAACTAAAACTCGCCTTCGATCCAAATCTGCTCAAAGCAAAACTAAAGATTCATTAGATGCTATAAAGGCTACAAAAGATCAGAAATCAGACTCTGATACGGACAAAAAGTCCAAAACCTCGACATTAGAAAAGGTCGATAAATCATCCAAAGAAAAAGCGAAAAAGGGCGAAGCTTCTGAAGAAACTGCGAAAACGGAAATTGTTTCTGACAATGAAGCAGCAAAAGCGGCCCTCTTGTCAGACAGTGATCATAGTAGCATGGATATTGATGAAACTGATTCGAAGGATCTCAATGGTGAATTGAAATCCAAGAAAGAGAAAAGTACTGATGAGAAGACCAAGTTAGATGTCGACAATGAAGCTGCTAAAAAGGCTTTGCTAGACAGTGACAGCGAAGATGAAAGAAAGAAGCTAAAAAAGTCTAAAATTAAGAAATTGACCAAAGCTGGCCCCAAACACAGTAAGGCCAAAGAAGACCTCTTAGCCGACAGCGATAGTGAGGATTGTAAAACTAAGAAGGGAATTAAAAAAGAGAAATCTGCCAATGAAGCCGCAAGAGACGAACTACTGGCGAGCGACAGCAGCAGCACACTAGACTCTAAACCCTCTAAAAAATCCAAAAAGGTTACTGTCGACGATTTACTTGAGGCGGACAGCGACGAAAGTATCTCTGCTAGAACTCATAAAAAGTCCAGCAAGAGGAAACAGAGAAGTCGCCAGAAGAAGGAAAAGAAAGGCGTTATGAATGAGGAAGAACGCCAGCAGCACGAAAAGCGGCAGCTGGAGGAGATGAAGCCCGTCGTTGCCGTAGCTGCGCTGCCCAAACTCTTGCTCGACTCTCTCAAGAAGGAGGGAGCCGTGTCCTTGTCCGAGTGTGAGAAGCACTTGCCTCCTTCAGATTCTGACGGTGGACTAAAACAAGGCGATTCCGACGAAGAGTTTAAAGCACTGATGAAATTCAAGTTGAGAAAGAAGATGTCTGCTAAATCAACGACGTCCGAAGAAGATGATGATAGTGGGTCTGAGGAAGAAAAAGAAAATGATGAGAATAAGGAAAAGAGAGGAGGCAAAAAACAAGAAGGAAAGAAAAATGCAAAAAAGTCCAAAGAAGGCCTGCTTGATATATCGCTTCACAGCAACGAGGAGGAAGAAGAAGGAGATGGAGATGAGGATGAAGAAGAAAAGAAAATCAAAAAGAAAGAATTGAAGACTGAAGGAGTTTCTTTAAATGAGCAAATGAGAAAAACGTTGCTGATGAGCAGTGACGACGAGGGTAGTGAAGGAGCTGCGGAGCAGAGAGACAGAGAACTGCTCGAAGAACAGAAGCGGAAAAAGTATGAAAAGATGAAAGCAAGACAAAAAGAGAAGGACCAGAAGGAATTGCAAGAGGAAGAGAAGGAAGAAGAGGAAAAAGAGAAACAAAAGGAAGGTAAAACCGAAGAAAATGATGACGAAGAAGAAGAGGAAGAATCTACTAGCAAAAAAGGGAAAGGTAAGAAAGGCTATATCTCCATGAAATTTTCTTCTGATGAAGATGAGGACGAAGGCGAGAAAAAAGCTAGCAAAGACAAAAAAGATGGTTCAGGTGAAGAGGACAGTGAAGATTCTGACGACTCTGAAGATGAGTCGCCTCGTAAGTCCCGCATGTTCGTCGACAGCGATTCTGACTTTGAAATTTTCGAACCTTCCCGCAAAAAGAAAAGGGCCAAGGAACCTTCTTCGGAGAGTGAGGACTCTTCTGATAAGAAAACCAAGAAACGCCGCGTTCGAAAGGGCATGTCATCCTCCTCAGAAGAAGAGGCAGAGCAAGGGGACGTTGATCCCAGCGAGGAGACGCCCAGCAAGCGGAAGGTCCGGCGGATCATCAAGGACGAGGACCTCACCGAGAGCACTAAGACTGCCACCCAGCAGGAGCAGGATAGGCGCAACCGTATCAAGGAGCGCCAGGAGCTCTACAATAAAATATTTAAAATCGATGAAAAGAAAGAGGATAAACAAACCAAATTAGTCCTTGATTTCAACCCCGACACGAAAGAAGAGCTCATATCAGTGCACGAGAAGCTCGTTCCCTTACTAAAGCCCCATCAGGTAAATATCTTAGCATTAATTGAGCAACAGTACCTGTGTTAATGTACCTATAGTGTACTCTTTATCTGCTGCTTCTTTGGCACGTTTCTAAAGAGTCTTTTTCCGTAACTCCTGTGTTGTAGGAAATAAATCCCCTCAGGGGCAAAGGATGGGCCATTGGGTTAGGTTAGCCCATCCTATGTTATGGGGCGCGGCGACCCCATTAGCTAGGCCTTCGGGACGTCTATTTTCGTGCCCACTTCGTTTCCTTCCATTTTCATACTCTTACTTGCTCATACTTTATTCTGATCTTCTTTCCTGACTTGCTGTTCCCATGCGCGTTGATCCTGTTTGGGAACACCTTCGTGCATGGGTTCCCCATATTTCTATTGTCATGATGTATGTCCCTTGCTTCTTCCTCTGTTAGATCGCCATTGTTATGGAGACGGAGGCTTAAACTACCCGATATAATAATATATAATGTGGGAAATAAAATTTTTGAAGTGAGTGGCCGAAATAGTTTGTCATGTCCTCTGTGGAAACGGCTGAGCATGGGTAACTAGAGCACTCTTAAGAGAGCATACCTCCGCCAAGCAAGGCAGCAGTAACGAAAAATTCAAATCGGCTCTGAAACCTTTCTATCAACACCAAAATCTGATCCCTCATGGTGTTTGATAGTATTAACAATGTGTGTAATTTTCTTCGAGATCCGTTCATGGCTTTTTGAGTTATGCTGCTAACAAGCATAAGTGAAACATACAAACAACCCAACCGATCATCACTAAAATTCAATTAATTATGTCTTTCAACATTACTTATAATTCTTGAACATTTCACAAGGGTCCATCCATACTTTTTGAGTTATTGCTCTTACGAACGTAAGTCAAACGCACAAACGGACCAACCGGTCATCACCAAAATTTAATAAATAATGTCTTTGAACGTTACTAACAATTTTTGAAAATTTCATAAAGATTCATCCATATTTTTCTGAGTTATTGTGCTAACAAACATAAAATGAAACAGCGACAAACGAACGAACAAACATATCACTAAAATTTTATCATTTACTCTCTGTAATAAACCCAACAACTCATGTAAATTTCATGTAAATCTGTCCATTGCATTTTAAGTTATGGCACTAACAAAAAATAGGCGGATAAACAAACGGATGGACAGATCTTCATCAAAAGTTAATCATCTGTTCCTCCTAGCATACCTAATAACCCATGTAAGTTTCGACAAATTGCGTCCATAATTTTTCAAGTTGTCTTGGTGACAGACAAACAGAATAACACACAGACAGGTAAACCCGATGGAAAACATAACCTCCTTGGCGGAGGTAATAATGACAATTCTTGGCCAGTTTGAAGCTTGACTTACATTTTATGAACGTTTTCTTTTTTTTTTTTTTTTTTGCTTCGAGAACATTGTAGTGCTCTTCCAAAGGAGGTATAGTCTGCGCTCGTCTCATGATTGGAATGAAATCGAAGAACCAATAGGCTACCTATTTGAAATTTATGGCATAGATGCTAACCAACTAAAGTAGACTTCATTAGTACCCTTAGCTAGCCTTGGACTTTGCAGGTGCTTGTCTTTCTGCCCAGAGCTGCTTCCTTCCGTGCTCCTAGCTTTTTTTTAGCACTTTTTTCATTTCTCGGGTACGAGTCGGACGTCATTTCCGTCCACTACTATTACTAGTTTACTACTTCCCTACTTCTGTGTTATTCTAGCTTTTTCGGAAATTTCTATTTCGATGCGCGAGTTTATAGTTTCACTATTATATGGTGTTGCACGTCTCTTCATTTTATCTATCTGGAAACGCTTGGTAGTGTCTTACGAGGTATAAACTACGGCCTAGTCTAAATCAATCTATCCCCTCAGATTGACGGCATCAAGTTCATGTGGGACGCCACGTGCGAAAGTGTGGCAAGAACCAGGAAGGAGCAGGGCAGTGGCGCCATCCTCGCCCATTGCATGGGTCTCGGCAAGACCTTACAGGTGAGTTTTGGGGGAAGGAGTTTTGGCCGCACATGCCCGCGCTCGGAAACCCACGTGCACTGGTTCGTGCTGACGATAATGTTCACTCAAGTCCAAAGAAATGGGCGGCTGCAGTCGAGCACAGCTTGGCTGAGCTACGGCGTCATAATGGTGGAAGCCCCAATTAGCTCCCCTCCCCCCTTCCATCAGTGAGTACGAGTGCAAGAATTACCTCGTGGCCGCTACACTTTCCCGAGGATTTGCGGTCGAATTCCCACTCTCGGGATAAGGAGTGAGTCAGCACGTTGGGCGCTTAGCTAGTTGGATTCTTTGAGGGCCGACTAGGTATAGCTACTATGTAGAACAGTTCCAACAAGGCTAGTCCTACGGGGAACGGAAGTTTTAGTTAGACTATAAAGTATTCGTGTGTAATGTTAACCATATATATATATGTATTATTGCTTTATTGAGTGGTTAAATCCCCGAGAATATGATTGGCTGTCGAACAGTTTTTTTTTTTTTTTGCTCTTTTTCGGTACGACTTTCATTGATGACTCTAGTCAGCGCTTAGTTCAGGCACGAGATTCGTAACTGCTGTAGATTTAGGTGAGAATCTAGATAATTTGAAGTGTTAAGGAATATTAAAGACCCGAGCGCCTGCATCCATAAATTTATGGGCCGTCCGCAAAGGGTTCATCATTTCACTGTTCCAACATTGAGCACAGCGTTAGTGTACTATTTTTACGTCAATTCAGTGCGTATGCGTGAAGTTAATTCTATTCCATGTCGCAGGTGATCGTGTTCCTGCACACGGTGCTCACATGCCGCAAGCTTGAGAACACCATACGACGCGTCCTCGTGCTCTGCCCCGTCAACACCGTCTACAATTGGGTTTCAGAGTTCAAGAAATGGCTCAAAGGAAAGCTCTTACCTTTTGATGTCATTGAGCTTATCTCTGCCAAGGATCTCTGGAACCGTGCGTATCGGTTGGATGAGTGGCACAATGAGAACGGTGTCTGCATCATGGGCTATGACATGTACCGGACTCTCTCCAATGAGAAAAACAAGCGCTACAAGGGCAAGATGAAGGAAATTTTCCAGAGGACTCTTGTTGATCCTGGTCCTGACTATGTCGTGTGTGATGAAGGCCACATTCTGAAGAACGAGAAGAGTGCCATTTCCTTAGCGGTGAATAAAATGAAGGCAGCTAGACGCGTTGTACTCACTGGAACGCCCTTACAAAATAACCTAAAGGAGTACCACTGCATGATCCAGTTTGTTAAACCCAACCTCCTTGGCACTCGCAAGGAGTTCCTCAACAGATTCGTCAATCCCATCAGTGCCGGCAGCTCTGCTGACGCAACCCCACGAGATGTGAAGAGAATGAAGAGACGAGCACATATTTTACATAACTTGCTGGAAGGCTGCGTTCAGGTGAGGTTACTTTTTATTATTGGTTTATTGTCACGTGTTCATCACGCCTGATATTTAGCAACAAGTTCAACCTTATCGGAAATTTGAGGCAATTATCAGATGTCATGAAATGCCGGCCTACGGCCTAAGAATTTGCAATAGAGAACTCACAGTTCTGATCCGAATTTGTAAGGTCACATCTTGATGGGGAGCGAAATTCATGTGTAGCGTCACAGACACGGAGTCGTGCTGAGTGTTGACTTCACAAGGGCATTCGTTGCAGTAAAGATAAATATTGAAGAACAAATTATGCATGCATTTGTATATGGAAAAAGGTTTTTTTCTGAAGATTTTCAATATGAATAAATAAGCTAGTAGATTACATCCATCTTTCGAATTAATATTATGATACAGTATATTGCCTTTGATTATGCAAATAGTTTTTTTTACTTATTTTTCAAGAAAGTGTCTAACTGTGAAATATCAATATTAACTAAATGTATGGCTATGTTGCAAATATAATAATAATAAGTTTATTGAAACAATGAATGTGATGAGACATTCAGGCAATGGCACATTCTCTACTTTCTCAATTGTTCCTGTGTTTACAGCCCATTGATAGCATAAAGCTAATCGGGCAAATTTTAAATAAAAAAGTACAAGAAGAGGGAAGGAACGAAAAATTAGAGTTTACACTCACTGCACCAACCACGGGGGGCGCTAAGAAATTACAGCGTGCTCTTGACCCGGGCTCTTAAGCTTGGAGGTGACGCACAGAAGCGCATCCAGGAATGTGCGCTTAACTCAGCAGATGTACAGCTAGTTGGCTAAATAAATAATAGGCTATCGTAGTACAAAAACAAAACGAAGACACTACAACACGATTACACAGATAACACATCATAAAGGTAAAGGTATAGTCAACTTTGAGGGGATCACCCACCGGGATATCCAGTTGCACTGGTTCGTGCGGCAGACATAGACCAACAGACCCCAGAGGAGTAAGTGCAGCTGCAGCCGACGAATGGTCGCTAAAAACCATTGCGGAAGGTTCAACGACCAGCAACTCCTCTGCCCCAGGTTAAGTACTCCCACGGTAGCTACGTGCTCAAACAAAAGCCCCGACTCAGCGCGCCGAGTGCCTCGAGTAAAACCGCGCCCGGTGTGAGGACCGATCTCAGGTACATCGACATAACTATGCAGCGCGCAATGTCATCAGCTATCTAGCTAGTTATAGTTAGGAAGTCTAAGATTCCGCTCCCGACCAGAACGATAACGCAGAGGAAAGAGCAAGGGACGTATAGTATGCCAAGAGAAACGGGGAACCCATGCACGAAGATGTTCCCCCACATGATCAACGCGCACGGGAACAACAAGCCAGGAAAAAAGAGGAAGAACAGAATGAAACATGAGCAAGTAGGAGTATGAAATCGGGAAGGAAGCAAAATGGGCACGAAAGTAAGACCTCCTGAAGGCCTAGCTAGTGGCTAAGGTAACCTACACGGCCGCAGCTACCTATGGAACTTGCTGAGATGACAGCAACTCTATCTTAAGATTTTTCCTAAATAGTGACATATTTGAGGACTCCAGCAGAGCTGCTGGGAGAGAGTTCCAAATTTTCAACGATTGGTTCATGAATGAGGTCTGGCAACGAGATTTGCAGTAAAGCGGTAAAGTCATCTTACTCGTTTCTTTGAATCTAGTAGGATAGGTGTGAAAAAAAGTTTGAACATCAAGAATCCGATCTGAAAAGTAGTTATGGGATCGTCCTAACAACACAGAGTATAATTTGATTTAGGCAAAATATTTAAAGATAATGTCGAAAGTAAGCAGCCTGCACGAGCTATAAGTGGCAGAGAGACTCTGGGGAGACAACAACCTAACCACTCTGTCCTGCAGCGCCTGGATCCGCTTTGCGTTAGTTAAGCCCGCACTGCCCCAGGCCGCGGCCCCGTACGTCAGGTGTGGGTACACCAGGCTGTAGTACAGCCGCAGCATGGTGTACTGAGGAACCAATGAAGACAGCCGGCGCTTAACTCCAAGACCTCTCGTAACCTTGCGGCGGCATACATGGTCTACATGACACGAAAACTTTAATTTATCATAAAATATAACGCCTAAGAATTTTATCTCTGATACGCGAGACACAGTCTCATCTCTAATTTTGATGTCTAAGTTGTTGATTTGTCGGGCGTGAGTTATGACCGGATAGTGAGTTTTATTGACATTCAAAGAGAGTCTATTAGTCGACAGCCACTGGTCAATGTTCTTCAATTCATCATTGATACGCTTAGCTAACAGGGCCGTATAGTCACCTGAAGCAAAAACAGTTGTATCGTCCGCGAAGTGAACGAATTTTAAACTGGGACCAGCGACGCCTGTCATTGATGTAGACAGCACTTGTAGTATAAATATTTAGCCGTTTGCTAAGTTTATCATACAATTTGCTTATTCACGAGTTTTTTTACTGTTACCTCAGATAATGCAAGAAGGTTATAAAAACGTCATAAAGAAGAAATAAATACAAGTGAAGAGGAATATTTTTATTAAACGTCCAAAACCAAGAAATTATAACCAAAACAATTCACTAAACACTGAAATAATTGTTCAGTAGTGGTAAACATGAGTTAATTTTGAACACAGCAACCTCCATTTTTCATGATTTATATAAGGCGATCATCAACAGATTTCGTCAGGTGTGATATTTCAGATGGTGGAATAGAATTTGCAGCTGTTTTTACTGTATTCCACAGGCTTACTTTGCTCGAAAACTGCCGACCACCTTCATAGACCTTCCTTTTGATCATTGCCCAAAGGTTCTCAATACAGTTTAAATCGGGGCTAATCGCTGGCCAGATCATAAAGGTTTTTTGATTTAAATGCCCCATTTGCAAGCCAGTTAGCAGTGTACCGTGCTCGGTGTGAGGGAGCGTTATCGTGCTGAAATTCAAATTTGGATCTGTGTGCGATAGTCTGCTCATCAAGCCATGGAATCAAGTTGGCTTCAAGAAACTGGCAGTACCTTTCTGCATTCAGTTTAGCTTGTTCTGCCACTCCAAATGAACCAATGAGGGTGTCACCTTCTATCCCGGCCCAAAACATTATACCTCCACCACCTTTTTGACGCTTAAGCCATCAGTTTTCATGTTCTCTTCAGCTCATTTGACCCTATTTTCTTTATGAGTTTTTGTTAGAAGTGGTCGTTTAATTGCCTTTTCCACTTTCCCCAGCTGTTCTCCAGTGTCTTCAAATATCGCCTTACTTGTAGAAAGTTGTTTTCTAGCCATAGAAACTTTCAAAGGTCGCATATCACGAGCAGTCAATTTCCTCGTAGAGGCTCTATCCGGAGTTTTCGGGTTGACCTTACCTTCAATTGCATATACCTCAATTGTTCGGTGGTCACGTTGTAATCCTTTGGAAACTTCGAGTGTTGTCTTATCAGAAGCCAATAACGACGTCACTTCGATCTTTTCTTCACTGGTTAGACCGCTTTTCTTGCCCATGTTGACTAGAGAGCGATTTGCATAATCTGGCGTAACAGCAGAACCCCGTGCGATAAGCAAATGTTGCCAAAACGTGGAAAGTGCTTCCTTTTTAATTCTCTCTAATTATTTTAATAGTTACAACATATTTGTGCACTAACTTGCTATTGAAATTTTACATGTTTGACACTTATCTTGAAAAATAAGTAAAAAGAACTGTATTTGCATAATCAAAGGTAACATACTGTATATGTTTGTATCTAATTAGTTACTGTAATCTGTTGCAGCGGTTCGACTACACAGTACTGAAGCCCTTCCTTCCCCCCAAGTTGGAGTATGTCATCTCTGTGCAGATGTCCGAATTCCAATGCAAACTGTACAGCTACTACCTGGAGCACCTGGCTCAAGGAGGTCCCAAGCGTGTTGGCTCGGGACTCTTCGTTGATTTCAACAACCTCAGCAGGGTGTGGACCCACCCAAAGGTCTTGGATTTGCATGCGCGTAGGGCGTTGATGGATGATGACGAGGAGGACCTTGAAGATTTCATCTGTGACGATACTACTTCCGAGTCTTCCGAAGATGAGCGGCCAAAAAAGAAAAAGAAGAAAAACGCCCAAGAGAAAGAGTCTGAGGAGGAGAAAAGTGAAGAAAACGGTGAAGATCGTCCAGAAGAAGGTATACATTGCTTAATACGGCGAGGTTTTCTTATTTTGAACTCAATTTCAAGTCTGTCAACGTGAAAGCGGGCATCGCGATAGTTCTGAACTATTTCTACAGCAGAACTTCTTACTCTTTGCAAGTTAGGTTTCAAGGGTGGAACCTCTGATGAGGCTGCCTTAGTGCTGGCACTTCTGGGCGAGCTTAGTGATGTTTGTTTGTGGTTTTACCAAATAATTTTCGATAATAACTCCATAAGCTGCACATTTGACGTTTGATTGTGAATCCGGGTATAGCACCAGATTAAAAACTTCCGTTTTACGACATGAGACTTCATTTAGCTATTGTAAAGCCACTCTAGTTTACTGCATAAAAGCAAAGGGTGTTACCTATGAACACTTGCTTCGCGATATTTCACTGCAATCCAATACCTATATATAGTTTTATGAATTTGTTCTTTATAGATACATATATGTGTAAGTTTTAGGAAGTATTTTTGGCTTTCGTAGTCATTACTGAGTGCAAAAGAATTAAGTTAAACTTCGTGAAGAAAGTATGAAACTGTTGACAAAAATATTAAAACCTGTTTGTCGCATCGCGCTGTCGGGTTCACGTGGGAAATGTCCTCCACTACTTTAGCCTTAGGAGAAACTCAATCTTCATCAGCTCCGTGTCTCTACGTATTATGTCTCTCTGCTCTTTTCTTATATTTAAGTGTAGGAAAATCTCTGACTAAGTAATTTAAAGTAAGAATATTTAAATGCTGGAGTTGTTGTCCGCATCTAGCACGTAGGAGCACACGAAAATATAACAGCTACGAATGTAGCTTTCCGGTAGGGCGGGAAAAAACTGATTTCTCTAGTCAACATTTTTACACCGCAAAAGATACAAAAAATCCACAGTTGCTACCGAGAGCGCGGACTTACTTGATAATTCATGGCGAATTCAAGTGGTGCACGTTCTCGACTCCAGTCGCGGTACGTTCAGCACAGCTAACTTTTGCATGTGCAGGCCTCATGAACGATGGCAGGGTCCGGCCAGACTGGTGGAAGAAGATGACATTCCAGCTGCTTGGAGAAGATGTAGACGAAGACGAGATGTTGAACAAACTAGAACTAAGTGGCAAGCTTGTGCTACTCCTCAACATCTTGAGAGAGTGCAGTTGCATTGGCGACAAGGTGCTGGTCTTCAGTCAAAGTATCTTAGTTCTGGACATGATCGAAGAATTCCTCGCTCTTATAGACCAGGGGGACCTGGAAATGCCTTCTCACGAGGAAGCGCTGCCTCTCCAGTACAAGCACTGGAAGCGAGAGAGAGACTATCTCAGGCTGGACGGCAGTGTCAATGCCGACACCCGCAAGGCCCAGTGTAAATTTTTCAATGAAAAGGACAATGATAGGTGAGTCTCGTTGCATTTCAACGTTGATATTTATTTGTATAGATTTATTTCCTGTTCGGTTTTGATTATTTCTTTATATTTATTCTTTGTTGTGGTGTAACGTTCCTAGTTATTTAAAGAAAGTTATTTACTTTAGCACTGCCCTCAGGAGTGAGTATGTTCTGGCGGGCTCTATCCCTGTCAGAATATATATATATATATGGACCTCAGGACCCCAAGGGCTATCCTGACTGCATTCTCCGCAGGGGATGTTGCAGCTAGCTGAAAAGGTTAGCGTGTAAGATTAGGTAGATTTTCTGTACTTATCCTTTTGCTCTGCGAGGTCGGCCGCAGAATGGTGGTAAGCGACTCATCCTATGGGACTCCTACCAGCTCCCGTGTCGACAGCCATGCAGGGGAACATCCGCTCGGGGGTTTTGTTTTCTCCCTCTTTCTCTGTTCCATCTTTCGTCTCTCGAAAACGCTTCGCGCCTAATTTTTCCACCAGTAGTAGCGCGCTGAGCCAACTTATACTACGGTATATGGCAAAGGAGTGTTGATGTCGAGATAGGATATTCCTACTGGAGCCTTCTTGACTACTAGCATCACTGTACGGAATTACGAGGTTAATTTGCTATTGGCGCTGTTAAATTCACATTCATCGGTATGTACCGTATGTTTTGGAGATCCGGAGAGTTCAGCTGAGCCTACAGTACCTTGCTCGCTTGAAGCAAACGCCGCGCAACCCAACTCACGGGGTCGTTTGTGACCTGCCCGACCGGCACGGGGATTTCCCATATATCTGCTCTCATCCACAAATTATGCAGAACTACTGCAACATATGGACTTCATTCCATTGACTGTGCTGCCTGCTGTAGTAGAGAACACCCCAACTTGGCGTGTTCCCATAGGGACCTTTTGCCGCGGATGCGAGTTGCCCCATAAGTCATAAGTGACAGAAACCCATGCAAGGCGAGTGTTCCTGAATCTTGTACTAGAAAAGCACGCGGACTGCGGGAAGATTTACACTGACGGCTCTAGGATGGGAGAATGAGTGGGCTGTGCTGCGGTGTCTGGTGATGTGGTGCCCCTCAGGAAGGTGCGACCTGGAACATTTGCTTACTCGGCAGAGCTCTACAGTTTTTTTTTTTTTTTTTTTGAAGTAACTATTGGACATTGTCGACATGATCGACCATAACATGTTTGTTATATTTACTGATTCCCAGAGCACATTGGAGGTGCTGCAGAACTAAACAGCAACCACCGTGTGGTGTGCGATATCCTCGGAAGGCTAACGACCCTTACTGAGGGGCCGAAGCAGCTGCAGATCTGCTAGGTCCCCGGTCATGTAAGAGTTACCGGAAATGAGAGGGATTACTACTACATAAGGAGATCTATGAGAGCGGTGTGGCAGCAACGGTGGAATGACGTCAATAATAATAAAGTTGAGAGTGATAAAACTGGGAGTACAGGAGTGGGCACGTCGGCAACCTCCAGGTGCGGCGACCGCCGCCTGGAGATGGTGCTGTGCCGCCTGCGCATTGGTCATACCAGGCTGGCCCATCAATACTTAATGAAGCGCCGCCCTCAATCTTATTGTGACGACTGTCTGGTGCCGCTGAGAGTAGATTAGATTAGATAGGCGGCAGTAGACGAACCAATAGGCCCATTCCCAAAGAGACACCGGAACATACGCCCCGGCACTCTATGAGCTATTGCCATTATGTTAGTAGGATATAAAGGATAGGAGAAAAGAGAGAGAGAAAAAAAAA
>LQNS02020120.1:8782684-8797864 GCA_001587735.2 Parhyale hawaiensis | reverse complement strand
CTGCGCAGGTGTCGGCGGGAGTGGCCTACGGCTCCCCCGTGATGTCTTCCACAGCAGCCGCCCCGGCCGCGACTTCGAAGGCCCAGGCCAGCAATGACAGGTTCATTGACCGCAGCAAGGTCATCCAAGCAAACCTGATGAAAAGGTGACTTATCATTTTTTTCTTGGATAGACAATGATGAATTTCCTTTTTTTCTGGGTGGCTTGTTCACTATTTGTGTGTCCGTGGACAGACACAAAGCAGTAGTTGTATTGCAGTGACATGTCTATCACGGTAGTAATATTCCTATTACGGCAGTAATATTCCTATCGCGGTAATAATATTCCTATCACAGTAATAATATTCCTATCACGGTAGTAATATTCCTATTACGACAGTAATATTCCTATTGCGGTAATAATATTCCTATCACGGTAATAATATTCCTATTACGGCAGTAATATTCCTATCGCGGTAATAATATTCCTATCACGATAGTAATATTCCTATCCATGCAGCGACTTTGCAGCACTGGTAGTTAGTGTAGCAGCTGCTTCCTGCTTCTACTGCCGAGTCCCTGACCGCCGCCTTAGTCCCTCATCAGCCTAATCGCCTGCTAACGAGAACTGCGATGCTGCATGAGCCTGTTCCGACTCCTGGGTCTAACGTGGTCCGACTCCTGGGTCTAGCGTGATCCGACTCCTTTAACCCTCAAAATGTCTCGTTCCTAATTTCCGACCGGCCCCGACTCCACATCCATTTCAACTCTGGCCCCCTTAAAATTCAAAAATATCCTACCTCTATCTGCTCAAACTCCGATGCAAATGGGACATGCTCCGTGGTTTAGTTCGTTCTCGCCTTGCTGAGCTAAAGTGGACACAGTTAATCTTTTGCCTTCCTTCCGGAATTAGGTAAGAAATGTCTATTACTTGCTGGCATACACCTTTGGTTCATTGTACTCTCGTGCCCATATCTTCCCAACTCCCCATACTCTTGCCAATTATGCGTTCCTTCTCTTTCCTTATTTGCTTTCCCCTACCGCTTAGTGAAGTTGAGAACATTTCCATACAAGGATTCTACGAGATTTCTATCAACACGTTATGTCCCTTATGTCCTCGTATCACCAGTTCTTGTCGACCGTCCAAAGAGACTTGAACTCCTCATTAGGACGTCACGTTGCATGGTGTGGGGACGCCAGTAATGCTAGGATGGGGAACTACCTATCATCAGTTGCGAATCGAGGTTACTGAAGTGTGTTGTTGCACAGCACTCCTATTTTACTTTGCGACGCACGGGTCTCTGGACAATCTGAATACTTCTCTCCTTGCAATTATCGTTGAGCCAACAATTAATGTGATTAGCAAGGATTGCACTTTGCATCAACTAATAACTTGATTATCACCGATTTGAAGCGCTTAGACTCTTGACTGATAAAGATGCCATTTGGTCGTTGATCCTGTGCACCATGTCGCTGTATTTTTGTCCAGTCACTTGGAATCGAAATTGCGACAACGTTATAAGTCAGATTCCCTGGTTACATAGCAGAGACCATCGAAATGTGATCTGGCCTGAAAGTGAAGGGAAAAGAGAAGGAGGTATAGGAAAGTCTGCTCGAGTTGCTTAAGATGTTGAAACCCACGTCCCACTCGCTGCACTGTAAAACTTAACCGGAAACAAATGCTCTGCTAATGAACATATGTAAATCACCAATAATTTGTCACACGTGAATGAATACCGGTATCACTCGCAGCCTAACGCTGGCAATAAGGATGTGTTGATATGCCAGAGCTCTGCAGATTACAGTTAAAGAAACCAGGGCACAAATTAGAAGCACGAGCCGTCACTCTGGCAAGGGGCCGCTGGTGGGACACCGCAGTCGTGGCCCAAACTGTAGAACAGGAGTCTCCAATAGGCAGAAGGAGGCTCCCAACAACATCTACACCCAACACCGGGATTAGCAAAAGCCCTAGAAGGTTTCCTCATAATACCTACCGAGTCAATGTGGGACTCAGATGTCAGCTTGCTATCTCAGGTTACTCCCATTGTAAGTAATATTTTATAAAATACAATGATGATGAATGTAATGTTGTATCACCAGATCCTCAAATATGGTCACCCCGAGCGCCAGCGGCAGTTCTGATGCAGCCTCCGCGTCCGGTTCTAGGGACCAGAACTCCAGTAAAGCCCAAATGATCCAGGCTGCGCAGCTGGCGCGCAAAGCCCATAAGATGCAAAAGAAAAAGGTATGTTTTTTTCTATTTTCAGGTTTTAAGTTATTCTGAAAAAATTTACTCCTGCACAAACCCGGAAACGCTGCCCAAATTCTAAGGTTAATGAAAAGAAAGTATCTCTGTTCTGGTCAGTTGCCAGGGATTTCTGTTGTAGTTTCTTCTTAGCTTACGTCTCTTTCACCCGAGCTTTACAAAATCGAAGTCTCGAACAAAGTACAAATTTGCAAGCTGCACAAATCTGAATTTACAGTTGCACATTTTGAATTTACAACTGTACAAAAAGAGACACCTGCATTTAAGATGAATCCAGTCTTCAGAAGAGGCTTTACATCTCGGAGGGTGAGGGTCGTCCAATAAAATTATTATTATTATGGGCTGCATATAACGCTTGTGACAAGCTTAGCGCCGGAACGCTCTGTCCAATGAAATTATTATTATTTATTATGGACTACATATAACGCTTGTGACAAGCTTAGCGCCGGAATGCTCTATCCAATAAAATTATTATTATTTATTATGGACTACATATAACGCTTGTGACAAGCTTGGCGCCGGAACGCGCTATTTTGATCCATACAGAACGAATTCGTCACAATTAGATGCTATTGGTGATAGTGACAGGTGGTGAAGCTCAGTGTTGGTCTTATGAGACGTGCTTGGAGGGTGTTTGGCTCGGTAGATTTGACGCGTCGCTGCTTCAATTGCTTTGTCCTCCCTCTTCTGGAGTACTGCTCTGTAGTCTGGGGTTCNGTGGTGGGAGCACCTTCGTGCATGGGTTCCCCGTTTCTCTTGGCATACTATATGTCCCTTGCTCTTTCCTCTGTGATATCGTTTTGCTCGGAAACGGAGGCTTAAACTTCCTAACTATAACTTGTCCAGTCACTTAGAATCGAAATTGCGACAACGTTATAAGTCAGATTCCCTGGTTACATAGCAGAGACCATCGAAATGTGATCTGGCCTGAAAGTGAAGGGAAAAGAAAAGAAGGTATAGGAAAGTCTGCTCGAGTTACTTAAGATGTTGAAACCCACGTCCCACTCGCTGCCCTGTAAAACTTGACCGGAAACAAGTGCTCTGCTAATAAGCAAATGTAAATCACCAATAATTTGTCACACGTGAATAAATATCCATTGCAGCTTTACGCTGGCAATAAGGATGTGGTGATATGCCAGAGCTCTCGAGATTACAGTTAAAGAGACCAGTGCACAAATTAGAAGCACGATACCCGTCGCTCTGGCAAGGGGCCGCTGGTGGGACACCGCAGCCGTGGCCCAAACTGTAGAACAGTAGTCCACAATAGGCAGAAGGAGGCTCCCAACAACATCTACACACAACACCACGGTCAGCTAAAGCCCTAGAAGGTTTCCTCATAATACCTACCGAGTCAATGTGGGACTCAGATGTCAGCTTGCTATCTCAGGTTACTCCCATTGTAAGTAATATTTTATAAAATACAATGATGATAAATGTAATGTTGTATCACCAGATCCTCAAATATGGTCACCCCGAGTGCCAGTGGCAGTTCTGATGCAGCCTCCGCGTCCGGTTCTAGGGACCAGAACTCCGGTAAAGCCCAAATGATCCAGGCTGCCCAGATGGCACGCAAAGCCCATAAGATGCATAAGAAAAAGGTATGTTTTTTTCTATTTTCAGGTTTAATTTATTCTGAAAATATTTACACTTGGACAAACCCGGAAACGCTGCCCCAATTCTAAGGTTAATGAAAACAAAAGTAGCTCTGTTCTGGTCAGTTGCCAGGGATTTCTGTTGTATTTTCTTCTTAGTTAATGTCTCTTTCACCCGAACTGTACAAACTCGAAGTCTCGAACAAAGTACAACTTTGCAAGCTGCACAAATCTGAATTTAAAACTGTACAAAAAGAGACAACTGCATTTAGGATGAATCCAGTCATCAGAAGAGACCTTGCATCTCGTAAGGTGAGGGTCGTCATAGATGGACTACATATAACGCTTGTGACAAGCTTGGCGCCGGAACGCGCTATTTTGATCCCTACAGAACGAATTCGTCACAATTAGATGCTATTGGTGATAGTGACAGGTGGTGAATCTCAGTGTTGGAGGTATCGACATCGCTAAATTCTCTTGACTCGATCCTACTTATGCTTCATCAATTTTCATAGGAATACCAGTAGCCTTAAGTGGAACATTGAATGGTTCTTCTACGGGTTACAGAGTCTAACTTTGGCATAAAGCTAGTTTTGCAATATTAACCGTTTTGTGCCTACTTAGTGGATAATTTCTTTGAAATGATGTGCGTTTAAGAATAAATCATGTGCGGCCTCTTGAATGCTACACTTAGGCCGCCGCCACACCGTCGAGACAAGCGACGTGCAACGCGACAAATTTGTTGCATGACAAAATGTAACGGAGGGTATAGCAGTCTGCTGTCCACACCGCCGCAACTGCGATGCCTCGCGACACCCGCGCATTGCTGCAACACCACTCCCGTAAATATCGCATTGCGTCGCTTGTTGCTCCGGTCTATTCCTGGCCTTAAATGTGTGCTTGTGGGCACGCCTAACCAACGAGACCTGAGTCTGTCAGAGAGAGTATAAGATAGTGATGTGACATTGAAGCTCTCTGACCTAAACCTAACAATATTACATCATAAAAGCCTCCCTTTGGGGAGAAATAAATGGTTTACTTACTTACACCAGACGGACGTCGTAGTTGAATGCAACGACATACACACGCACTTCAACAACTAGCTACTTCTTCTACTACCCCCCTCCGGGGGCATAGGATGGGCCATAGGGTTAGGTTAGTTAGGTTCGCCCATCCTATGTTTTGAGGAGTAGCGCCCACAGGGGGCTTGAGTAGGTTACCTTAGCCATTAGCTAGGCCTTCGGGTGCTTCCTTCCACTTTCATACTCCTACTGATCTTACTGTTGTCTGTTCTTCCTCTTCTTTCCCGACTTGTTGATCCTGTGTGGGAACACTTTCGTGCATGGGCTCCCCGTTTTTCTGTCGACATACTATATATCCCTTCCTTTTCCTCTCTTAGAAGAAGAGGCTTAAACCTTCTTATAATACCTAATCTTCTACTACCGTTTCCAGTTGAAAAATGTTACCAATGGTGTTGTTCCTACGAAAGCTAGAGTTCAGTTGAGGAATGAATGGGTTAATATTTACTTCAGTTATGTTACTGCCCTAACAGTTGTCTCTCTTTCTCGACGCAGGGGGACCGAGGAGCTGAGGTGGTGACCTTGGAGTGATGAACCGTAAGGATTCAGTCACGGTGGGAGGTCGAAATCTCTCATTATTCAACGTCGTATCTTCATTGTTGTGTTACAGCAGCGCCCTGAGTGGGGCAATGACGCTGCTGATTCTAATCTATTCTGTTACGTGTGTATAGTAGGTATACAAATTCCTTAATTTTTGTTATGTAAGCATCCGCAAAAATAACGATTCCGTGACCTGAGGTCATGCCAACGTGCACTTCATAACCTTTCTTCATATCCATGTTTGAATTAATTCTCTTTTTTCATCTTGCTCCATGGTAATGGTTTTTATTGAGCCAAGTAAGGCGTGGTGGTCGTCCCCAAAACAAGCGCACCGTACCATGCCCTGACGACAATACCTGCCTGTCTCAGTGTGCCCTTGTAGCGCTGTTAATAAGTTTTTCGCTGCTCAGAATACATTTTCCTAAACCGGTTTTTTCCTAGGGAGTTTATTGCCTACGTGCTGCGCTTTATTACTTAAGATCATCCATACGCGATGGCGATAAAATAGAATTACTGTTTCTTCGTTTTAGGAAGAAGCTATTGCTGTTGTTCACTCTCGAAGGATTAACATAAAGCATCATACGGTAGGTGTGCATGGAAACATGACGAGGGTACCTATTTTTTTTTTTTCAGAAGAAAGGTAGCCATGTTGTGGTGTTTTCCAGATGAAAAAAAAAAATGTAAGCAGGTTTCAATCGGCCATACTTCCTGTATGTCTGTAAGTAGTATTGAACAAGGTATACTTTTGTTCCTTGTGAACTATAGTTGGTGTTTTCCGAATGTGTTTTGTTAACGTACATTGTTGAAGGCTGTATTTGAAGCTCTTAATAAGTTGGCCTATTTATGTACTCTTATCTTCATGTCAACATGTGTCACTAAGATATAAACTAAACATCATCAAGTGTATCATTCCTTGTATTTTTCCAAGAAGTGCCCCAGTGCAATCATACGGAATACCTTCAGCCGTCGTTTGTCACCCTTCCTATGTCATGGAGAGTGGCGCTCTAAGTGGACCCATAGGTCACCTCAGCCTTAGCTGGGTCTTCACTACAGTTTCTTTCCGTGTCCACTGTGTCTCTTCAGCAGCTGCTGCTCATCATCTTCCCTGGCGTTCCATTAACGGGGACCCTCCGTGCGTTGGTTCCTTTTTCGCTTCCACTTTCTCTTTTCTTCTCTTGAGAAAGACCAGTGTAATGAAATTTGACCTACTGTATGTATAAATGGCTTAAGATAATAGTGTCAGGTAACTTGGAAAGTTGGTGCGGTTTTCAGCAAAGCTTAAAACTTTCTGGATTACCTAACAACAGTTGGAATCTCCCGAGCTCTGTTGCCAAAATAAGATCGCTTCTGCAAATTGTCGCTGTACATATTTGACACCTTATAAGACTATTCATTCTTACCGGAATTGTTTTTCCCTATTTTTATATATTTCTCTTCCCTTTATAAGACTATTCATTCTTACGGAAAATGTTGTTTCCCTATTTTTATATATTTTCTTCCCTTGCATCAATCCCGCTCCTCAATAAAAAATGCTTCCATAGGAAGTAACGCATGCCATTCAACCCGCCTCTTTCTGAATGGCCTCTTTTTGTGCCGTAGTTCACAGTTATACAATTTTCGGAGGTCTTTTTTTTTCATCCCTTGCGCTGCACTCAGTGCTACTAGAATAAAGAACCAAGTGTAGGCAGGTAAATGTTTTCGAAATTTCTAAAACTTCCGTGCATTTGCATTTATTTATAGCTATTATTTTGTTTAAAACTGTTTTATCTTTAAGCTTCTGAAATATCCTTGACTGTCGTTGTTACAGACATAAATGTAATCAGTGAATGTAATAAAATGCTCTGATGTGAACGCACTCTATGCGCCCTCTGTATATTTCCCAGCGTTGTGCTTAAGTGAACAATAACGATCGTTTGAGCAGAGGCTTTGTACATAGACGTCGACAACGTGTATGTTGCGATTACCTGGTTGTAGAATGTGGCTCATTTTGTTGCAGATCTCGACAAGTGCGTGGCCGTGCTCTATAAACACTGAGGCATAAAAGCGCTGCTACTAGTGGTCCTTGTTTCCTAGTATGGCTCAGTTATCTCGAATATTTACTAGATTGTGGCTATTTTTTTATCACATAGTGACGTGACATTTGGTTGCTCCCGAACTCAAGTAGAGCGTACCCATTATTTGGAACTTGAGACGTTAAGCGCCATATGTACCACCGGTGGTACATGGTAAAATTTCACTTACCGCCATATGTACCACCGGTGGTACATAGAAAAAACTTCATTTTTTGTCAGCAACACAACTCAAAATGCTATGAGTGGATCTTCATGAAATTTTGAGGAATTGTCACTCAGGATCTTGAACGCAATGACCAAATTTTGGTGATGATCAGATTTACCGTTTGTGTGTTTGCTGTCAGAGAACTGAACCCTATTTTGGGCTGAAAATTCTTGGTGCTACAGGGAAGTTCCCTTAACTTGCTCTGGCGGTTAACGTGAATACGGTCAGCTGTGGCCGTAGTGTTGGAAGGTGTGGCTTGATTGTCCGAGATCTCGATAGTTACTTTGCCATGTTATGCAACTTGGGTTCTGTACATACACGTATGGCTTGTTAGGTGTTGATCGTGCTGCGAGTCATTGCATTGATAGCTGATGCTGTTCGTGTGGTGTAGCTTTCATTGTATATAGGTATAGTTACCTGGTGTACTACTTCATAGGCTGACCTGAAACTTTGTATAGGCAAACCTGCCTACACCATTCTGTCTTTTTCATTTGGGATAAATATGTTCGAGTAAACGTGGCCACACCACGATATCTTTTTTCATTTATTACGTAGAAATGTGCACGTCTAACCTGCTAGTACCACGACTTGTTTTTCATATATTCTTGTAAATAATAGTAAGCTATAGCAGAGGTTTTTCTTCATGCCTCTGGTAGTGTCTGCTGTTATAATAAAAATTTTTAACATTATTTATGGAAGTTGATATTTGAAGAACGTAAGTTTCAAGAAAAATAAGATTTGCCTGTATACTGATACTTCTGTTAGCAGCCATGGAGTCATAAGTGTTCCAATGGGAAGTTTTATGCATATGCATTCTTTCTCTTCGTCCGTGAGGTTAGATTACTGATGTGTTTAGGGTTCAAGCCTCGGAACCGGACGTTTGGGAAGGGAGGGCCGAAGTCGTAATCAAACTCGCTGAACCGGAGGATTGGATTCACTAAATATCTGCCTATTTTATTAAGAATAGGAGTCGGATTCGAAACTGGCTGGAACCAGGAGTCCGACTCTGTAATCCTGGTCGTGTCGATCGTTTCATCCTACTTTGAATTGCTGGCGAAGTGCCGGCTACACGCTGACCGTTACTGCGCTCCGCAAGCCGCTGAGCATAGAGTGCGGTGCAACGCGAGGCCGCAATGTCCCCTCTCCAGCTGTTCAGTTCGGTCGTCGTCGGATATATCTATATTAAGGCCAGGTACCTACCGTGCATAGTTGAAATGTATGGTTAAACCGAGACTGTAATAACATTAGTTTAAATAGTATCTTTCTATATGTTCTCGTTGCCGTTGCCTCGTACTAAAAACAGATTGTTGCAGCGACATATTATCATGCAACTTTTGAAACGTTCTCTACTGTCTTCAGTATGTTCCCGAGTAGGGTTTGGGCGTTGGTTGTTATGTGGCCAAAGGAAATGCTGCCGTCCCTTTCGCTTTCCCACTGTTAGTGACGATACTTTCTTTTTGTTCATACTCTTCTTTCCCGGCTTGTCGTTCTCATACGCGCTGATCCTCTGCGGGAACACCCTCGTGCATGGGCTCCACGTTCCTATCAACATACGTGTCCCTTGTTTCGTCCTCGCAATCTTTACCAATTTTTTGCAAAAATGAAATAATAGAGACCGTACAATATCTTAATAATAGTAATAATGATATTCTTATGTTGTTGTTTAATTGTAATGCTAAACGTTGACGGGTAGAGTGCATTGTGTATCTAGCCCCTTTTTGACGTGCATGCTTGAAAGGATACCTCCCTGACTCCCCGAACACACTAATGATCCTTAATGCTCTTGTTTTCTAATACGTCACCGTAATAAAGCATGCAGCAAGGTCCCACTGTGCAGACTAACCCACTTTGAGCGGAGGATTTCGTCATCGTTGTTTAAGCTTGTTTGTTGTTCCTCCTCGTATTTCTTACATGTTTATTTTGTTAGGATTAGCTGCGCTATCACACTGCGTAATTTCGTTAACTCTGTTTATGGTAGATATTCTATCCTTACTGCGTGCGTACGCTTGCTAGCCCTTGCATTCACCTGCAGCTCATATTGCTGTCGCGCCGCGTGTTTGTTATTTCCCTCGTCACTATGGAAATTTTGTTACGACCAACTTTGTCCAAACGTTTTCGACTCAATCCCCCGCGCAGGTAGTGAACGTTGTATACATGGAGACGTCAACTTTCACCGCCGAGTTGTTTGGCGTGCGCACGGCGTTGCTCCTCATTGGAGACAGCGATGAAAGGGACTTTAAGGAATAGTTCGGCGCGGTATAGGCAGTGTGCCATTGAAGCGCTAGTAAAGGTTTCTACTACGAACTATTCATATACGAACTTCCCCACTTCCACCCGTCTTCATTATCCATTTCGCCTGATGTGAAGAGAAGAAAAAACTGGAACTTGGGCTATTTCTGTATTGATTTTGTGCACTGCAGCTGTACCTCTCCTCTGGGCCCAAACGGGCATTATCTGCTGCACGAACCAGTGTACGTAGGTTTTGTAGTTGTGGGGTGCAGTCGAGGTGACGTCATCGTTAACCCTTTCATGCCGCTACATATATGTTCCACTTCATATAGTATTATTCCTATGAAAGAGGCACATTAATTGATGAAAGAAAGCACTAATCGCCAATTTTCTTGTAAATCACAAAAACCCGTGAATATTTCTGATGTGCTTTGAAAACCTGTGCTTACTTGCTTTTCTTTCCGTCTTTTTATCAAGTTCTTAATTTGTTGTGCTTGGGTGAGCCGTGAGGGTCGGTGTAGTACGCTCCCATGCCCATATTTTTCGCTGATTCTTGCAGATTTCTACGTACCTACTCATATTAAGTAGCCATTGGTGCCGTACGGTAAACATTTTACGGTCATAACAGTGTCATAATGGCAATAGCTCATAGAGTGCCGGGGCGTATGTTCCGGTGTCTCTTTGGGAATGGGCCTATTGGTTCGTCTACTGACACCTATCTAATCTATTGTTTCCAATATTTTGGACAGGGGAAACTTACAGAATTAAAGTTGTTGCAGCTATCGTTACATGTACTGTCTCTATTTCATATGTGAATCGCAAACGCCTTTACATGGATTTGATTTTACGAGAAGTCTACCTAATTTGTGTGTGCGTGTAGGTTATGCCTGAGAGAGCATGCAAATTGTGTGCTATACTACTTGATCCAATTGTACCGATCTACAGTGACCGTGAGAAGGATCCGTCGCTCTCTTCTAGATCGCTGTCTGAACTTCTAATTCTTTCATTGTCATAAATCACCAACATTTCGTACTCTTCCATCATACGGCAGCGTGCAGTACCTCGTGGTGGCAGTACGTATTGCAGCTGCAGTGGTAGTAGACTCGATAGTTTGTGCTGGACCGACCAACGGCCCATTCACTAGAAGGAGCCGATGGCCTGGCTTCTGCCAGCTCCAAGCTGTTGTCATGTATTTCAGAGATGCGTCGTTTTCGGTAAGTATCGATTCAAAACTGTATATCAAATCTATGGGGTGGGCACTTACGCATATACCGTACATGAAGCCTTTACAGTACACTAACAAATATAATACGTGGATCTATCCTTAGTGTCACCTGGATACGCTCAATACCCGAAAGTTCCATACTTCAGGTTTAGTTAACAGCTATTGGTAATTACTCTATTGTCCAAGTTTGACTTAAATAGATGACCTATACCTACGTACGAGCCACACAACTGGGCCCACGTCCCCTTGGGCATATAGTGGCCTACCGTATCCCGGTCAGAATATTTCTGGCCATCGAAGGTCAATGTGATGCCATTCCGCAGAGATTGTTGCTTCTGGTCACAGTTCCTGCTGATAAGGTTAGTTTGTAAACTTACGTAGGACTTCTTTGCTTCCCCCTATGCTCTGTGGGTTGGGCCGCCGATGGGGATNCCGGTGCGTTGTTTCCTGCTCTGGAAAGTTGGACAACATATTTAACAACCCGTCTGAAGTCAGTGATAGTATTTTCTTTATGAATCAACTGAACTGTAGGAGAGCTAAAGTGACTACAATCATTGTGTCTTCTAGGAGCTTCTTTTAGAACCTCATAAAAAAAAAGCAAAGTTACCGTAGCGAAAGGGTTAATGCTCTTGTTTTCTAATACGTCACCGTAATAAAGCAAGCAGCAAGGTCCCACTGTGCAGACCCACTTTGAGCGGAGGATTTCGTTATCGTTGTTTTAGCTTGTTTGTTGTTCCTCCTCGTATTTCTTACATGTTTATTTTGTTAGGATTAGCTGCGCTATCACACTGCGTAATTTCGTTTACTCTGTTTATGGTATGTAAACATTCTATCCTTACTGCATGCTTACGCTTGCTAGCCCTTGCATTCACCTGCAGCTCATATTGCTGTCGCGCCGCGTGATTGTTATTGCCCTCGTCTCTGTGGAAATTTTGTTACGACCAACTTTGTCCAAACGTTTTCAACTCAATCCCCCGCGCAGGTAGTGTACGTTGTATGCATTCTTTAAACTATTCATATACGAACTTCCCCACAACCGCCCGTCTTCATTGTCCATTTCGCCTGAAGTGAAGAGAAGAAAAAACTGGAACTTGGGCTACTTTCTGCATTGATTTTGTCCACTGCAGCTGTACCCTTCCTCTGGGCCCAACCGGGCATTATCTGCTGCGCGAACCAGTTTACGTAGGTTTTGTGGTTGGGGGGTGCAATCGAGGTGACCTCATCGTTAACCCTTTCATGCCGCTTCACATATATTCCACTTCATATAGTATTATTCCTATGAAAGAGGCACATTAATTGATGAAAGAAAGGACTAATCGCCAATTTTCTTGGAAACCACAAAAAACCGTGAATATTTCTGAAGTGCTTTGGAAACCTGCGCTTACTTGCTTTTCTTTCCGTCTTTTTATCTACTTCTCAATTGGTTGTGCTTGTGTGAGCCGTGAGGGTCGGTGTAATACGCTCCCATGCCCTTATTTTTCGTTGATTCTTGCAGATTCTACGTACCTACTCATATTAAGTAGCCACTGGTGCCGCATGTTAAACTTTTACGGTCATAACAGTGTATTATTCAGAGGAAACTTGCAGAATTAAAGTTATTGCAGCTGTCGTTAATGCACTGTCTCTATTACATATGTGAATCGGAAACGCCTTTACATGGATTTGATCTTATGAGAAGTCTACCTAATGTGTGTGTGTGTAGGTTATGCCTGAGAGAGAATGAAAATTGTATGCTATACTACTTGATCCAATTGTACCGATCTACAGTGACCGTGAGAAGGATCCGTCGCTCTCTTCTAGATCGCTGTCTGAACTTCTAATTCTTTCATTGTCATAAATCACCAACATTTCATACTCTTCCATCATACGGCAGCGTGCAGTACCTCGTGGTGGTGCCAGTACGTATTGCAGCTGCAGTGGTAGTAGACTCGATGGTTTGTGATGGACCGACCAGCGGCCCATTCAGTAGAAGGAGCCGAAGGCAGGCTTCTGCCAGCTCCAAGCTGTTGTCATGTATTTCAGAGATGCGTCGTTTTCGGTAAGTATCGATTCAAAACTGTATATCAAATCTAAGGGGTGTGCACTTACGCATATAACGTACATGAAGCCTTTACAGTACACTAACAACTATAATACGTCGATCTATCCTTAGTGTCACCTGGATACGCTCAATATCCAAAAGTTCCATACTTCAGATTTAGTTAACAGCTATTGGTAATTACTCTATTGTCCTAGTTTGACTTAAATAGATGACCTATACCTACGTACGAGCCACACAACTGGGCCCACGTCCCCTTGGGGATATAGTGGCCTACCGTATCCCGGTCAGAATATTTCTGGAACTTTCGCCATCGAAGGTCAATGTGATGCCATTCCGGTCTCTAACAACGAAGACCAGTGTCAAGGACGACTATTCCAATCAAACATTTGAATGCATCCTGAAGAAACGAAGGGGGATACGAGACACCCAACCCGGCGGCATGGGGATAAATCGACCTATCCCACGGGGCCTTCTTTCCCGACTTACTGTTCCCATGCGCGTTGATCCTGTGTGGGAACACCCTCGTGCATGGGTTCCACGTATCTATCGTCACACTATGTGTCCCTTGTTTCTTCCTCTGTTTGATCGCCTTTGCTATGGAGACGGAGACTTCAACTACTCAATATAATAATAATAATCCCACGGGGCCCCTACCTGCTCCCGCGTAGGGAGCCAGCGCGCGAGTATCTCTTTCTTCCGTCTTCTTCTCGTTTCCTTTTTCGTCATTTAGAGATGCCTGGCGCCTTGTTCTGCCAGTTGTAGCGCGCTGGCCACCTCGAAAGCATTTGAGTTCGCACATAAGTTTAGACTTTTCGGCAGAAAAACCGAGATGCTCGTAACAATGACCAAGATGCGTTGTGCGAAAAGTATACTATTCTCTGAAGCGCTAGTCTGTAAATCTACAGGATACGAGATTTTGGACGTTAGATTATATTACTATTCCGTTGCTGTCTAGCTTTGTAATGTACAGTAATAGAGCATGTCTGTATTATTGTCTGACTAGTGTAGTAAACAACTTCTTCTTACCGTGCTTTCTCTTCCCTTGATCTTCACAGCCCTCTGGCTAGGGCATTGATGTGCGGCGGTGGTGCAACGTGCGACCCGGGGGGGAGGGTGGTATTCTCTCTACCTTGGGCTCAGTTCATGACGGGGTGTTGTGCTATGCTAAGGACATTAGCTGAACTTGAGAGTAGAAGCCTTTAGAGGCTTCGTGGTCATGTCTGCAAGCACATGTTCGTGGTCATGTCTGCAAGTATATGTTCGTGGTCATGTCTGCAAGTACATGTTCGTGGTCATGTCTGCAAGCACATTTTGCCACTTCGTTTACATTGTTGTTGCGGGACTTTGTTGTGACGCCCCTCAGGAGACATCGGTTGGGCCATAAGGTTAGGTTAGCTTAGCTTAGTTCGCCGCCCACCCTATGCTTTGGGGAGCACCCACCCCAGAGAGGCCCTGTACGTTGTCTTAGCCATTAGCTAGGCCTATGGGTTGTCTTTCGTGCCCACTTTACTTCTTTCCGATTCATACTCATGCTAAACTTACTTTCCCCTGTTCTTCCCCATTGCCAGTATGACTGCATCAGCTCAGTCAAACCGAGGTTACCTACTAGTAGTTGCACGGCTACACTGAGAAAGGCCTCTGGGGTATATCCTGGCAGACCCTATCCCTCTAAGAATATGATTCTTTGCTTATGGCTGCCCATCTCTAACAATGATGGTGCCGCTATGGCGAAACGTAACCCAAAGTCATTCTATAAATATGTAAATGAAAGACGACTCAAAAAAGAAACCTGAGGTCCGCTGGAACGACTCGACAGTGAAATTACCAATAGCCTAAGCGACAAAGCCACAATCCTGAACGACTATTTCACCTCTGTATTTACTGTTGAAAATGTTACGAATATTCATGAACCAGCACCGATGCAAGTTGCTCCAATTAACTCCTGTGTTTTCA
>LQNS02020120.1:8758745-8769751 GCA_001587735.2 Parhyale hawaiensis | reverse complement strand
AGTTTATGGCATCTGTTCGTATTAAGAGAGTAGCTATCGTTAGAGTATCTATTGTGTATACGAATAAATATCATCCGATATGCAGTGAGGGCTCGTGGAGGGGGGGGGGGGGAATTCCGCGGTTCTCTCAGAATTTCAATGCAGTAATTGTTCTTGCTTCCAGCTTTTTAAATAAAAAAAAACATTTATCGACTCTTATCGAGAAAATTCGGGATGCTACGGTTCCGCAGTCCCCCCTTTCTTCCTACGAGCCGGTCCTGTCGTTATCTGCACCTATCATACCAGGCTAACGTTGATGTTTATGTGTTAAATTTACTGTGTGTCACAGTGTGTGTAAATTGTAGTAATGCGCTTGGAACTAGAGGTACTGAAAGAAAAATTTATGAACTTCACAGCATAATAAAAGGATAGAGCTGGTGTATAAATACCTCACAAAGGAAGTAAGGTACTTAACTTGAAACGTTACACAGAATGCTAAAGGGGGGCGTCGGTCGGTCTATAGGTCAAATTTCAGTAGTTTATACGTAAATTTAATAGTGAAATTAGAAATAAATCCTTGGTATACTACAGCTAAGAGTGACATTATTTGAGTGTAGGTCTCGAGGAGTATACAGTTGTATTGAGCGAAAAAACTACTATTGTGTAAACGAGACTGGACCCACATCAGTTTGTATTTACTGTCAACGGTTCAAGTTATCAAACTCTTTACCTACCTAGGAAGTTCTTCAACACAACAGTAGTTTAGCGTAACTTATGGCACGTTCCATTGGGCGCCAAAATTAAGATTTCAAAGCTTGACTTGTCCGAAACTTGAGGTAGGTGCGCTGGCTTCGACGCACTGAATTGAGTTTTAAGCATTGACCCTAAATCGCCTACCTTTGAGACTTCAAAAAATTCAATCTTGCTCGGGAAAATTAAAATTTCAGCCGGCTCAACGTAATGGGGTTGATTTTAACACGTAAAGCACAGATTCAAAGTTGCAAAGCCAAATCAATTCTTTGAAATTTCATACAAGTCGAGCCTCGAAGATTTAATTTCGCTGCCTAATCGAACGTGCCCTTCATGTTGATTGCATACAGCAATGGTCGATAATTGTCGTTTGCTCACAGCAAAAAGTACATAGGATTGTCGAACTAACTCTATTTCCGAACAAGCAGTTATTATTTGATGGGATTATTATTTTCACTTATCAAAATATAATTGTTTGTTCGGAAATAGAGTTAGTTCGGCAATTGGGTAATTCCCATACCAGTGATGTCCTTTAATTTAGCTCGGCATTGGTTTAATGTACTTATTCTCGAGATATATTCCTGATTAAAGCATGCGAAATAATTGGAGAGGTCTTGCGCTTATAGCAAATATTTAATGTCAGAGGCAACTATCTTCTATATACTTGTTCAAAAATCCCCAATGTATCTCCAGTGGCTACTCGAAACAGGACTAAGGGTCATCAATGTTTTTCTAGCTTTGAAACTGTATACAGATGCGTTAAATTAGCAGAATGAAGTAATTGTGTGAGAAACTAATAAGAAATTGTATGAGCTGGCTTTAGCTGGTACAGTATTAGCCTATTCCAAATGATATATGGCGGTAAACCATGGCGCACATTGTGGAGTTGGACCACCTGATGGGCGTCACCATGGCAACCCGGCAAGGAAAACGGTTAACGCAGACGATAAACGAACGCATCATCTCCTTTAGGTTTCCTAGGTTACGGAACGCATGTGTAAAAAGGGTGTTTTTTTTTATTTCTGAAGCTCTGGCCATATTTGAGAGTATGTCGCGTACGTTGTTCGCTATGCTGGAGCAGCACTACGCAGTCGCACGTGCAGCTGACGAGTGAACGTTCACCTCGGACGTCGTCCATGCTACAAACTTTCTCAGTGAATCGAGACGAAGTGTGAGTTGAATGCGCGCTCATAAGTTGAGCACGCGATTGTATAGTGTGGTCCCGGTATAAGAAGCTCGCGCGACGTGAGCAGGATGCAAACGGAAGCTCGCGTAGAGTAAGCTATTCAAAATAAAAGCTTCGGAAGTGAAAAATCGCGAGATGGAAACACTACAGAACCTCCAGTTATTACTATAGTCAAACCAACGTAAGCAGTCCTTTAAAGGCGGGGCTCAATTGAATGCAGCAGTGCCAAATCTAATCTATTAATTAATGCATTTTGAGTTTCGAATACAAATATTATTTTATCTTTTGAGACAAGTTATACCACGCGCTTAAGTGAGATTTGGCAAGGTTGCTTTGCGTTCTTAGCCGCGCCCATCGGACTCGTTACGCTTGTTCGACTATAGCATGAAATGTGAATGATTTCAAATCAGTTTGGGAGGCGCTGCTCTGAGACACCAAATCTCTTTTGAGAAAGCTTGGATGGAAGCATTTTACTTCCGTCTGTCTGGGTAACCTTATTATTATTATTACTTCACCGTTAAATACGTTTGTGTGAAGAACAGTTTTTGAAGGGCGTAATTAATGCGATTACTTGGATGTAATGAACGCAGAATGAGCCAATTATATCTTTATGGGGTATGTGGGAATCACCCAATTGCCGAACTATCTCTATTTCCGAACAAACAGTTATTATTTGACGGAATTATTATTTTCACCCATCAAATAATGATGTTTGTTCAGAAAAAGAGTTAGTTCGGCAATTGGGTAATTCCCATGGCGGTGTTCGCTGGTTTTGGGACAGATCTCAGGATAGAGTATCAGGTCAAACGTGTTGGCTACCTTTATCTTCTATTCTAGTATGCATATATTATATATAAGTCACAGAAGACGAGGGTATACGTTATCTCTGAAGAGTTCAGCTATGGTATATCTTAATGTTCTAATTATACGGAGATTGTGTGATTATAATGATATATTTATAGTGTAATATTGTAGCATAAATGTATTGGTAATTGTAATAGCATGTAAAACTCAAAGGTGTGAAGTGCAAATTAAATACTGCATTAACCTTTCACTGCATGACTTTAGTGCGTGTTCGATTGGGCACAGAAATTAAGCCTTTGAGGCTTGATTTGTCCGAAACCTCGGACAGGTGCGCTGGCTTCGACCCTTCGCATTGCCGTTCAGGCGTTGACTCTTGAATATGATTAATCTTGAGGCTTCTAAAAATTCAGTCTTGTTCAGTAAAATAGAGTCTTTTACGCGCTTAGCGCAATAGGCAAGGCCACCTAGAAAACTGTTTTCTAGGTGGCCTTGCAATAGGGCTGCCTCTAGTACTTGCCACACGATTCGAAACGGCAGAGTCAAAGCCACGGTCAGAAGTCCTGGAGAAGTCAAGCCTTGCAGGCTTAATTCCGGCACCCAATCCGAATTGGAAACTTATAGGCATGTATCAACTGCCTACGAGTAAGTAGTGAGCGGTATCGAATGACGTCGGATATCTGCCTATAAATTTCCGATTGGGGATAGATAGAACACGCCCTTAATATTTTTCCGTAGGACTAACACTGCTGTGTACTTATCATGTATGCCGTGTAGTGAAGGGTTAACGCTTATACGGTTTCGGTCGTAGCCTGATAACGTGACATGCGCGCGCAAACTGACTCGTAAAATACTTGATAGGTAGATTTGGATTTCGCTAAAAATTCCAATTCCATATTCCAATTCCACCACCTTTTAGAGACACCACCTTTGAATAGGTTGCTTGGTAATGAACCACTTGCTGTGTCTCCGTGAGACTAATTCAACCATTTACGGGAAAATCCGTATGTTGATATCAATACAGTTGAGGGCCAAGGCGCCAGGTATAACGTGCATGGGCGGGTCGCGGGGTCATGCCCCCCGCCCCCTGCAGCTTTGGGATATCATTTGCCCCCTTAGCCTGGAAAAAAAACTGAGACTGTCGAAAGTTCCGTTTTGCTTTAGGTGTCGTTGATGACATTTAAGAGCGTCACTATTATGTATTAGAAACATTCACAATACTAGGAATACAGAGACGTACTATGTATTTTCAAGCTTTTTCTGAGAGCCGATGGTTGTAGATTTCGGTAATGAATTCCATGACGAAGAAGACTGGAAAATAACGCATTGATTGCAGAGTCAGTTTGGGCCTGAAGAGATATGATCATATCAGTATAACTACTACTATACTAGCTATAACTTACTACAGAATAGAATATTCCCGTAGTGTTGATCGTTTAGGGGCGACTGTCTATTGTCATTGTCAATGTATAAAAAGATACTTTACTGCAGTATTAGAGTCCTTTATGTCCCCGAAGGTATGTGATGATTTAGGGCATTTCTTATTAGAAAGGATAAAAATGCGAATATTAAAGTTCAATGTTGCATTTTCTGTCAAAACAATGGCTTTCTTTCGGTGAGTGGTTAGAAGTCAATAACTTCAGTGTTAAATTATCTTTGAAATTGGTAGTTTCAATGCTACACAGCACTTCTTTCTTTCTTTCTTCATAAATAAGAGTTTCAAAAGCCCTAAGCTGGATATTGGAGTGTGCCAGCAACCCTATTTTCAAACCTTAGTATATTTAAGTTGTCGGGATTTTAAAATATATCTTTGCAATTACTTACAAAGTTCCTTCCTTCTACTGGAATACTAAACTATAGTACATTTATGTTATCGGGTTTGTTGAATATGTCTTTGCAGTTACTTACGAAGTTAATCCCTCAAACTGGAAGACTAAACCAAGTTTGAATAAAACGGGAAGACCAAACCAAAGTTTGAATTAAAAGGCGTATATTTCATCACACAAGTGTCATATCCGATGCCACACGCTAGTCCGTAGAACGAGTATCGTAATTTCTTAGTCCGAACGTTATGTTGAACTCTTGTAATCAAAGCTTCGAGATTGCCAAGAAATGGTGTAAAAATGTTTACCGTCAGTTCAGTTTACTCCGCAAGTGACGCTACTTGACTTTCAGGAATATATTATGTCTGGAGGGATTTATAACTCAAAATTCTTTGCAAGTCTGTGTTAAGTAAATGGGCACTTCAACATATTCGGACGAAAAGATGACGATACTCGTTCTTTTGACTAGCGTGTGTCATCAGCATAAAACTGAAAAGGTTTGATTAGCCTAGTTTCCTTTGTTTAATAGTGTGGTCTACAGCAAATAGTATTAGGTGCGATAAGGTACTGTATTAACATTATTGATAATTGGTATTGTTATTAATTAAATAGATTTTTTTCTGGTTTCACGTTTGTGCAATAAAATTTTAGCGTATGGAAAAATTATTTTGTTAAGTTCTATAAATTGTTAAAGTTATGCAGCAATGTTACTTATTTGCATCATTTGAGTTAAGGGGTATTTTTATAGAATATTATACAGACACTTACTTGGCTATTGCGATTTATGTTAAGTGTATATTTCCTGGCCTAATGGTGCATAAGATTGTTGTTGATGTTTTTCCTTTACGTGTGAAGTACAATAAACTGCTGCATGGGCACAGTGTTTGAGATTATTTTTATTACATACTACCGATAAACCTCGTACACACCGTTTGTCTGTGTTTGTACACGTACTACGTATTTGAAATAGTATGTATACCAAGACTAGTTTTCTATCTACTCCAGCTGGGACAAAAAACGAAATAGCCGCTGGGTAACTTGCCCCGTCGTCTTGGGTCCCTTCTTCGATAATGTGAACATAGATCAATCCGCAGCCGACGCCGTATGGCCTGCCTACTCGTCAGGGTTTTCGAACACGTTCACTCCTCCCATCATCCGAATGCGTTGCTGTGCCGTAGAAACAACAGAAAAGTGCACTGTTTCCTCAGTTTTATTTCACTCTAAATTTAAAGCGATATCCGTAAGTTGTACAGTGACTGTTGTCGAGGAAACTGATTTGACTACTAGCAATTTTAATAACTTTTTGTGGCGTTAACAAAGTTGTGCTGACAATGTTGCTACATAACGTTCGGACGAGTGAACGCGTCAGAAAGATTAACCTGCAAACAGGCCTTCTGTACACGAGGTGAACCTGTACAACATATGTATTTGAAAGCGGCATCGATTGGAACGGAGAAGACGAGATAAGCCATTAGCTAGGCCTTCGGGATGGCTGTCTTTCGTGCCCACTCTGCTTCCATCGCATCTTTTACTCCTACTGATCTTTCTTCAACCTGTTCTTACTCTTCTTTCCCGACATGCTGTTCCCATGCGCGTTGATCCTGTGTGGGAACACCCTCGCGCATGAGTTCCACGTATCTATCGTCACACTATTTGTCTCTTGCTTCTTCCTCTGTTAGATCGCCGTTGCTGTGGAGACGGAGACTTAAACTACTCAATATAATAAGAGAAGACGAGAGAAGCAAAGCCGAACATATTTAACGCATTTGAAATTTCAGAATGGACCGTTGGTTTCGTCATTTTGGATGTGTTGCTGCAGGTTTTAAAATAATCTCGGTCATACTTGAGTCGGCAGTAATTTTATGGAGTAGGATTGACTGTCCGAAATTCTCGAGCGTAAGCGATTCAAGGCTAAGAATCATAGAGGCGAAACCAACGCACCTGTCAGAAAAGTGAAGCCCACTGGCTTAACGTAATCCTTTCACAACTGGCGGAAAAACGCTCTCGAGGATAAGCATTACTTGAGTAACCGTATCTGGTAATCTGCCCAGTCAACAGTTAACTCGGTTTCACCATGCCAATTGACGTCGCCCTACGTTTTCGTCTTCGTCTCCAAGGGCGGTACGGAAAAGAAAGACGGGAATATTAATTACACATGTCAAGCAAAGCGAGGAACCCATACCCGTAGGACCAGCCGAATCAATGCTTATAAATTCGGGAATGAGAAGGAAGGAGAGAACGAAGATTGTCAGTAGAACTAGCAAGTAGAAAAAGGTCAAGCACAACGGGCACAGAAACGTGCCCCGAAGGCTCGAGTGAAGTGTGGGGGTTGCACGGCAGCAGGATTTCATTTGACAATCTTCGCATTAGCCAACAACTGCCTCGGGCCCCACATACATCCAAGATACGTTTGGACTAGTTCTAAACGCGATCTCTGTAAATTCTCAAGTGAGCTAGGATAGAGACATACGTGCTCAAAAATTGTATTGTAGCAAGATTTTACAGCTCGCAGTAACCAAACGAAAACGAGGACGTGTAGCAGACAGTGCGGTGTGCGCTGCTGCCCCACGGGGAATGTCTGTAAGGGGCTTCGTGTTCATCTTGCTGTTGTCGTGGAAGGTTATATTGTGCTACAGGCTGTGAGTTTCCAGTTTCTATAAGCTATGATCACTTCATTTCTCTCCTATTGTGCCGAATAAAAACAGGAGTCTCAGTGTCTTTGCTGTAGGTTCAGGAAAGAAAAAATACATGAAAATAATACAAGAGTCTTCGCAGAAACTAACTGCCAGCAGCATGGCACAACCTCAAGCGACAACACGTTGACAGGCGCTGAAGGTCAGCAAACACACTGCTCCCTTTGCGAGGAAACTTGACATTATTATTATTTATTACCTTACAGGGACCAACTAAAATGTCCGTTAGTCGTTGGAATAGCGCGATTTGCAACGTCCTTAAGGAAGGACCGTGGGTCCTTGTACATCCTCGCTACAGCCTGCTGTAAGCAGCAGTAAAGGAGAAACGTTTACCAGCACAACGAGCATTACATAACACCAAACTTACGCCTCTATGCCGGCGACATACTCCACAACCGCACGCTCAACTTATGAGCGGGCGTTCAGCTCACACGTCGTCCCAATAAATCGCGCACGTCGCCAGCATGAGCGCCGAGCGAGCTGAACGACCATTCCTTTCAAGTTGAACGTGCGATTGTCGCGTGTAACCTCGGCACCAAAGTATTCTCGCTCAAGTATTACGATTGCTGTTAAAATAAGTTTTGCGTCATAAACGCTGAGCACGCGCCAAGGTTCACACGACTGTCGGCTGAACGAGTTTTCAACAGCACCGCCCGCGTCCGAATACGATGTTGCGTCCGTTCAAGTAGCATGCGCTTTCTCAGTTGTACTCCACTCCAAATTTGAGGAGACTAACCGGAATCTGTGGAAATTCTACAGAGCACAACTTTTGTTCCTCAATTATGATGCCCTCGGACCCCGTATCCTGCACATTGAAAGGAGAAAAATGTTCCAAGTCGGGCAGTGAAATTTCTACCCAAGACCTGCGAACTGTACCAGCTTATACTTGAACTTGACTCCATCGCTTATTGATCCCTTCACAGGTTGTATCAAGCATACCGTACCTCACAGAAGTGATGGGGCGAATATCAGCACCTTTTCTGACATCCGCATCTGCGGATATAAGAACACTTAAAGATCCGCGTCCAAAAAATGACATCCGACCCATCACTACCTCAAAGATGTCCTTATTTTCCCCTATATAGTACTGATGCAAGCGTCACGGTCATACCAACTAAAGAAGCGACAAGCAGAATCAGAATATGGATATTCAAGACATTGCTAATGGCACTTGCTGATATTAACACCTTTTAGTCGACACGCAGTTCTTTTTAAGGGGCTCAACTAAACAAGGATTGGCTGAGAGAACTCGTTCATTTGATTACCAGGTGAGCCCAACTTAAAGGGGCGATGGTGGGGGTGGGGGAGGAGGTGTGGGAATGGGAAGGAGGCTCCGTTCCGTTTCGCCGGAGCAGAATTCCCGACGACCTTTAGCGGCAGGCAGGAAAAGCCAACCAACCCGAAAAAAACTCTTCGCTGTTCAGTGAAATCGACAGCAATTCACTTACTCAAAAACAACAAGAATTGTAGGTAACGCGTCTGCATTACTTATAGGTATTAGGTATTATAAGAAAATTTAAGCCTCCCTAAATAAGTACTAAGCTCTTCTAAGAGAGGAAAAGGAAGGGACATATAGTATGTCGACAGAAAAACGGGGAACCCATNCGAAAGACAGACGTCCCGAAGGCCTAGCTAATGGCTAAGGTAACCTACTCAAACCCCCTGGGGGCGCTACTCCCCATAACATAGGATGGGCGAACCTAACTAACCTAACCTAACCCTATGGCCCATCCTATGCCCCCGGAGGGGGCATTACTTATACTGTTTGGCGAGGTTTAAACACGGACTGTAATGAAACACCGTAACAAAATATCAATGTGTATTTGTATTATGTACACGTATAGTATCGTGTCCTTCCCTCCTGTAGTATAGCGATAAGATATAGAAATTCAAGGCTCGAATTAACAAACGCAGATACTGATCACCACCGAGCAAATTGATGCGCGTTTCCACTTCACACGAAACACTCAACCAACCACAGCGGAAATTCTTAAAAGTCAGCATCAACTACAAGTGTTTTTGTTTAGAGTATTCATGCTACGGCTGTCGCTCTAAATTATACAGTAAACTCACGGCTACGGACATAAGGCATGAAGTGCTGACCGAACTGTAAATCGACATCCTATTTATGGCGGCGGATACCTACACCAGTGACGACAATAACTGCTTGTTTCTAGTAGTCTATATCTCAGGACGTTGGAATTACACAGAACCAAACTCCATACTAAAAACGTTGCCCATAATTACCTTATTACTCTCGTCACTACGGATATGAATGAAATACGAAATGATGGCTTAGGTGTGTTGTATACATACAATATGATAAAAATATACGTACCTCTGTTGAACACCTGAGCTGGAAGCGTTTCAAAGAATAACTTAACTGATGAGTAACACTAAGTAGGTACTGTATAATCTCATGGGTCTCATTTTAGTAGGATAAAAAGAAAGGTGAGCTGATTTTGAAACTACATAGCTATCTGTACTTTATACAGCAGGTATTCCCTTTCATTACAACATACCACCACGTTTATACTCTAGGTAGGAACGATAGCGTTACCCTTTAATAGCTACTTCTGATCATGCAACATTCGGTGTCCTAAGAGATACTTATTATATTGAAAACTTGAAGTCTCCCGATTTCTATACCGTGGTGATCAAATTATGGTTAGGTATATTGAATAGTTTAAAACTGCGTTACTGCAAAGCACTGTCACAGAGGAAGAAAGGAGGGACATACCTACAGCATGTTGATAGAAACGTGGAACCGATGCACGAGGGTGTTCCCACACAAAATCAACGCGCGCGAGAAACTTAAATCCGAAAAAAAGAGGAAGAAGCAGAAGAAAGCATCATCAGCAGCAGTCTAAAAATAGTAGGGTGGAAAGCGGGCACGAAGGAATGACGTCCCGAAGGCCTAGCTAGGGCTTAGGAAACCTATGAAGAGCAAGTGGGGTGCCGCTCCCCACAGCAGGGGATGTGAGTATCTAAGTAGCAGAAGCCTACGGGTAATGGGCGGCTCTATGCTCTCTCTCCACAGGGTGGTGTACCTGATTACCACACAGAAGTACCAGGGTTGCCGAGTCGGACATTCTTTTTTCTTGGGGGGGGGGTAGAATCAGATACTGGTTTGTCCCAGAGGCCGGAGAAAATGGGGCTATTTTGTCAAGGAGGGAATAGTTATTGGGGTTCAAAGAAATAGGCGGAGAGGAACACTGGCAACCAACGTTAACGGTCGACGATTTCGACAAATTAAGATTAGCTTATCTTCATGGAACTGTTCCCATTGACGTCAGCCACACAGCTCTTGGTGCTATCCATGTGTATAAGTATCCAGAAAAAGAGCTCGTCCATTCACCCAGGTGCAACGGGCCAGGTGGGTCTCAGAAGTCCAGTTTCAAATAGCGCTTTCGGCAGGAAATTTTTTTTTTAGGTAGAGTACACTATATATGCTTATTTTTCCTACGCTGTGCTGCCTTGCTACAAAAGTATTTCTCTTCCATAGGAATATAAAAGGACAAGGGACCTTGTAGCAAAATAAACAAGCGTGGATAAATAGGGTTAATTGCAATACTCAGATAAGGAAAAGTCGAGCCGGGGCAGGAACTGAGGACCTTAATTATTTTAATGTACACTTTATACAATTCTATACATATCGCCGAATCTAGTAGTAGTAGTAGTAAAGGTTTTACTAGCGCTTCAGTGGCACAATGCCTATATCGCGCCGAATTATTCCCGTGGTTATCCACAGGCTCGTGCGCCGCCAGGGCGCGA
>LQNS02020120.1:8740087-8753022 GCA_001587735.2 Parhyale hawaiensis | reverse complement strand
GGGAAATTGTACTCCAGTTATCAAATCCTTGTCCCAAGCACACAGTATCCCTTCACCAAAGATGAACACAATAATATTATTTGGTACCAGTAAACGCTTGGTAAAGGGGTGATTGGTAAAATCCTCGCCGAATCTAGGGCACAGTGTGCAGACTGGTCTCAGTGGCCGAGAGCAGCTCGTATTCTTCGAATCTGGAATAAAATAAAAACAAAATAGACGTGACGAAACTACAAGCATTATACATTAGCTTAACTTTTACCTTATTACATCGATCACCCATTCTACGGATGATACAAATGTTCATCACTACCTATGATGTATATACATGTGTCTAAAAGCAACTGTAATTCCTCAGATTAGGTATTATAAGAAGATTTAAGCCTCCCCAAATAAGCACTAAGCTCTTCTAAGAGAGGAAAAGGAAGGGACTTATAGTATGTCGACAGAAAAACGGGGAACCCATGCACGAAGGTGTTCCCACACAGGATCAACGCGCATGGGAAGAGCAAGTCGGGAAAGAAGAGGAAGAACAGACAACAGTAAGATCAGTAGGAGTATGAAGTGGAAGGAAGCAAAGTGGGCACGAAAGACAGACGTCCGGAAGGCCTAGCTAATGGCTAAGGTAACCTACTCAAACCCCCTGGGGGCGCTACTCCCAATTCCTCAGATTATATAGGTACGGTTTCCAGCAATAAAACGATCAGATTTTATTGTATGAGCTCGGCAAGTACTGTATTATTAAAATACAATATTGCTCTACATATATCTGGAATAATTTCCTGCATTTTACTCTTTTCTCAGGATTCATATTGCATACACCCGACATAATAATGCGGAAGACTTGTCCACTCCATTTTTACAACCATATAAGTAAGGGATATTTGTTAGCCTCTTCGGGAAATAAAACACAACCACACCAAGGCATTATAATTACACGAAGGCAGCGAGTAGTAGATCCGAGCCCCACCCCCTTGCAGAAGCCACGGCCCTAAGGTAGTCGTGTAAGTCCCATGGTATCTATGCAGATGTTCTAGTGCGGTGAAGGAAGCCGTATATTGCTTGTTGGCGTATTGAGCGGGGGACATGGGGTATTAAGGTGTGATGTAGGGGACAAAGTGGGTGGGGTGAATGAAACAGCATCGTGCAAAATTGCCTCAATGCATTGACTGCGAAGCGTATGGTAGTGGAACGCCATGTCATAAGATTACCATTACCTGTACTTTGATTCATATTAAAGGTAAAGGTAAAGTCAACTTAGACCACATCCTCACCTGGGAAACCCACATACACTGGTTTGTGCTGCGGGTATAGGCCCACTGGCCCCAGATGACTAAGTAAGTGTAATTGCAGTCGACCTTGGGTCACCAAGAACAATGGTGCCTATTTGACGGAAGGAACAAATGACCCGAGACCCCCCCATCCCCCTCAACTGTGAGGAAGGTAAGTTCCACCACGGCGCAGTGCATGCACACAACTATTGAGTCAGCACACACCTAGATCTGCTAAGAGCTCGCGTGCCTGGGTTGGCATCGAACCTGCGAGCAATAAAGGTGTTAGAGCTGCGAACGGAAGCATGCTGCTACCGTGGCGGCATATATCCGACATAATCTATATACATTTGTCACGTAAAGCTAGATGTAATATCCTTGTGGTACAGCTCAGTACTAGCAACATCAGGGCACATTCCTATAGGTAACGATCGTTGCTCAACCACCATATCCACTTAGCGAGTAATCCCTACAGTGATTCACGGTCAGTCCATTAAGCCACATCCTTTAACAGCACCTACATTCTTCTGGTGCTGCACCTACTGTATAATAGGAATTATAGGACACAACTTCCTCAGTTCGGCCAGTGCCTTAATGGCAACATTTGATCACTAGTGCTAAAACTTAGCAGTAGTAGCCAAGCATTTCTGCATCAACAGCAGTAGCACCTCTCATCTGACACGGTTTCTAGTAGACAGCAGAGCACCGAGCACGTCACCTCCATTTGATAACACAAGTAAACCATTTTTTCCCCCTGGTTTTGCAAACTTAAAAACTGCCACTAAGTCACAATCAGACTCTGATTTTAGAGCTGCAACCGGAAACTTGTCTAGCACGTCGGGTACTTGAGACACTCGCCATTGACACCTTCGCAGGGACAGCATGATGTAAAGCGTCACTAAAACTCGCAGTGGTAGGTCTGTAGGAGTAGCATTGATGACAATAGGTATCCAAAAAACCAGCACGTGCTTACTTAGAAATGGGACCTGATAAACAAGAACGGTTTTCCCATTTGGAATCACAAAGCAGAAAGTTTTGACGAAAATACAGCTGCAAGAATTCCAGTAGCAAATTCTTTGTTAACCAGTGTCATAACTTCTATGATACGGCTGCAGCTTCTCCAAGGCAGCAGGTCTTACCAGGCGCTGTTTCCCTTCTACGGAAGCGGTGACGTCCTGCAGCTTGGCGAGGAAGCGCGACTTGAGCGCCTGGTTGTCCAGGCCGTCCACACGGGCCTCCAGTGCGGTGCGCTCCTGCTGTAACTCTGCCACTTCAGCCTCCAGCTGCTGTAACTGCGCAGGAGCTGTAAACAAAAGCCAGCCAATGGAACAGAGGCGATGAGAGTCGCAGAGTGAAGGGCGAGAGCAGGGGAAGTCGGCGCCACAATAGCATTAAATTTTGCTACACAGGGCGCAATATGTCGCACCGTTGCCACGAAAGACTCCTTCCCGGTGAAGGAATAACGCGATGGGTCGGCAGCAGCTTTGGATATTTACCAAAGTCAGAACTTAATCTCTCCAGGCACCAAGATAAAGCACAAATACAGTTACAGTAGAATTGAAAATGGTCAAGAGTGTAACCGTGTACAATCAGTTTCGTTCATTAGGTATTCATTGAGTAGCACTATTTTACCCGTTACGATGGGACTCTACAAAGTACATCATAGTTGACAGCCCAGGAGAAAATTACGCCAGGCAACAAGAAAGTTCCAATACAGCACCATAGAAAAATATTGGGGTAAAAAGTATCGACTACCTCACAGTAAAAAATGGGATACAATGGAACTCACATATGTCTCGGAGGGATACAATGGAACTCACATATGTCTCGGAGGGATACAATGGAACTCACATATGTCTCTGAAGGATACAATGGAACTCACATATGTCTCGGAGGGATACAATGGAACTCACATATGTCTCTGAGGGATACAATGGAACTCACATATATCTCGGAGGGATACAATGGAACTCACATATGTCTCGGAGGAATACAATGGAACTCACGTAGCTATGTCTCGGAGGGATACAATGGAACTCACATATGTCTCGGAGGGATACAATGGAACTCACACATGTCTCGGAGGGATACAATGGAACTCACATATGTCTCGGAGGGATACAATGGAACTCACATATGTCTCGGAGGGATACAATGGAACTCACATATGTCTCGGAGGGATACAATGGAACTCACATATGTCTCAGAGGGATACAATGGAACTCACATATGTCTCGGAGGGATACAATGGAATTCACATATATAGCTATGTCTCGGAGGGATACAATGGAACTCACATATGTCTCGGAGGGATACAATGGAATTCACATATATAGCTATGTCTCGGAGGGATACAATGGAACTCACATATGTCTCGGAGGTCTGACGTGTCATCATTGGCAGCGGACGATCTGGCGCCGTACCCATCGCACGCACTCCCTCTAGAGGACGCGCCATAAGGATCCGAGCCCATGTTACTCAGTTCGAAGTATGATGGTTCATCTGAACTCATAGGCTGTCAACAGTTAAACAGTTATTAGCTTTTTATTATATTTTTTAGTGTATCAATTACGGTGCAGAATAATATGTTCAATGTGTAGATATATGTAATTTAGACCAGTTGTGACCAAAACAAATATCACCATTAGCATATGACTGGGAAAGCCAAGTATTGTGCTTTACAGTAGATGTTTTATTTCATTAATTGTAAGAGCGATATCGGATGCACTGGCAAAACATGAAACTTCATAAATCTTTGGAAACTTAAAGTATACTCAACTTTTGTTCTCAATAATACATACGCCTGAGATACCACACTAGTAGCTCAAAGCATTCAATAAGACAGTAGTTTGCACCTCCTCGGATGTGCGGTCGACAATGGTATGGTATATAAGATAATTTAAGTTTCCCTAAATCAGTACTAGGCTGCTTTGAGAGAGAGGAAGAGTCCTATAGAATATCAAGACACACGTGGGGCCTTTTGACAATATAGCACTTCCTGTAATTTTTGGGGATATTCGTTCAAACCTTTTTAGTTACGTTCCGACAAACAGTAAGACAAACACACAAACCAACGGAGCAATCAACGAAACTTGGTCATTTGTGCCTTTTAACATTTCCTGCAAATGGGCCTATCATGAAGATCCGTTCATAACTGTATGAGTTGTGTAACCAAGAAAATATCGGCAGACAGACAAACAAACGGGCGGACGGATCTTCATCAAAAGTTACTCATCCGTTCCTACCGACATGCCCTGCAAACTTCATAAAGATCCGTCTTCAAATTTTCAAGTCATCTTTGGGACAGACACACTCAGCTAGGTATTAGGTATTGTAAGAAGATTTAAGCCTCCCTAAAAAAGTACTAAGCTCTTCTAAGAGAGGAAAAGGAAGGGATACATAGTATGTCGATAGAAAAACGGGGAACCCATGCACGAAGGTGTTCCCACACATGATCAACGCGCATGGGAACAGCAAGTCGGGAAAGAAGAGAAAGAGCAGACAACAGTAAGGTCAGTAGTGGAAGGAAGCAAAGTGGGCACGAAAGACAGACGTTCCAAAGGCCTAACTAATGGCTAAGGTAATCTACAAAAACCCCCTGGGGGCGCTACTCCCCATAACATAGGATGGGCGAACCTAACTAATCTAACCCTATGACCCATCCTATGTCCCCGAAGGGGCCGGAGGGGGACACACACTCAGCCCACAACATAAGCTCCTTGGCGGAAGTAATAAAGCTGAATATCTTCTCAAGCTAAATCACTGGGCGAAAGTAATAAAACGGATTTTAATTTCTCCAGCTAATTCACTCAATCACCTGCAAATTGCTGTTCATGTTGCTGGTCTGCGGACCTTCACCTCCGCTGAACATGGAGGACGTGAACTCAGTTGGGTACTCGGGGTCGACACTCTGTTGCAGGCATGTAAGGAAATTAAACTCGTGCATTGACAATTTGGCGGGTAATAGAAAAAGTTTCATTAAATACAATACGTTAGAACCTCGTTAAAACTTGTTGGTAACAAACACAACCTTCAGGCAACGAAGGGTATTTTCTAATATATACATTGTGTCACGATCACTCTCGAAGATACTGTACACAGAGAGAAAATCTGATGCGTTTAGAGGCATCAAAATTACATGCATTTTTGTCCCAAAACCGAAACACTCAAGTGTATCATAAAGAGAAAGTGCATCAGGACGATGCATATAGGGTCTTATGATACACTTTGTCACGTTGATGTACTGATTGTACATCAACGTGACAAAGCCGCTGATGCACCAAGATGCATCAAAAACAGGTAAAAATTAATTGACCTGAAGAGACGAAACTTTGAATTACAATAGCTATCTGCGTGTTAGTATGTAACCGCGTCTCGCTTCTCACGTGTTACAAAACTACAAAGCTTTTGTTCACTTTCTTTTTGCGGAAATATGTTTTTCTGTCTGCTGCGATGACGCGCCAAACTACGCCAAGAAACACCTACGTGCATCAAAAATTTTCTCCGTGTACTTTAATATCATAGAAAAGTTCACACGTTTTCAGTGTGTAGTAATGTGAATGACAGAATGAATATTTAGGGGCAGGCTCCTGTACATATAAAGTGAAAGGAAAAGTTCTTACGAAATACTTCGGGCCCACTGGAGCATCATATAGCATACGTGTGATTCGTGTTCTGACCCTGCCCCTCCTGGTAGGAGAGCGGGAGTGCTGGGCGCCAACTAGCGGAGGCTAGTAAGATACTCAGCAGATTCGTATCGCAGATTCTTTACTCGTATGTCAAGACACACAAAAAAAAAACACGAAACGCTACTCATACAGTGAATTACTCATACTCTGGGTTACTAGTACGGCACGACAAAAATGATCATGTAAAGTGAATTATTCATACCATTTAGAACTCGTAATGCATGATAAGAACACTCATGACTGCTAGTAGTACTGAAAATTATTCATTTCAGAGAGCACGGGTAATGCGTGTCCAAAACGTAGTAGAAATTTTACTAGCGCTTAAGAGGCACACTGCCTATATCGCACCGATGTTCAAAACGCATATGAACGGCTACTATAATGGGAAGTAATCGTACTATGGAGGTGTGGTGCATGACGAGAATACTTATGAACCGCTGCTGGTATGGTGAATTATTGTTACCCTGGAGCGCTCATACTGCGCTTATTCACTCATTTGTCACTAATTATACTTGTAAACTACAGCTCGTAAAGCAACAGCTAATGCTACAGAACACTCATAGTAGAGGTTCTAGAGCATCCACAATAAATGTTGCTGCTACGTCGAGGGGCCGCTATCTAAATGCAATAGTTATAAACTACCATACCAAATTAAGCAGCGCCAAGCGTACCCAGCAAGCATTACCGAATGGTACCTAAAAAATTACGGACTTAGCTACATAAAAAGAAAATAAGCAAGGATCAGTCCTGAGAAATACAACAAAAATGAGAACAGTGGTGCTGCTTTTCGACAAGTTTGCTCCAAACTAGCTTATGTAGCTCCCGGCTTGTTCTTCTTGTAGTTATAGCCTTAGGGGTCCTTCAGAGAAGCCCACCCGCAGCCCGCGATCACTGTACCTCTCCAGCGAATGTCACCCCTGTACATATTTCCTTTCACCATGTTTTATAAAATACTGTATACCTGTAGTATCCACCACCAATGTAGAAAAAAGCACTTGCTACAAGCTGTAGAACTGTGCCCTGGGTACACGTGTGGTCTAATTTGCAATGTAGCTACATAAAGGATATCCAGGTTCCATGTATTTAATTAACGTAAAATAATACTTCTTCTGGATTACGATAAAATTTCTGACAGCATAATGTAAAATAGCTCCTGCAAAGTCATGGACATGATGGTGACGCATACACTGGCAGTGTAAAGTGCGACGAGAGCGAGCTCACATTCATATCGGTTCAACGCACCTGCGCGTTAATATCTCATAATGGCCTAACACGATAACCAAAACTTGCAACACAGGTACCGTATCAGTAGGTATTTCAATCACTAAGTGCATCGAATGTGGCATACATTGTGACCAACTTATAGAGTAGTAGCAAAATAGAGTTACTACCGCTTCGGTGGGCAGGCCTACAAACCTGATTAAACACTACTAGTAACCTGAAACACTATTTTAATAGCCTGCCTGTACGAGCCATTTGCTATCAAGGGCCTAGTTCAGGAAATAGATATTTGGCACTAGCTACAGGGTCACCAACAACAATGCAAGGATGGCACAGTGCGGCACAGAGTAAAAGCACACCCACCGTGGCCGAGGGAGGGAGGGGGAGGTGCCCGGGATAGCTGGTAAGGGACATGGGGTGGGAGGAGTCCCCCCCACCGCTGGCAGGGTACGAGGAGTAGTAGGTGGGCTGCTGGCTGGCTAGAGGGCTGTCGGTAGCGTCCTGTACAGGGCAGGCAGGCAGCAAATAGGTATGAAGGTACTACATGCAGCACTGTACCATAGCCATGCTACCCACTGAGTCATTGACACCGGTACCAATCTAGCTATTCTGCTCCACTAGTTGATAGAAGGGTTAACATTCGCAATTGGATAGTTTTGGGATTATGGTTTCGGAGTTGAACATCCCCTTTGTTCCAGAAGTTGCATGAAAATTGATTTATGGGATGCAAGGAGTCAGACACTGGCTGGTTCAAGAGTTAAAGTCGGATATGGAACCACCTTTTTTCTTACAGCCCTAACATCATATAAAAGTCAGGAATGCAAGATAGAGGGATTATGATTTATGTACTAGCATTGTGGTGCGCTTTCAATCAGGTGTTCTAGATCAAATCAGAGTTACTTGTATGTAAGACACTGAAATACACACAAAGCGTGCTGGATACACCACAACACCTCATAGGGTAACATGTCTAGTACCCGTCCACCATGCTAGTAGCCGTCCACTTGGCTTTAAAAACTTTCTACGTGAAAACTAGCAGTGCTAGAAAGCCATACATAGGCTTAAGCTGTAGGCTAAAAAGTACCCTACAGTTTGAGACTATGTACGGCTCTCTAGTACTGCTAGTTTTCACACAGAAAGTTTTTAAACCCAAGTGGACGGCTACTAGCATGGTGGGCGGGTACTAGACATGTTACCCTATCCGGATAACCGAAAAATGACAACACACGAAGAAGTCAAGTCGCTAAAATAACAAGAGCACCCACCCATATGGTTGCTAACCGTGTGGTTGTAGTTGAATAGAAATAATTATATAGACAGCAATTTGTACAGACATCAACCAAATCCATGTAGCTCCACTATTCCGTTTGTACTACCTACAGTTAAACTAAAACTTAATAACTACTCAAGTACAAATAACGATGTCTATAGTTGAAGTTTTTCAATAGTTAGAACACAAGGATCAACAGTATATAATAATATAACATTTTACAAAGTGTATCTACTGATATATATTATCCTGCTACGCTGTGTGGAAATAAGGTAATATCCATAGTACTTTATTTATAGGGAAAAGATGGTACCAGTGCTACGGAAGAGGTCACTTGTCTATACACAGTATATGTATTGAAGCCTATTGTGCAGGAAGAATATTTAATTTTCGTCAGAGAAATCCGCTGAAGAGTGGATACCATCGAACCATCGAAGAAAATGGGTTTTACAGAACTACAAAAATAAACTAATACGGTATTCAATGGTGGCACGGGACGCTGGCAGGAGATCAATAAGATGCACTGTAGGTACGTGAGAGGAAGATAGAAACAGCGACATTACAGAATCGTCTTAAAAATGATCACACTTCTCATCCCGATTACAAATGGATTACCGAATATATACTGTACATGTTTGTGAAATAAAATGTGCACAGTTTTCCCAGGCTGTAACAATGTGTTGCAGTAACTAAGGGAAGTAATACCGACGCTCATACATTCTCTGAAACAACCCTCTAAACTATGGTTCTCAGCAGCTCTGAAACTCTGGAAAAATGCAATCATAGAAACGTACAGCTAGCCTATGATTGCTGTGCCCAACCTCAGCTCCGCCAACCTCAGGCATGAAGACATGACGTACACTAAATTTACTGGTAAAAGAGGGACAAACGCATGAAAAAAAAAAAATGACATACCATAAACTGCTCGGAGAGCCTCGTGTCTTCGACAGAGAACCTGGAGTCTTCGTCCTCGTCCATTATGTTGATGGTAGGGCCGACCTCATCCTCAGAGCTACTTAGCATCTCTCCAAACAGTTGCTCTGTCAAAAGCACACACAGTTTACTGGTAGCCTCATCCACTTATATATATAATAATACACAGTTGGTCGTTCCGATCTCGCTCTTTTGGTTGGTCCGTCTCTCCGTCACGCTCTTAAGGAATTAGATAGGAAAAAACTTCATCTTCTGAAAAGCAAGTTAAGACACCATACAATTTCAGCCCTTGGAGTAAGTGTGACAAATATAGCTTCTGAAATATATGGTTAATACTTAAAATAAAAGTAGAAATTTTCTATTTTCTGAATCTTGCTTCGCTTGGCAAGCTAGCTCGGTACTTTTCCATATGACAATTATGCTTCTTCTGAACATGGTAGATGACAGGCGGTATCTCTGATAAGAGTTTTAGATTCCGTCTTGCTTCGGCTATAGCTATATTAACACATTGCCTATCCTTTAGCTAAACTTTTTTGTAGCAGTTAGAGAAGCTCAGTCTCTCTCCTCAGTCTTAAGAGTTTTCGTTCTTTTTGTGCATAATCCATTCCACTTATGCTTTTATTAGCTGAACTAGAGGGCCCGCGCCGTCATAAAATGACAGCGAAGAATTTGTGATGGCCTTCTTAATTAATAATACATTCGTTATTGGAACTGCTAACCAAAGCACCCTGAGATGTGCGTTTACGGCTTCACAGCCGCTCAATATCGAATCTTTTTTTGCCTCTCTGAAATGGAGAAAATTCATGGCTTATTGCAGTCCGATCAGCAACGCTCAAAGTAATAGCTCAGATTCGGTATTGTGGATACGGTGGGCTAGCTTATACAGGTCCAGTGGTTTTTGTTCAGCGGAAGCTGTTGCATCGCCCATTGAATTAAATTTGGTTGAATGGCTGAAGCAACGAAATCATCTGTGGGAAGAAACTACAAATCAAGATGCATCAGAGTGCCAATGGAAGCTTCAGATATCTTCAGTGCTGCGAGTTCAATTTCGGCAATGCAAGAAGTGCATTCAGACATATGGTCGTCCGATACTTTGCCAAAGTTTCGAGAGATGGAAAAGCTAATACTCGTACAAATCAGACTAAGCCTGCGATGTCTTCATTGTTTGAATTTCAAGTGTCCCAGATTAAGATATGTTTGCCATCTTCTGCAACCCGGGTTATTTTCTACCGATCACTTAGCAATGGAGCTTGAGAGGACTACCAGATCCTCCAACCTGGGCTAATTTCCGCCAATCTGTTTTGTTATAAAGCGTGACAGAAAATGGATAATCAGATATGTATTTCAATAAACAAACCGATAAATACACATCGGTCTTAATTATATTGTAGATGATACCGTAGTGGTTGAATCTTCACGCTGAGCAGACGCTTTTTTATATTGAATTTACATCGCAGCTGAATTTTGGCGCTTGACGTTCAACAACAATTTGGTATCCACGATACGGTGAGCCCTGGGCATTTCCAGAGAATTATTTTAACTGAACTATATTTTCTCAGCGCAGCTTCACGTTTGCCCAATGCTAAGCTGATATTCGTGCCTCATCTTGCAGGGGGGATATTTTGCTCTTGCAAAACTCATATGGCTGTACAACTTGCGTTTCACTAATGGCAGATCAGGCCTGTAGAGATAAAACCTATAATACAGCAAAACCTCTACTGGGAACCGGAACAATAAAAAGCTCAATCACAAAATTTTTGCCATCAGTTTTGACGGCTGGACCCTCTAGTATATGTACATATTAGCGCGTACTGTCACCTCCTCAGTCAGCAATTAGACTGTCGGGCTGTAGAGGTTTTGATTAATTTAGGGCTTCGTTTCCGCAACAAAAGGACGATCTTACAGAAGAAGAAAGAAGGGGCATACAGTATGTCTATAGCAACGTGGAGCTCACTAGGGTCTTCGTACACAGGATCAACGCTCAAGGGAACAGCAAGTTTTCTTGAAGAGGAAAAACAGCAGCCCTGAACAGAGGGATGTAACATCAGTAGGAGTATGAAAGCGGAAGGAAGCAAAGTGGGTAAGAAAGAAAGACGTCCCAAAGGCCTAGGATAAGGCAATTTACAGGGCACTCGAGGGGCGCTGCTGCCCCAAACATTGAATAAGCAAACCTAACCTTATGGTCATCTATGCATTAGATGAAGAACACGAAGTATATCATTCTATACATAAGTTGTAGATCTATAAGTCTTCAATATTAAGCGGAATGATCTCTGCAATCAGATAACTATTTCAAGAGATAAAGTTCACTCACCGCCATTGAGCGCTGCTATATATTGTAGCTAGATTCACAATAGTAGCTACCACCAGTAGTCGTGAGTCATAATATCAATTCTTCTAGTATTATTTTGTAATTAGTTTAACCACTGTTTCCGCGAAACGATCCGTACAGTGATGCTATCATGCTAGTAAGCAAATAGCCTCCAGTTTGTTATTAGGAAATTATGATCCACTTGAACAGTGCGTCAAACATACAAACATGATCTAGTAACAATCGTAATTCAGACCCCACTTGTACATACCATCAAGGTTAGTAGGAGGGTTGTGAGCACTAGCGCGGGCAGCAGCAGAGCGACTAGGACCCGCCTTACTGCTGGCATGGGCAGGGGCATCACCGTCCTGTGGACCATCACCACCAGCACCACTGGAAGGCGCCAGCTTTTCCTCGTCCTCCCGCAGCACCTCCCACTTAATCCGCAGGGCCTCCTCATCCGCACGCAGCAGACGTTTCACTTCTTTCTCTATCTCCGGCAGCTCCAGGATCTGGTACGATTAAAACTAACAATTATGCACAGTCTCTACTAAACAAGAAAACTTAAGAAACATGTATTGGTGTCACTTCTTACGTGATTTATATTGTGAACAACATTTTCGAAAGTGTCAAATTATACGTTGGGGGGTGAAGTACTAAACAGCCTAACTAAACTTGATCCAGGCCAGGAATCCATTATTATTATATTCCTGGCTTTACCACCGCACCCACTGTATACAACGTGATCCAAGCAGTGATACTCGGTTCATTATAGTCAGAAATTTGAGTCGCTGTTTCCAAAACATAAGTGATATCACAGAGGAACAAAGAAGGGACATATTATAGTATGGTATGACGATAGACAAATGGAACCCATGCACAAGGGACGGGGGTGTTCCCTCACAGAATGAACTCGCATGGGAACAGCAAGTCGGGAAAGAAGAGGAAGAACAGATGGAAGAGAGAACAGTACGAGCATGAGATGGGAAAGAAGCAAAGTGGGCACAAAAGACAGACGTCCTGAAGGCCTAGCTAATGACTAAGGTAACCTACAGGGTCTCCAGGGGGCGCTGCTTCCCATAACTTAGTATGGGCTAACCTAAACTGACCTAACCTACGGCCCATCCTAGCCCCGTGAGAGAAGGCGGAAAAGGAAAAGACATATATATATATATATATATATATATATATATATATATATATATATATATATATATATATATATATATATATATATATATATA
>LQNS02020120.1:8650070-8660343 GCA_001587735.2 Parhyale hawaiensis | reverse complement strand
TCTCTCCGCAACTCACGCAACTCATAAAGAACCTCTGGGTTCAGACAGATGCGTTATTGACCTTGACTGACCCTTTTGGACACAGGGACGGTAGAGGCCACTCGGTATACTAGACGGCACAGTCTCCGTTTCGTTGCAACGCCATTTACTAGTGTTCATTGCTTTCTTTTCTTGTTAGTAGTTTTTTTTTTGCATGTTAGGTATGTGTAATGAAAGGGAATTCGTACAATATAATAGTAGCTATCTCAATTTCGAGGTGACAATGTCTACAACATATCTACTTTTTTTCCTAGGTTCGCGACACATTTTCTTCAGCTAACACCACAGAAAATCGTCAAGATTTACTGCAGTTTTCGCAACCAATTAAGTTTAACTAGCTACATCTTACTATTAGTCACTTTATGTAGCCTAGGCTATTGCCACAACTTCCTTCAGCTGGCACTTTATACTATCTACGAGTCATGAAGTCTCCGTTTGAGGAGCTCTGCTGTGATGCAAGTTCTATTGTTGCAACATATTTTTCATGTAAACTTTGGTCAACTTCCCCCGCCAAACTTTTTTTTCTAGCCGTAAGCTACGTCATCCGTTGCAGGTTATGGCAAGAGCTCTGGTGCCGCCCCCCACGATGCGGACTTCGTGCCAGCCGTAGTGCAGGAGCTGGCTGAGGAAGCTGCTTTCAAAGACAGTTCCCTGTCACACCCCGTGGTGATCTCCCCATCCATGAGCGGGTCCTACAGCATCCCTCTGCTGGTGAAGGAGGCCAAGGACACAAGCGGTCAGCCGCCCTTCCTCTCGGCGTACATACCAGTGGCGCCTGTGGCCACCGAAAAGATCACGCCGGAGTTAGCCCGGTTGGTCAAGGTGAGACTCGCTTGACTTTGCTAGGTACTTTTGATTGAGCCCTTGCTTCTGAACATCTTTCTTTTCTTCCACACTTACGTCTTTTTCTGTTAGGCTTACTTGCTGTGTTCTACTTTCGGGATGAACGAATGAGTTAGGTAGCTAGCTACATTTGTAAGGTTCGCCCATCCTGTTTAGGGGAGTTTTGCTCCCATGGTTACACTAGTCTTAGCGAAGCCTAAAGACATTTATCTGTCGTACCTAATTAGCTACTTTGCTTACCTATGTACTTTTAGCTAGTACCTCTCAGGGGCATATTTTGGCGAACCCTATCGCTGTCAGAATTTATATATGTATATTCAAGTCTGACGCCTACAATTCCCAAAAGGAAATTTATTGGCGTTTATCGAACGTTATCGGATGCCTTGCACTATTTTCCCATAGGCAGCCGATAACTGCGTACAAATTTCCGATTGGGAGGAAAGGTCAACCTGAATGACTTTCCACAAGTTGTATCTGTCCGCGATTCCAACTGATGACTTTGATTTGTAAAGTTAGGTACCCAGGTCTTCTGTACTTCCCCTCGCCCTGCGTGAGGTGGACCACTGAGGTTGGTACGCCACCCATCCAACGATACTTTGAGCTGCTCCCGTATGGGAGGCCACGGAAGGAGTCCCCGCACGTGTGTGTCTTTATTCTATCTTCTCGTTTCCTCTTTCATCTCTTTGCGGTGCATTGCTCCTTATTTTCTGGCCAGTAGTAGAACGCTGACGAAATTTTGCGACACATAACTCACGAGGTTAGTTTTTTATGTTCAGGCCTTCCGGCCGATCTGCCAAGATAAGATATTTGACGCCCTCAGGGGCATATTGTGGCGGGCCCTATCGGACGGTGTTATACAAACCCGTAGTGCGTGGGTTCCCAGGGCTCACGGAATAGGCGTCCCTACAACGTAGACCGGCGTCAGGACGACTGCTCCAATCAAAACATTTCAATCCATCCAAGAGATGAAAGGAGAAAGACAACCGTGAGGTGGGGTGTCGATCGAGATAGCCGATCTGGTACGCGGGACATCTGTAGTCTCTCTCGTGTGGTAGGACACAAACGGGGCCGGCCACTTGAGTGTCTCCTACTATACTTTGCGCCTTGTTTCCCTGCCCGTAGCAGCGCACGTGGCCACCACGCCTACCCAATATGCGGTATTTAAATACTGCACAAATAGTTTCTCTGTTGAAACGGCTGAGTTGCGGCTACTGAGGCTTAACAAAATATATAATACTAATAATATATTTGACCTTTTGCGTTAAGTGTCTTGGGAGTCGCTGCCTAGCACACCTATTTACTACTCCTTATTGTACTTGTGTCAAATTTCCTCTATTGATGCACAGCGCTTAGTCGAGGGAAGCTTAAGTGCCATCTGATTTTCTTACTGCTCTTCCATTTTGCACGATAGTTTATTGTTGTTTTTTTCCAGACTCGGACGCTGATCGTCCGAGGATCACGCGATATGAAACTTGGACTGACTGCCGAGGAAAACCTGAAACGCATTCCCGATTCCAAGGTGGTTGTCATTCAAGACGCTGGTCATCCTGCCTACATTAACCAGCCTGAGATGTTCCATACGCTCCTCTACAACTTTCTTAACCTAGACTAAAGATTCTACCTTTCTTAGCGTGGTAAGTGCTGCACTATGAAAACATAGCTCTGCATTTTCACTCTATATTAAGAGGAATCTGGTGACATGGTTAATGCTAGGTTGGTGATCTTTTAGCTACTTTCCTGTGGTGTTGTGTCCAGTACACACGGTGGACTTAGTAACGATCAGAGGTAAATGTAGAAGGGCAGGGCTGCCAGCGGTTCAATAGTTAGGCTTCTCCCAATGACTCGAATTCGGCTGCGTACATTCTTCAAAGCTCATTGCACTGGCTCCGTTCCTAGTGGCGCATTAGTTATGGACGTGGCGATTCTTTCGGGTGTATATATATACTGGGGTTGATGTGAACGGTATCGTTGTTTTATATTCTAAACAGGTAGGTAACCTTTGCTAGAGGTTGGTTTTCAAGTCATTCCATTTCATGCCCACTTTACAAATTCTTTTATTTTTTCTCCTCTCTGATGACCTAGTTAACTCATAGTCCCCGTTTATTTTTACTCAGGGGCCCCCCCGTAGGATGGGCCATAGGGTTAGGTTCGATGGGTTGACCCATCCTATGTTATGGGTGTTGGCGACCCCAGGGGGCTCGTATAGGTTACCTTAGCCATTAGCTAGGCCTTCGGGACGTCTGTCTTTCGTGCCTACTTTACTGCCTTCCATTTTCATACTCCTACTTGCTCATGTTTTATTCTGATCAGCCGCGCGTTGATCCTGTGTGGGAACACCTTCGTGCATGGGTTCTCCATTTCTATCATCACACTATATGTCCCTTGCTTCTTCCTGTTAGATCGCCATTGTTGTAGAGACGGCGGCTGAAACTACTCAATATAATAAAATATAGGTAATAACTGTTTTTCCTTTTTTTTTCTCCATTTACTATTCGCAAACACTATTTTCATTGCACGAGTTTGTCGTTTTTCTGCGTGGCATTACTACGGACGTGTTTTTTGTTTTCCAACTGTCACTAGCAGCAAACTTTCTACTCAGAATATTTGTTTCTTACATTTTTATGCGGTAGCGTGTGTGCCCAACTTACTGTGATAGGGTTTCCAGAGATCTGCATTAACGGACATTCTCTTTCACTTTCCAAAAATTCATTAGGGTACCTTAAGTGGAAGCAGTCAAAATATGTGGATCCAATCAATTCGGAGCTTTGCAGTAGGACTGTGAGATGTGGCCACTGTATTTACAGGCACGGAGCATAAATATATGCTTTCGTGGAGCTTAGCCAAGGATAGGAAATTCCAAGAATTGGTATTTATGTGGCTGTGACCCATTAGTGACGTTATTGTAAACAAATCTAAGTTATTACTGTTCGGTAGCTGATGAATGTTATTATTTTTTGACTTGGTTAAAGAACTGTTTCTGACAAGTTCTCTAGTAATTATAAGTGAATTTTATATTCTTTCTATTGCTATACCTGGCCCGAGAAAAAGATATATAGAGTTGAACTTGACGTCACATTTGGTTCCAGTCCGGTGCTCCTGCTCACTACAGCAGCAGCTGCGGGCTTGGGCTAGAATTCTGCTTTGTGTGCAGTAGGCGTTAATTATTTATATTTAGGACGTGTGCATAGCTCTTTCTCTCTCTCTCTTCGTTATACTCAATTATATCCATAAGTTACTATATTGTTTTCATCACCCGCAAACGAAGTGAGAGGTGATAATGTTTTCGTTGAAGATGTAAGTATATATATTCGTACGTCCGTCGACGCAATAAGTGGTCGAAGGAGTAAAGCAATCTTCATAATTTTTTGTAGGGAGTTTGGTGGGTTGACCTTTGATGTAACCCATGCCAAAAACCAGACCTAGCCGACAATAAAAAATGACGGCGTTGAGTTTGCCTCCACCGCGGCAGATCGTGTGGAGCTCGGGGCGTCCTATTTTTTCCTTGTTATTGTTGAAGAGCGCCTGGTATTATTACACTCACTAGCTTTATGCCTTCGTTTCCCGCGGGTGATGGTCTTAACGCTACGAGGCGTTCTTGTTTACATAATGCATTCACAGATTGGGTGTAAAGAATAAGAGAACTGTTTTATCAAAATCATTTCCTTCACATAGTAATCGAGTGAATAACCATGAGCATTCAACTAACGTACCAGACACCACAGAAAGTTGATTTTACGGTAAAGAAATAACAACAAACTTACTCGAACAGCAAAGCTCATGAGAAATAAATCCAGTGAAAAAGACGAATGAGACTTGACTGACCCATCGTGAGGAATATTTCTACAACAGAAATGCTGCGTGGCTGAAAAAGCAGTTCTGATTTGTTCGCAGTTCTTCGGCAACTTTGAGAAACCGGTCAAATTGATGTAGGTTTTAGAAATAGCGAGCTCAGACTCCAAAAAATGAGAGCTTTATAAATAATCGGTGCACCCTCTTCTGATGCTGTCTGCCTCATGATATAAATGAACACAACTGCATTACGTTGCCGGTGAGACACTGCGACCCACGATGTTGGACAAGCAGCATCATGCAGGTAAGTTTGATGTCAAATAACTAGGTAGGTAAAGAAAGACAGCAATGAAACCACCTGTCGGCGAAGCACAAAGCACGCGAAACTCCTATTGATAAATTAACTGTCAGTATAGGAACAATACAAATCATCAGCTCAAATACAAAGTATGAACTACTCTTTGCTGCCAACGTAAAGTCAACTTGACCCACGGTAAATTAAAAGCAGGTACTTTCACACCAGTCTTTCTTGCCGCAACTTATCTCAGTGACGTCATGAGCATTTACGTCATCACGAACCAATAGCGAGGCTTGAAGGGTCCCCTGTTGGGTCACGCAATAGCTGCGTCAGTTGTGCGACATCAGTGAGCAGGGAACCGCAATTGCGCCAACAAGAGTCCGAAAGGGTCGCTTTATGAATTGCAATAAAAATTACAGAGATCGGGAGGACTTTGATTTCTTTCAATTTCCTTCATTCAATTGCCAATCGTGGATTGCTGCGAGTGGCAAAAGTTCTTATTACACTCCTCACAAGCACATGGCCGAGAAAATCTTTATACTAAGGAGGCCCCTGTTGTACGTCCGGCAATGGCAACTTTGCGCCTCGCTGCCGTAGCCATGCATCTGGGTGACGTCACGAGCGGAGAAACGAGGAGCTCTCCTATTGGTTGATGCTGTTCCCTTAGAAGTGCAAGTACCTGCTTTTATTGTACCATGACTTGACCTCACAACCCAAGTGGGAACCCACACACACTGGCTCGTGCCGCAGATGTGTATATGCCAAATGGCCCCCAGAGCGCACGGCTGCATTCGACCAAAGATCGTGAAGAGCTTCCAATAAAAAAAGACAAGAAACGAACTCAAAGCGCAATATCATAACCACATCTGACAAAGACCATTATATCAAAACTGCAATGACACTCCGACAACATAATCCTCTGTGCCAGAACAATGAGCAGCACTAGTAATGAAACCAAACATTTGACAATGGAACAAGGACGGAACTTCAACAGACAACACCTTGATAACTATCCATACGTATATCAATACTCCGCACTCAGAGCACTAACAAATGATGACCAAAATATAGCGAAGACTCGATAGAGAGCAGCAAAGGGAAACTTGTGTCCCGTAATGGAAAACTTAACAGTATCGAGAATCCAAAGTACAGGCGGGTCCAAAAGTCTTGTTACTCCCTACACGCGCTTATAAAATGTTTTTTTTTATCATTTTAATACATTGCTAACAATTATATCAGCAGAAAGTTAACCAACTGAATCCAGTACTTATGCTCTGTGTTGTTATTGTTATTATTATTAGGGCTGTGACAATATGCTTTTAGAGAAATGCTTTTTATGCTCTAAAAATGCCTTATATGCCCTGATATGAGTTTTATGCTCTAAAATATGCTTTTAATGCTTATTACGCAGTAAAATACGTAGGCTATGCATATCATTCTTGCATTTTCCAATCCATATCATGATTTCTCAGAATAAGAAAGGAATTTCTCTAAATTTTAAGGAGACAATTGTCTAAAAATGCAGTAGTAGTAGTAGTAGAAGTTTCACTAGCGCTTCAGTGGCACACTGCCTATATCGCGCCGAACTATTCCTGTGTTTAACCACAGGCTCGTGCGCCGACTAGGGCGCGTTTTAAATTGTCAAGGATTTTTGTCACGGCTGTTCTGCCGATAGGTCTCAGAGTGGCCAGTGCGCTACTGGCAGGAAAAAGGCGCAGGTAGAGCATCTCTAACCCCCGGGCGCGGCTGAACGCTGTCGCTCAGTTACGCCGCACAGGAGAAGGAAACGAAATACAAGAAAGTAGAAGTCTAGCGGGAATAGGTCAGCCACCTCGATTGGCAGCCCACCTCCCGAAACAGAAGGGGAAGTATTGTTTGAGAGCCTACCTAACTTTACAAAACTAACCTCGTCAGCAGGAACTGCGGCTAGATGCTACATCCCCTGCGGAGAAGGCACTCGGGACCCTTGGTCTAAAAATGCAAGAAAACACCTTAATAACTTTGAACATACCATGCACTATATATCAATTGTACCTACTTAACGGTGTCCTAAACTAAAATGTGCGGTATCCTTTACATTGCCCTAGATAGTCCTGTATAGAGCACGCGAAACGCCAAGTATTGAGGTATGACTATCCTCTTGATAGATTTCTGAATGGTAGTAATGCACTACTTTTTCAGATTCGAATGTAGCTACCTCATCTGATTTTTCAATTACCAATGTGCGAGGAAATTTGCGAAAAAATACTTCTACTGGAGTTGTAGCCCTATAGCTCTCTGTACAAATGTTCTACTTTATACCACGTAGCTAGGTACTTAAAATTGCAAAATTTGCATATTATATCCTAATCAACTTTTTCCAAATCATTAAAATCAGAGAGCAATCTTGTATTAAGATTACGTTTCTTAACTTTGGGCAACTGTCTCAAGATCTGAACTGTAACTACCCGGTCCTCACACAATGACCCAAATATGACTTGTTATGATCCAAAAATGTAAAAAATTAACAACGCAAAATCTGAAAAAAATACACATTTAATCCATTAACTTTAAATTTTCATTAATCATGATTAATGATTCATCAATATTATATCAGCTATACATTTATAACAGCTGTTTCTGTATAATATTAATGTATATTCATTTGCCATGTGTATGTGGATAACAGCATACGATTTCAGCAACAATAATATTCTCTCTTTCTATTTTATGAGCATATTTTTTTAGGAAAAAAAATATGCTTTATTTCAGGAGCATAAAAACATAGGTATGCTCCAACAGTAAAATGTGCTCAATAATATTCTGTAATGCCAAAAGCATATTGCCACAGACCTAATTATTATATTAGTATTGTCCCGCTATTTCTGAAACTAAGACAATCAACAGCGATCCAAGATGATTTACTCGGCTTACAGCCGGAACCACAACGTTGTGCACAAGTGGCACGAGATGAAGGACGAAAAGAGAAAAAGACTGAAGAAAGAAGCGCCAGTGCGGTCGGTCCCTTCTGAGGCCCTTCGCACGAGGTGAAGGCAAGAGCCCCGCAAAAAAAAAAAAAAGTCACCTCGATCGGCGGCCCACCACGCTGGACAAAAAGGAAATTTAGAGAGCCCTAACATAACATTACAAAACTAACCTCGTCAGCAGGAACTGCGGCAAGGTGCAACATCTCAAGCGGAAAAGGCACTAGGGACCCTTGGGTGCATGATGCCCAAATGTAACTTATGCTCTGTATGACTGAATTGATGTTTTTCTGTTGTACATGTTTTTTAGTAAGAGCTCAGAGAATTTCGGACCGACATGTGCTTGGCACTAAAGAAATCGGACATATAAAATATTTTTTAATGTAACGTGACTCTCTACACTCGACATCTGAGGCTACCACAAAAGTATAAAGCAAATCTGACAAACACACAATTGTTTCCCCAACAAATAGCTACCTACTAGTGCTAACGTACCGTTGTAAAGGACAGTGAAGATGTAGCAAAAATACAAGTTAGCTTAGAGTAAATCTGTGATCGAAGGTAAATTGAGTTAGTAGATTATAGCCAATTTGACTCTCACATAATCAAACAATGATTTTTATAAAGTTGAATTTTCTTTGAAAATACAACTTACATTATAACAAAGTTGGACTTCAAAAGTTGAAGCCAATTATAACGATGCTGATGCTCAAAAAATCGACATTAAGTTTTAAAACCGACTTTCAATTTAGCTATGTAACTGATTACGATTTTACGAAACCGATATTCAAAAGTGTAATTTACGACTATAATCAAGTCAACCTATTGATGATCACATTCACGGAGTATTTAAAGGGCCTAACTTTGTGATCAACAGAACTATAATTATAACATAAGTTCAAAGTTAGGTACCACGCAACGTATCTTTGGTTCAGCAGCATCGAGACCAAGCACTCGATCCCAAATTAGGTTGAGAGCGCAGTGCTATACTATTTTGGCGACTGAAGGGAAGTATCGGATATTTGATGCAATTTACATAATAATAAACCTCATTTTCGATCAAATTCGTATTTTATTACATAAAACAGACAAAATACATAAAGGGAGGCTTCAAAGTCACAGAGGGATCGCTGGCATTCAAAGATGTTTACCTTATACCCACTTTTTTTGTTGTGATAAATACTGGCTAGTGCAAGAGTAATTTTCTCAACGCATACTAATTTTCTTTGAAATATTATCCAATTATCTGTGAATCTGGGAGGTTTTATTAGAATCCTTTAGTGACTTAGGGCCACACTTTAATAAATATTGCGCACAAATTTGTTGCGACTTGGAAGCACTTACTGTCCAACTCTACACAACTGAACTTACTCTGGCGAGGACGTTGCAAACAATGTTATGATGGGAAAAAAATAAATTTGTTACACATTTGAGCGCTACTATTAGAAACTTACAGGCTGCACCTACCAATCATCAAACATCAACACGAGTTACAAAAAAAAATAAATAAATAAATTTTTATTCAACAGCAAAGAAAAACTAATGCAAGTGAGGCAACCTTGGTGCTCTCCAGGCAAGTTTTTGTGGCAGACAGTGCCGGTGTAAGGAAATTTTACTAGCGCTTCAGTAGCACACTGCATGCGGCGAAGTGCAGGCCATCTAAAATTGGAAATAAACGAACTCATAGACTAATATATCTCAAGTAACTAAGAAGTGGAGATGCTTTCAAAAATTATCTTTCATAAAGAGGAAATAAAATTAACGTATGATAGCATATATCATACGGAGGGAAATATTCAAAAGTTCTTTTGCCATAACGGGTTAAATCTAAATTTCCAAATTTTTTTCCTTAAATGCACTAGATACGTAATATAGTGTGTAGGAAAAATCAGACTTAAGCCGCGTCTACACGACGATCTTTTCAGCGATCACAAACACAAGACTCGACGATCAAAATCACAAACAATTTCGCCTACTTGTCCCAACGGCATGAAAAACAGAAGCCACGATCAATTCAAGGTCACTACACGCAAATTCAGCATCCCTTTACTATTTATCGCTATTCCACCCTCACATTAACCGTCAGATATTTATTGTAGTTGTAGATGCTGAATGGCGGGCTAAACTTTATGTATACTGGCAAAAAGTATAGCTAAAAATTCATTCACTGGCATCCCCTCAAATGCAGAAATGCACAAGATAGAACAATAATTTCTAATTTTTTATTTATAAATTTATTCAATTTCTACTGCAATTCACACTGTGTAGTACATCCGTTTATTCCATTAAAACGGAACTCGTGCTCCATTGTAGCTTTTACTAATGAAAAAAAAAAAAAAAA
>LQNS02020120.1:8539385-8581610 GCA_001587735.2 Parhyale hawaiensis | reverse complement strand
ATGTTCAACCATACTATGTTCACCCATATTATGTTCAACCATACTATGTTCAACCATACTATGTTCAACCATACTATGTTCAACCATACTATGTTCAACCATACTATGTTCAACCATACTATGTTCAACCTTACTATGTTCAACCATACTAGGTTCACCCATACTATGTTCACCCATACTATGCTTCGATCTCCTAAAGTTGCGGGTGTTGCAGATAAATCCGACACTTGATTTAGCTCTCTAATGTCGGATCTATCTGCAACACTCGCAAAATAACCAGCTCCAGTCCGATAAGGAATACTAAGAACATATCGTTACAGGGTTATTAAAATTGGCACAAAACTTTTGGCACCAAAAATCAACTTGAACTTTGTAACGCATTGCCTATATCAATCCAGAAAATATTTATTTTATACATTAAATTATTACTGCATAGAACACTCCAAGCACAAATTTCGAAACCGTAATATACATATATTTGGCACACAAGTGGCACGTCCGTTCACCTTTGTGCGACACGCTCAATTTTAAACGTACGATAGAAAACAACTTGCTTAAATTTACCCTAGATCATCTCAATTGAAATGCTTATCATAAACAATATAGATGCTTATCATAAACATGACAAACGCTCACCATAATAATTATAAATGTTTATTATAAGTTAATAGAGAAAATTAAACACTACAAGAGTTTGCTGTTTCTGACGAACATCGGAAGTGCACATAAAAAACCTTACAAGCGTTTCTCAAAAACGTAACAGGTGTTTATCATAAATGACCAGAAGAAATTTCTATGTATAATTGCTCAGATTGCTGGAATGGCGGAGGCGATCAAAGTTCTTGCAGGAAACGCTACAAAAACAAATAATTGCAAAATAAATTCAGTATCATTGTAAGAAAAATTAACCCACAGGGGCTACGCAAAGCAGCAATAGATGCTAACTTTCCACAGTATAAATGGTTCTAATTAGAAGATCATCTTTAATCGCTATTGACTTTAAGTTTCAGAAATAGCGGGACAATACAAATATAATAATAAGAGCAAATATCGTGCTTCGCTTACAGCCGGAACCACAACGTTGTGCTCAGGTGGCAAGAGATGAAGGACGAAAGGAGAAGAAGACAGAAGAAAGAAGCGTCCGTGCGGACGGCACCTTCTGTGGCCCTCCGCACAGGCGAGGTAAGAGCCCCGCAGAAAAAATCGGTCACCTCGATCGGCGGCCCACCTCGCGGGACAGAAAAGACATATAGAGAAGGAACTGCGGCCAGATGCTACATCCCCTGCGGAGAAGGCACTCGGGACCCTTGGGTGCGTGATGCCCAAACATATCGTGGCAGGGAAAGGGCCCGCCACAATATGCCCCGAGGGCACAATATTTGCTCTAATAATACTCACACATGGAGATCTCCAACTAATAAAAGTAGCATTTTACTCACTCCTGGATATTTCCAACAGACAATTGTAGCATTTAATTTAAACATGAAAATTTCCACCGAATAAAATAGTACTCGACTCAAACATGGATATTTCCAGTAGAAAAGCAACACTTCACTCGATCCTGGAAATCCATTTTGAAAAATAGCATTTTTACTCAAACCAGAGGGTTGTTAACTGAAAAAGTAGCATTTTACGCGATCTTGGAGATTTTCAACTGAAAAAGTAGCACTTAACTGAAATATGATATTTCCAAAAAGCAACATGTCACTAGCTTTTCGTATTAACCTTATGAAAAAAGAGTCTTCCGAAGAGGCAGGATATGTTAACAGATTCATCTACGACTGCCTTACACATACATCAAGTCACTTATATATCACTGCTGTACATAATTTCCTTTCCTTATTTTCACCTCTGCAAGCGAAGCCAATGCAACAAAAATTCATGCATAACACTTACGTGTAGTTATAAGTAAAACAATTATCTATGTACACAATGCTAATAATTGCAACGTATTGGCATCTGTACAACGGAGCTATGTTAGAGAACATAAGTGGTTGCAGTACTCTACATGCAGCAAAGTCCCGAGTCTGTGCAAATAAATAGAGCAAACAGAGACATTTTTTGGGTCTGAGCACAGGAATCTAGTTCTTCATACTAAGTAATAGTACGTATATGCAATTACTACTAATTCATTTAACCCTGAAGCACACAGACAAATGAACACAAACAAACGGGCATTTCTGTAGTATTTTTGACAGGAAATTAGCGACAATAATGAAGCCACAACTCGGTCTCTTGCTTTAAATCATATGTCCGTAGCCATGATAACAGTTTTATGTTGATGTTTCCAGACGGGCCAAGAGCTTATGATGACGTCACAGCGGTCTCAAACGAGCGATTTTGAGGTGCACTTAGAAGCTGAGCGTCTGAGTCTGCCTTTGTCGGCGCTGAAAGCAAAACGATCATGGTTCAATTATTATTGAATTCCTGATTTAAGCGTCTCTCTGGGGCGGTAAAACACCGATTCTAATATTAATCATAAAATAATTTCAGTCTCCCTACGGACCGAGTACGCTACGATCCAAAGATAGGAAGAAAGAAGGGGCATGCAGTAAGACAGGCAATATATGGGAACAGCATACAGGGAAATAAAGGGAAAAGCAGCTAAAAAAGACTATCAGTAGAAGTTTCTGAACGAAGAAGTTGATTACGTAAACTAGAGACTTCTCTGCGGGCATAAACTGAGACTAGGTTCGCCTACGAGGAATCTAATCTTCGAAATACAAAAATTTAAAACGGCTACGTCCAGCGATTAAAGATGAAGATTTTTGATAGCAAACAGTTCACCGCCAGTAGTAGTACAAAATTTTACTAGCGCATCAGGGACACAATGTCTATATCGCGCCGAAGTATTGAGAGCCTAACTTTACAAAACTAACCTCGTCAGCAGGAACTGCGGCAAGCTCCAACATCCCGTACGGAAAAGGCACTCGAGACCCTTGGGTGTGTGAGGCGATTTAACTGCATTAGCGTCTGGGAGGGTCCTAGATCTGTTTCGAAGTATTCTTACATAAATTTAGTTTATGAGGACGCCTATTGTGACCTTCAAAAAGTACCTACATCCCTCAATATAGAAATGTTCTATATATTGGTAAGCAATTTCCAGTTTAGACGGCATTCAAAGTCCTCCACAAGTTCTTCATGCAGACGGGAAGCCATTTTGAACCTGCAAAAGTCCCCTGGTTCATTTTTAATGACGTATGAAAAGGCACAGCAGCGAAGCTATTCAAAATTTTCTCTTACGAAAAATTTGCTAGCTTTAACTTATGCCTCTTTTCCACTAACACAAATGGTACAAGAAGTGCTCGTTACAGATCATACGCGATCATAGTTTTGCAATTAGGATAAAAATTTTTTGTTTGTCGACTCCAACTGACGCATACATACTTTATTACCATCCGCAAAACTACAAGCCTGGGCGTTTAAGGACGAGTAAAAAAAAAATTCAAGTGGAGGATGAAGCAAGTCCAAGTCGCCCACAGTACTGTTATAAACGAATAACTACAAAAAATGGTCACGGCTGACTTGAACGCCTATTTATCAACAAGGCCGAACACGGATCCTGGTAATGAATTCTATGTAAACGCAGATCGGGACATGAAACACTGACCGTACTGGTAAGTGCGGCACTGTACTGTCTCTCCGCTGCGAAGGGATGGGCTTCAACCGCAGTTCGAGTGTTTCTCCCAAAGACTTGAACACAGGGAGAGAGGAAAGGAACCAGCTGTATGTTTGCTTGGTTCACTTGTACGAACACCGAGGATATAGAATTAAATATGTAGAACCTACCCAAAGTATTGTATAAATCAAGTATGGCCTAACACGAGAACTTCCTATACTTTTATATATATACACTAGTATATACAGAGAACTTAGAGCTGTCTCGTCTTCACAAAATAAATGAACCAACATTAACAAAAACGCTACGAGCTGAGTCTATTTTACAGACAAGCGTACGCATCAATAGTCTATACTAGACATCCCACAGTGGGTGGCACCGCGCCCTAGGGGCGATGGATATGTAAGGGGTTGTAGAAGAGTGGGAGGCGACTGGGGGAGGGTGACAGTAGCAGCAGTAAATTAATACTGAAATAAATAACAAAGTATCTTCGAAAATTTGTGCATCCGTATGCAAGGGAGCGTCAGGAGCCACGGGCCCGCTGGTCTGCACTAGGACTTGCACAAAAATTACGCGTTCGTGTCAATGTGAGCAATGAAATGCGAACGTATCGATCAGAACACTAAGGGTATCTTCGATTCGACAACTTGGGTCGAGACAATCTAATATGATTAGCTCTTCAATTTCCATCTTGAGCGTTCGCATCGTCATGTTGGATCGAGGTTCTGGTGTGAGCCGAAAATCGATTACGCTTGACTGCAGAAAACACATTCCCTCTCTAGCTTTTGGCCACCTCAAGCGTCATCAGTTTGAAACTAATGGCTGAAACTCGATCCAAATTGGCGAAGCGAACGCTCTGGAGTGAAGCCAGACGAGTCCAAGCTAATCAGCTTAGGCTACCTTAACCGCATAAAGCTAAAAGAAGCCAGGATTGGTGTGTTCGATGATACATCTCCTACAGAACTTTTTAACCGTCCTGTAACCGTCCAACGTAACCTGGCAGTCCTGGATGTTGAGCTGCTGCAGGCCGCGGCAGTAGTACGCAATGTACTGGATGCCTCTGTCGGTTACCATATCGCACGACTTCACCGACAGCTTCTTGAGATTGGGGCAGTTTTCGGAAATGAGTTTCATGCCGTTGTCGGTAACGTCGCACTTGCCGATGTCGAGAGCCCTGAGCCGTGGGCAGGACCTGGCCACCATCTCCATACTCTCGTCACTGACGGCTTCACAGCCTCGCACGTTGAGGTAGCGGAGCTTGTAGCAGTGCCGGGCGATTTGTTTAATGCCGGCGTCGCTTATCCGGTCGCACTTGGCGACGCTGAGGTAGCGGAGGTTCGGCCCGAGCTTGGCGAGTTCGTACATGCCGAAGTCGGTGACCTGCACGCAGTCCGACACGCTCGCCTCCCTCAGGATCTGGCAGTAGCTGGCGATGTGCTTGATGCCCACGTCTGGGCAAGGAGGGTTAAAATAGAAATAAATAAATTGAAATTGTCTTAGAGACAGGAGTGAATGGTTGAATGAACTCGAATGGGAAAACGTTCGCGTCTTGAGAAAGATAAGTAAATAATTGAACAACTCGAAGGAGGAAAACGTTCTACACGACCACGAAAGATGAGATGATAGTTGAGCACATCAAAAGACAAATGAAGGTTGCCTACGTCTGAAAAAAGTGACAAACGACTTAATAAACTGAAAGCGCAAAATGTCTAAAAGATGAGGTTATTAGAAACGAATTGCCTGCAATAGTTTATGTATCAGTGAAGGTAGCAGTTCTAAAGGCAAAGTTTTGGTTGAAAGAGGACCTATCTTTATTTAGGTATATACATTCTTGTCATCGTAAATATATATTTCAGCTATAGAAAAACCGTCTGGCTCTGCAACGTGAGCTTTCGGAGCTGGAAACACTAACCTGCTCGTCAATATAAATTTTTACATTTGAAATATAAATCTGTAATGTCTATGTTTCCATATCAACGTAAGTCTATTGATGATTTTTCATAAAATAGATTGAGCTACAGGCACTGTTCACACACCTTCGGAAATATCAATGCAAAAGGTAAGCTTTTAATGAAAAATTACCAGTAATATCTATCAATCTGCATGTAAATAAGCTTTTGGNATCAACGTAAGTTTATTGATGATTTTTCATAAAATAGATTGAGCTACAGGCACTGTTCACACACCTTCGGAAATATCAATGCAAAAGGTAAGCTTTTAATGAAAAATTACCAGTAATATCTATCAATCTGCATGTAAGTAAGCTTATGGATGTGCTCTTAAGAAATAAACTCACCTGTAATATTTATACACCTTCTGAGGTAGAGATGCAGCAGCTGCGGACAGTTACGCACAATGACCTTGAGGCCGGGGTCGTGGAGTCCGAAACAGTCAGTCATGTCGAGGTACTGTAAGTACAGCTGCCGTGAATGTAACAGAGAGTCGACAGCCTCTGTACAGCCTTGCTGGGAGAGGTGTATGCACGTAATTTGGTGGCAACCTGTGGAGGAACGTACGATAATTGACTTCGTACTGATGAATTGTAAGTGGAGGGCCGGAACGTAAGTCCCGGCGGCTCTCTGGGAACGTGCCTATTGGTCCGTCTACTGTCGGCTATCTAACCTAAACAACACTGTAATATGTAACCCCTGCACCACTGAAATGCCTCAATGAGCAGCAGTGGTGTTGAAACTTATGTATTTCGAAACGGGCTATTAGATGGCTAAGAATATTCATATACGGCCTGTTAAGTGGCCTTCTGGTTCGATAGAGGTACCAAAATCCTGGCTACCTAAATGCCCGTTAGCTTCAAAAAGTAAAAAAAGTATTTTAAACACCATAGATTTATGCAAATTTGGTCTCATTTTGAAGGAAAATAAGTCTACGTTCCAACGCACGCCTACTTCTCGATAGTAAAACGACAAAATTTTTTTTGTGCTGCCGTCATCCACCCCGACCATTCACCCTAGTACCAGCCCCCTTACAATGAGCTCTTACCCCACCAACCTTGTAGGTTAGGTAAGAAAGGACTGGTTCCCGTAGTGAAATATGAAGTTTACGACACAGTAAACCCATATAAAGACCTATATTTGATATAGGACATTAGCAGAACAAGTCCTGGCACCTAACCTGCAAGCTTCTCGGAGAGGGTGTACCTCTATGAGGCCAATGCGACATATATATTTATTTATTTATATATATATAGACAGGTTTTATTGAAGCCGATAGACAGTTCTGCTTTCATCTTTTTCCGAGAAAGAGACTTTATTTTCTTGAATTCTTGGTAGACGTCGATGGGTAGGTTAGTTAAAGCCATTCTGCATTACTTAGTTTCTATATTGAATACTGACGCGTTGCGACCAAAAAGTCGTTTTCAGAGTAAAATCGCGATTGAAAATTTTCAACAGGCATGGACTATTGGCAATATCAAAGTGCGGGGGGCGAGCACCCACTGTTACAAACCCCTGCTCTACAACGATTGATATCGCTGCCAGCTGTCTACAAGTTCCAGTGTCTTGCCATATGCAGCTTGGAATGCACTGTTGCCCTCTGTGTTTTACTATAAGCATAACTTTATCTTGTGTTACTGTCGTTGTACTAGAATTAATAACAAGAATACTTCCAATTGTTGGAGAAATAAATGATACATCATTACTGTAGGGCTTATGATACGGGAAATTGGTATTTACACATACATATTATCCATACGTACGTGCAATATTTTTTCCTGGGGTGATAAAGAGTTAATAATTTGTCAACACCACTTATACAACTTAACCGTGAAGTACAGGCACAGGACAGTGAAGTATTTCTATACAAACGACGAACCAGTGCGACAGGGCACTAAGGTACGTCGACACAAACAAAAACGTACCAGTAACATCCAAATGGACGAGGTTGACGCACTGGGTGACCAGCTCGAAGATGCCGACGTTCGTGACGTTGACGCAGCCCTTCAGTTCCAAGTGCCGCAGTTCTGGGCAGCGGCGGCCGATGAGACTGAGGCCTCTGTCGGATAGCTTGGAGCAGCTGCTGAGCGACACCTGGGGGGAGGGGGGCAGGGAGGCAAAAGCAGTAGTTAGTAGTGCACAATATAATACTATGGCAATGATCATAATACAAGACAATGGAAGCAGTCAGTCAAGGGTAATCTTAGCCAGACCAATGGTTTCGTACTGTGTCAATGTTAATACCAACTGGTATTGTAGGCACGTTGCTCACAGTAGACATTATTGAAACACTTGTCAGTGTATGATAAACTTTAAAGCATCATTAAGTTTAGAGCATAATAATCATACTCATAATTACGTTGGATTATATATATATTTCGCCATTAAAATAACAATGTTACTACTACCAGCATATTTTATTTATGATATACATGTCTACCCCAGACGAGCGCAGCATACCTATCATGACATTAGATAGAATAGTGAAGCGAGAAGTCACATTAGTGTGCTATTCTCAACATAATGTAGCAGCGATTGGCACATCTGATACACTGCAGGGATGAACAGTCACTGTAGCAAATATTCCACACTAATTTATGCTCAACAACAGTCCAATTTGTTATTTTAGTTCAATTAGCGAAGCGGTTGCTAGGAATGTCATACACATACATATTAGAACAATATGTAGAAACCGGGCTGAACAAAGTTGCAAGAATCTACTATATAATAATTCACGTCGTGTTTTTATTTATTTATTTATTTATATATTTATATCTTTCCTGTCACGCTCTATGGGAATAAGATAGGAGAAAATTCAGATTTCAAAATNCTACCTCTCTATGGGACAGCCCTCTATCTGTGCATGACTTCCTGTCTTCCCTACCTTCCTTCTCATACCTTCCGCCACACGCCCGACCCCCTCCAGAGCCGCCCCCTACGTAACTACAACAACAACCCCTGCACCATTGAAATGCCTCAATGAGCAGCAGTAGTGTTGAAACTTATATATTTCGAAACAGGCTTTTAGATGGCTAAGAATATTCATATACGGCCTGTTAAGTGGCCTTCTGGTTCGATAGAGGTACCAAAATCCTGGCCACCTAAATGCCCGTTAGCTTCAAAAAGTGAAAAAAGTATTATAAACACCATAGATTTATGCAAATTTGGTCTCATTTTGAAGGAAAATAAGTCTACGTTCCAACGCACGCCTACTTCTCGGTAGTAAAAAGACAAAAACTTTTTTGTGCTGCCACCATCCACCCCGACCATTCACCCTAGTACCAGCCCTCTTACAATGAGCTCTTACCCCGCCAACCTTGTAGGTTAGGTAAGAAAGGACTGGTTCCCGTAGTGAAATATGAAGTTTAGAACACAGTAAACCCATATAAAGACCTATATTTGATATAGGACATTAGCAGAACAAGTCCTGGCACCTAACCTAAAGCTTCTCGGAGGGGGTGTACCTCTATGAGGCCAATGCGACATATATATATATATATATATATATATATATATAGACAGGTTTTATTGAAGCCGATGGACAGTTCTGCTATCATCTTTTTCCGAGAAAGAGACTTTATTTTCTTGAATTCTTGGTAGACGTTGATGGGTAGGTTAGTTAAGGCCATTCTGCATTACTTAGTTTCTATATTGAATACTGACGCGTTTCGACCAAAAAGTCGTCTTCAGAGCAAAATCGCGATTGAAAATTTTTAACAGGCATGGACATATCAAAGTGCGGGGGGCAAGCACCCACTGTTGAAAACCCCTGCTCTACAACGATTGATATCGCTGCCAGCTGTCAAGGAGTTCCAATGTCCTGCCATATGCAGCTTGGAATGCACTGTTGCCCTCTGTGTTTTACTATAAGCATAACTTTATCTTGTATTTCTGTCGTTGTACTAGAATTAATAACAAGAATACTTCCAATCGTTGGAGAAATAAATGATACATTATTACTGTAGGGCTTATGATACGGGAAATTGGTATTTACACATACATATTATCCATACGTACGTGCAAGATTTTTTCCTGGGGCGATAAAGAGTTAATAATTTGTCAACACCACTTATACAACTTAACCGTGAAGCACAGGACAGTACAGTGAAGTATTTCTATACAAACGACGAACCAATGCGAGAGGGCACTAAGGTACGTCGACACAAACAAAAAACGTACCAGTAACATCCAAATGGACGAGGTTGACGCACTGGGTCACCAGCTCGAAGATGCCTACGTTCGTAACGTTGACGCAGCCCTTCAGTTCCAAGTGGCGGAGCTCCGGGCAGCGGCGGCCGATGAGACTGAGGCCTCTGTCGGACAGCTTGGAGCAGCTGCTGAGCGACACCTGGGGGGGGGGGAGGCAAAAGCAGAAGTTAGTAGTGCACAATATAATACTATGACAATGATCATAATACAAGACAATTGGAATCAGTCAGTCAACGGTAATCTTAACCAAACTATGATTTCGTACTATGTCAATGTTAATACGACTGGTATTGTAGGCACGTTGCTCACAGTAGGCGTTATTGAAACACTTGTCAGTGTATGATAAAATTTAACGCATCATTAAGTTTAGAGCATAATAATCATACTTACCCTCATAGTTACGTTGGATTATATATACATATTTCGCCATAAAATAACAATGTTACTACCAGTATATTTTATTTATGGTATACGTACATGCCTACCCCAAACAAGCGCAGCATTCCTATCATTACATAATATAGAATAGTGAAGCGAGGAGTCACATTAGTGTGCTATGCTCAACATAATGCAGCAGCGATTGGCACATCTAACACACTGCAGGGATGAACAGTCACTGTAGCAAATACTCCACACTAATTTATGCTCAACAACAGTCCAATCTGTTATTTTAGTTCAATTAGCGAAGCAGTTGCTCTTACACCAACTACATCAAAACAAAAAAAAAGAAAAATGACAGGCAATTTCCGAAGGTATCAGCGCCAATTACAGTAGATATACACATACATACTACAACAATATGTAGAAACCGGGCTGAACAAAGTTGCAAGAATGTGAACAAAAAACATGATAACTCCAGCTTTTAAATTCAGTATGAAAATAAAAATCGAACACTGTTTACGGTAAAATTAGTTGAACTGCCCGAAAAAGAGTATATATTAAGAAACCTTTTCGATCTGGACGCAATTGGTGGAATTGTCCCGGGAGAGCAGTCTTGTGATTTGTTTGAGGGCTTTGTCAGCATGTACGGCGTCCCCTGCCAGGCTGATGGCAGTCCATAGGGAGGGTTCCCACGCCAGCGAGTACCAGCGGCGGCAGACTCGAGACACCTGACGGGCGAAACAACAAGGTGTAGGAATACAATTAACCTCACCTCCACCAGGTTATGACTACTCATAAAGTAGGCCTTTAGTTTGACCCAGCAGAAATATATCAGGATAATGAGCCATAGTAGAAAAATAACACAACCTGGTATGAGGAGAGTTACAATTACATGATTATTTTCATTGCTTTCAAGCCTCTCTACCCACAGCATTCGCTGCAATGGAAAGAGAAAAGGTAAAAAGGGATATGAAGTGAGTCAGGCAAACGAACAACCCAGGAATGGGAATGGTAAACTGAGAAAGAAGAGAAACAGTACTAAAACTAGAGTCCTCACAGAAATTGACATCACAGCACAACCTCACACAACAACAGACGCACAAACACCCACCCTGTTGCCGATAGAGTCACCGCTTTCGCTTCATTACGGTAAGGCTGTAGGGAGGTAATGTTCACGAGCGAGAGTATAAAAAAGCAAGGTTGCAAAGTGGCCATTAAAAGAAAGACGTTCCGAAGGCGGAACTAAAGCATAGATAACTTACGAAGTTCCTTTTTTAACTTTTATTTAAATAATTTCACAACGCCTCTAGGGTAAAAACTCTGTTAAACAAGCATTTCTATAGCAGAGAAAATTTATTACTGGTGGGACATCTTACGTTACATCTGAACAAAATTGTATATCTACACTACATGCTAGTTTTCTCTCATCTCAATATTATCAAACTATAAAACCTCATGGACACAGCATTCAGATAAGCATAAAATACGAGTTTTTTTTCTTAATCTGCACGCGAAGAACGTATAACTTCTCCAATACTTCATAGGTACGTCTTGAGACGAAATCCAGGTGGTGGTGTGCATGACCTACGACGAGTGAAGGCTCCATGCAATTTTTCTCCATGCATGGTAGTATCGAATATTTTTGTAATTCTTTACTAGACATTTGCAAATTGGGTAAATTTTTACTATGACCCCCACTCAAATTCAACATTTTTGTTGACATATTAAGGTAGAATAATGCATACCAAGACATTATACACCAATAACGTTTTCGTCGGAAACGCTTAGTTTTCGAGATATTTGACTTTGTAGTTCCCATTGCTTTTCTATGGGAAAAAATAAACCACTGTCAGTATAGGCTTGCTAGCGACCCCATATGAAGCTAAAACCTAACCTAACCTCACCTAAACTTACCTAACCTAATTTGACCTAACCTAACCTAGTTTAGATTCCTATGGAGCCGCTAGCAAGACTATATTTACTCCGGATATTTTTCCCATAGAAAAACAATAGGAAATTCAAAGTCAAAGATCTCGAAAACTAAACATTTTCGACGAAAACGTTATTCATGAAAAATGTCTTAGAATTCCTTATATTACCTAACTATGTGCACAAAAATACTGGATTTGAGTGGAGGGGCAATAGTAGAAAATACCGCAAATTGGACTTTTAAAAATTGGACATTCTTGACGTTTGACCATTTTCAAAGTGAACATTTGTGAAATTTAACTATTTTTGACTCGGACCCTTCTGAAATTGAGAGTTTTAGAAGTGACATTTTTTTCCAACACCGCAGCTTGTAGCCAAAGATTGAAACAATAAAGAGTTGACTGACTTGACTCTACATTGCACGTAACTAACGGGTTACAGCTAGATTTTATGACACTATTGGCCTCACCATGAAACTTTAATGCTGTCTAAATCACAGTAGATGTGCTAAGAATAACATACAAATACGACATGATAAAACAGCTACAGATACGGAAGAATTTACTGCACGTTAGGACGTGTTCAACAAGCCGAGTTCCATTGAGATTATCTAATTTGACTGTCTCTAACTAGTCTGAAACGTAAATCCTGAGCTTTAGATTCGCCAATTTACATCGATTCAAGCGTAATGGGTTGGCGATTAACGTCTGACACTCAATCCAAGATAGCAAATTAAAAGCGCGGGACTTAACTTCAGAACAAGTTGAGGCTAAACGTATGAGACCAGCTCAGTGGGACTGGATCGAGCGATTACCTCCCAAGGCGGGTTTACACTACAGTATTTTGGTCTCCTCTCATACAGCTAAGCATCCGAATGTCTTGTTGAGCCCTCATAAACACAATTGGGTGTCTACCAAACTAGAGGCTGCTCGGACACGTGCAGCCCGCTAGGATAAAAGCACCACCCTCTGGACAGAACGCAACGTTCCCACATCGCTGCTCGCGCGTAACCAATTAACTCTCTTGGACAGACATGGCGGACACATAGACTTCATGCGACCAAGACCATATTATTCCCTGTACCCCGTCTCTCCCCACGTCATAGCGGCCTGTGAAATTCTCTCTAAGCTGTTAGCCGAAACGTCAGCTGGCCAGCAAGTATCACCCGTCAAGTTACAGACATCTTTTTAAATTTGGAGCGCATTACTGTAGAACTCAGAAACTTATGCAAATTTTGGGTTTGCAAACGGACACAGCAACGCATTCGGACTCTGAGCGCTAATTATGGGAACCAACCGACTGACTTGAAAACCCGCTTCCAGCCTGTCGCACACAGTCAACACGTTTAAAAATCGTCTGGACAAGGGCAGAAGGAGCATCCGCTGCAACTTTGAGCTGCCTCTTCCATGCTTCATTTCCAATTATTAACTGCTCCAGAAGCAGCTTTGTACCAATCTCCTTCATATCATATACACATTCTTTATTTCAAAGCGTGGTAAAGAATTTTAGAGTTGTTGAGAAATTAGAAAAGAAACTTCATATACATATATATACTCAGTCTCATGCAGCGTGCTGGAAACCTCAGCCAATGCGCTGCAACTGATCATATTTGTTCCAGTATCCTTTAGGCTGGAGTTTTCCGTCAGAAATATGAAATTCTTTTTTTTTACGGCAACAGCTAAAAGCGGGCTGGAACCCAAGACTAGGTTCCGCTCTGGAAATAGGCCTGTTGCTCCGTCTATTGCTAACTATCCCTTCTGATGGTAACTTGCTGCTGGCCTTCCCGCTGGTAAAAAAAATGCAGCATCGCCTCCGCAAATGACGTGTGGAGTGCATGGCACCACCTGGACCTCGTCCGAGAAACTTCAAAGGTGTTACATTATAAAATACACGAGGTACTTACGGTACAGAGCGACGTGGTGGGGAGGAAGGAAAAGACCTTCACCGTCAGCTCGTCCGATAGCTTATCGAAGGGGGCGGAGCGTGGCAACTTCTTGCCTTTGTACGAAGGGCTCAGCAGCTGTTCCGTGCACTCCAAATTCTGCGCAGGGTAGTACGGAACGTTATACCGGAGACACACCAGATAATCGCAAGCACAACTTATGAGCGACCGGGCGTCGCTAATTGGCTACCGACTTTCGCTGTAGGTCGAGACGACACCCGACCTCAAGTTGAGCGTGTGACTGGTTAGTATGGCCCCGGCATAAGTTAGTGAGTGTAATATTGGTGTATCCAATTGTGTAATAGAATCATCAATATAAGTATAATTATGCTTGATGCTCCCTACATCCTATGGTTAGTTGGTAGGACAGTTACGCTTTCATCATTAGCTAGGGGTAAATTAGGGTATCCTTCACACGGTCTCGGGAGGCACAGCAGGAGAGTCAAGATTGGATGGTTTACTGCTGGCAGGTCAGAGGTAGAAGATTGGATGTCCGACTTGAAACAGATAAACACACACATTCAGTGCGAGACGGGGTCGCAGATATGTCTCTTTGAAAAAGAATGTTTTAGTAATAGAATTTTTACAGGTTCTAGCCAATATTATGTAACAGTTATTATTTATTGAAACATTTCAATGAGGGTATCGTCAAGCAGGCATGAATAAAAATGAAATAGTACCTAGGTAATTAATAGAGAAAACAATCCACGCTTTCGACGTGGGGCAGAATTTGAATTACACGGATCCAGTCATCGTGGACTGTGACACACTACGGAATTTCCAAATTTCACTTTCAATTACTGTTGACAAATTATTAGTTAAGAGTTAATGAGCTAGGCAGACCTGGTGTCATAAACATCCCGCGCAACATCCAGGTAGCTAATTGTTCCTCAGCAACTTGCTTAGACAGCCAGCCTTACTTTATCAAAGCCACAGCAACGGGACTGTAAACTGAAGCAAGAAAAATCGTTCAAGAAATTAATAAAATTAGGCATATATATAGCAATATATAGGGGCCGCGGAAGCCCTTGAATTACAGCACGAGTCAAAAACGAAAAAATGTTATTTCCTATTTCTATTTAAACAAGCCAATAATTGGCATTGGAAGTCTCGGTGGTTCTGGACACCGCGGATCCACTCACCGTAGACGGGGGGACACTAGGCAGTTGGGGACGAGGGGAGGATCTGGGACAGGATGATAGCGCCGAAAAATCCAGGGCTGGATATGGCGAGGATCTGAGCTCACTCCTGATGTCCAGTCTTGGATCCGCACGGATCTCCAACCTCGGGTCCGCCCGAATATCCAATCTAGGATCTGACCTGATATCCAGCCTGGGATCTGCCCTAATGTCCAATCGTGGATCGGCGCGGATATCCATCCTCGGGTCCGCCCGAATTTCGGGCCAAGGGGACGGGGGTGTGGGGCTCTGGCGGGGTATGAGGGTGTGGTAACCCAGGTCGTGCCCCGGGCTTACCCGGCCCATGTTCGCCTTGTTCTGCAGAGAAAAAAAAAACATCATAAAGTACGCCCTCGGTATACCGGACTCGAGGGAGAATGAAAGGGCGGGAAAACTGGAGAGAGCACGGGAAGGGCAACTGGAGAGAGGGAAGAAACTGAACAGTAATCTCTCGATATACTAAACTGAAGGGAAAGCTGAAGGGGATATTGAAGGGAGGGAGAATTGGAGAGAGAACTGGAAGGAGAGCTAGAGGGAAAACGGGAGGGTGAGAGAACTGGAGGGAGCAAATCAACACAGCATTCCCTCGATAAACCGAACTCATTGGAGGGAGATGAGAGACGGTAAGTTAAAAAATTAAAAAATTATCTGAACAGCACATCAGTGACCGACTGAGCGGCTGCGGTCATCTGAGCAACACGGAGAGGAGGATGGTAAGGCTTTGTTGAAGGTGAATCAGCGGTGCACTCTTTTTTTCGACAATTTGAAATTCAAAGTCAGTCGCAATGTGTAGGTGCAATGTGTCCTCAACAGCAGAATCGTTATGACAAACCCAAGCAGTCAAGAGAGATCAATGCAAATTTTCGTCGTTATTTGTGACTGCTGATTACGCTTACCGTAAGGGTTGTCAGTGTAATTTTCTACCGTCAGTTTTGACAGCCAGGTGCACCAGGTAATTACGTAGCTACAGTAATTTTGCTCCTTGCGTCGCCAGCGAAATGAAGAGGCAACGAGCGCATTCAAAGTCATCATTAAATAAAATCAATGCCTGCTGAACAGTCAATGTCTACATTCATAAACCGCACCACAACGTTGCTGTACGGGTTTGTGTCAGCCCTAACCAAGTTTTGTAATTAATTTATGTGCAGCATCGTACTTATTTATTTAAGTTTCTTAACATTGACTTCGTTATACGCCCTCCTTCAACACCGCACTACATAAATGTAAAAGTAATATGTACAGGAAACAAAAAGCATCAATGAACGGTAGAATTCATGAATGTGAAGTACGATGAAAGTTTCAACATTTTAAAAGTATATTTTTGATCTAGAAGTTTCCAGTAGGGCGCTGCCTATATAAGGGGCGCACCGGCGCGTTACCCACACAGAAACATAATGAAATAACCTACCCTAATTAAACCGGCACTGCCCGGTCATTCATTCTCTTCCTATTTTTTCTTTTTTCACCTTTCTTCCATTTTCCTCTCTACCTACTAACNACTATCATCTAATTTTCTCCTCTCTTCACTCCACTCACCGTCCCCGTCCCCAACCTTCACTTCGAACAAAGCTATGCTAGAGCGAGGTTGTTGTTGCTGCGTTGACACCTGTGGAACTTACTGTACAAAATTTGACTGCGATACATGAAATCTTCACTGTGATATTTATCCATTTTTGACTGTGATAATTTCTCGTGAACTGTATTCTCGTGGTGCAATTAAAGACGTTAGGTAATCATTTTAGTATATTTACAGATTTAGACTTACTATTTCTTTTACGTTTACGTTTATTATTTTAGACCTGAAGATGACAAGAGTTTCATGCCGAAACGTTGTCGACAATTTTAATACAGTGATTAGTGCTATTACGAAATTTTATTCCCCGAATTGTTTTAAACAAACTGGCAAGTAATAACCTCGGAATTTTCAGGAAGGTAGAAAAGGCTTCTAAATCGAACTGTAAACTACAGTAATAAGGAAATTAGTACTGGTAACACTCTAAAAAAGGTTCATCTAAAGAAATACCTCGTTTGAAACGTCACGTACCCTAGCAGAATTCTTGGACCGTCTCAAAATTTTACATGGAAAAAGCAGATTGTGCTGGCGCGGCCCAAAAATCTGCTTGGGAATTGTTAACACTGGCGTTATAGGGTTAAGCTGTTCAGCAACAGGGATACAACTGGTGTAGATCGTGATGCGACATAAAATTTCCAAGACAAAGTCAGCTTGACCGTACACCCAACTGGGTCCACTGGCCCCAGAGGAACGCACGGCTGCAGTCGACCACAGATCGTCAGAGCTATGGCGTAAGATACAGAAGGCTCACATGGCAGCTACCACCAGTCGACCGTCCACATTTCTAGTCCGGCTCAACTAGTATCTCCATAGCGTGCGAATGCCAGAAACGCCGACTCCAAAAAATGCCAGCCGTCTGGTGGAGAGGCGATCTGGGTACCAGTGCAAACCACCACAGCACTCGCTAACACCCTGCCACTAGGAGATGTTGTCGCATTTTGACGCATTTATAAGCATGTACAATAGAAATGTGGAAATGCACTTTTTTTTAAGAGCGTTACGAATGCCGTACGTATATATTTGAACCACAGTTACAGCCTACTTTGTTTGTTTTTTTCCGCAATAAATAATGATCTATACCCCGAACTTGAATGCTTGGCAAAATAATAGGTAAAAGTTGAATAAGTATGTAAATAGACTGATTAAGTGCGCAGTAATCCAGCAGGAGAGGAACGTTGAAATGATTAGGAAGGATGGGGGAGCACTCACGTAGAGGGATGGTGACGTGCAGGACCCCTGTCCCCCACGTGGACCATCTCCGCTGGGGGAATGGCTGAAAGGGAGATGAGATGACACCCCGCCGCTTTCACTGTCTTCACAGTCTTCTCCGCCACCTTCACTTACATCTGAAATGAAAAATATAGACACTTTAGAAAATATGATCAACGGTAATTGCTGAAGACAAGTTGCCATACCGAAATGCATTACAAAAAGTGGCATCTCGTACATATTTTAGAAAGGATCGTAGACCGTACGTGCTTTCATACGTATCTACAATACAATAAAGACCGATGAGTATTTATTCCTCTTATTCTTTTATTGTTTCCAAATCTTACAAGAACCTACACTTACAAATTAAAAGAAGCATAACGTCAATATCACAGGAAGCAAGCCCATCAAAAAGTACTGTTACTTATTGAGCACATGACAATCATAAAAGACAATACTGACTTAAACGGTACTTTTTAAACGCCTTTTTGAACAGCTGGTGAGTCATGGGTTCTACAAGGTTATCTGGAATTTCGTTATAAGCTGTAGGTATGTAATACATTGGAAAATGGGGGAACGCTTCCTACTTCTAATCGCACTGATGGTAAATTAAATCTATTGTTTCTCGTATCATAGTGACCAATCGGAAGCAGTGGAAGGAAATGTGATTCGAAACGATTTGTTTCACCAGCAATTGCCTTACGAACAAATTTAAGTAAAAAATATCCGTGGACATCACTAAACTTCAACAATCCTAAAGTGTTATACATGGTATTGGTACGCATTAATGGCACGTGGTTATCATCCCTTTTTACGTTTAAAATTATTCAAAGGACATCATTTGTAATAGTCATTATTCGTTTCCTTACATTCTCAGTCACTCCACACCATATTATAATTGCATATGACATTCGAGAATAGAAGAATGAATAATATAAAGACAATAACGCATCGCGAGATAAAAACTTAGCTGCAGCGTAAATGGCGCCTTTGGCCGTGCATATCTTATCCTATACTAGAGATATAGATATGTGTGGGGAAAAACTAAGTTTATTGTCAATAATGACTCCAAAGTAGCGAAATGACTCAACCCACTCTAGCTGCTCGCCGTTCAAATATACATTAGGCATCGAAAGTATTTTCTTTGAGATGAAAATCATAAGTTTTGTTTCACTAGCGTTAGTGGTTAGTATATATTTGAGATGAGCCACTGAATTAAAATGTCGATAAATCTACGCAATTTTGCTACGGCAGTATCAAAACAATAATCATGCACATAAAACACGGCCTCATCTGCGAACAATTGTGGGTACACCATCAAGTGACATGTCATTTATGTACATATTAAATAATAGTGGTCCAAGGATATATCCTTGAGGAACTCCTAGCTGTATCTACACTGTGTGTACCCGATTGTACCTCGCCAATGGCCACATATTGCGTGCGATTCGTTAGATAATCGGCAATCAACCTATTGACAGCTCCTCTAATATCATAGCTATCCAACTTTTTCAATAAAATATCCTTATTTATCGTGCTAAATGCCTTCTTCAGGTCTAAAAACAGATTGTGAAACTATTGTTGTTAAAAGATGGTAATATATTTGAGATCAAATTATAAATAGCTAGTGTTGTATTCCGTCCTCTTCTAAAACCATACTGCGCGTCACTAAGAACAGAATTCCTATCTAAAAATTGAACTAGAGCGTTATGAACCTTTTCGAACAACTTATTAAAAATTGACAACGTAGAAATAGGTCTATAATTAGAAACATTATTCCAGTTACCTGACTTATGTATAGGAATAACTTGAGCCACCTTTAAAACATCGGGGTAAATACCATAAACAAAACATTTATTCCAAATGGCACAAAAATCCTACAATGTATAGTAAAATCAATTGTAAATCACTAGGTTGCAGCTCATCTTTATGGTATTTCTTCTTGCATTGCCACAATTATTGCACGTATTTCATCTGTTGTAACTGGATCGAAATTGCTTATATATTGCTCTCGGAATCTCGGTACATCAAGTCGCACACGTTATCTGGAAGTTCTTGAACTAGGTTAGTCGCAACTGCAGAAAATTACCGGAGTCATTAAAATGATTTGCCAATTGTACTCCTTGTAAGGCATTGCCATCTACCCGTAATACGTTGACCGACGGCTGCGTACTCCTGCAAAGCAGATCATTTAAAATTTTCCACGTTTTCTTTGGATCACCTGAAGCCTTATTTATCTAACGCATTCCAATTACAGTACTCGATACATTGCGAAAAGTTGTATAAGAACGCCTGTGAATTATATTGGCACGATACAAGTATAAAAGTTTATTTATCTGTTTATCTGTCCATTTTCTGTCATGCTTCAACAAAACAGATAGGCGGAAACCAGCCCAGGCTGAAGGCTGTGTATGGTCATCCTGTCAAGCTTCATTGGAAAATGATTGGTAGAAAATAGACCAGGTTGCAGATGATGGCAAACGTTTCTTAATCAGTGAGATGGCAAACGTATATCTCAATGCAGTTTCTTTTTTTTTCCAAGGTTGAAGTTCACTCAATGCAAATTCATATAGCTTCTCTTAGCATTCTGTTGCATCGTGCTCTCCTCTGAGGTTTCCTTCATCCGAGCTTCAGCTGCCTTGAGTTTACGCTGATGCTCTATTTGGGTGCATAATCATTGAAGCAAATGGCAAGATATTCTTCAGCGGTCAGCAGGCGGGAAAAGAATTATGTTTTCTTGCCAGAAAATAATCTTATCCAATTTGAGTTCTTCTTTCAACAGAATAACATTTCAATTGAGGAAACTTCCGAGCTATACGACAGCGTCAGTATCCTTGATACAGAGCACGGTATTTATTAGGAGTCAATATCAACTTTGGGCAAAAAAAATAAAAATAAAATATTCCTTTTCAGCATATGATCGAAGGAAAGCTTTGTGCTGCTCTGCCCTGTCAGTAATAGGAAAAATATATCAATGAAGACGGATCATCACAAATTCTTTGCTGTCATTTTACAGCGCGGGTACAAGCTCTAGTCTAAAATAAAATAGAATTTATGGGAGAAGGCAGATGCGTTTGAAAACATAGGACGTCAATGTTTTAAAAACTATATTAGATTTTCGAAAGGTTTATAAAGCGTTTCAGCTGGATTTTAATATGTATTTAGCCGAGCTTTCGACAGTCTAAACGAAAGTCGTTTTCAAAGCAAAACTTGAAGAACCCAAGAGTCATGCTATATATGTACATACTATGTATCAATGATACAGAAGTATAGATTTTCCGAAAATTATTTTGTTTGAGATGTCAGGGCGCATTATATTAGTTCATATCAAGGATTTTCGGAAAATCTATACTTCTGTATCATTGATACATAGTATGTACATAGCATGACTCTTGGGTTCTTCAAGTTTTGCCTTGAAAACGACTTTCGTTTAGACTGTCGAAAGCTCGGCCAAATATATATTAAAATCCAGTTGAAACGCTTTATAAACCTTTCGAAAACATGGAACCTGGATGTCCGCTATTTCAACAAATATTTTAGATTGCATATGCTTTAGAAAAGTACCTACTAAATAGAAGATACTATAAAACAATGGCAGATAGTACATGCATTTGTTAAGGAGTTGAGTGAATGATGTTAACAAATAATACGTATAAAAATATAGCATGAATAGTAGATCGTACATTTTTAGCGGTCTCAAGCGTAATCGGGCTGCAATTAGTTGGATTATCGACATCAGGGGTTCCCAACCGGGCTGCTCGAACCTCTTAGGGGTGCGAGATGACCTTCCAAGTGGAGCAAAGTTTCGATAAAATAAATTTGGATACAATAAATTTGTACACAAATTTGGTGCAAACTTCAATCTTTCTCGGTTATCAGATGAATTATTTTTTTTATGGAGTGTGACAACACATTAAAAGTTTTCTAGGTGTGCCGAGCTAAGAAAAGATTGGGAAGTGCAATAGAGGGGAGATGCAGCATTGAGCACGACTGGGGATAACGTTTCTACAGGAAATCTGAGACGAGATAGACAAATGAAACCTATGAACTCATAGAGATAATGCAACTAGAAAGAAATTGACTCTTGGACGAAAGAAATAGGGTCATTATTGTGCAAATGGCAGCAGCTTCCAGAAGAATATAGGGCAGGGGTTCCGAATCATGGGTAACTCACTCTAGCTGGGGTGCGAGATGATCTACCAGTGGGTGCGAAATCTTAGATAAAATAAGGTTGGACATATAAATTTGCTCACAAATTTTGTATAAATTCAATTCTCTATCATGAGATGAGAATTATTTTTGTAGGGGGTGCAAGAACATCGCAAGAGCTTTCCAGAGGTGCCAGGCTTAGAAAAGGTTTGGAACCACTGAACTACATCGAAACGAGCAAATTGATGGGGCACATAATCCATAAGCCTAACATAAAGCCGGGTGCACACGACAGAATTTTGTTCTACATTCCCAGCACCAAAGTTGGAACGTTTGCCAGGGTCCGTACAAATACGACTGTGTGTCTGCTCAAGGATGTGTTAGTGATCACGTTAGCTAGCATTAGAAAGCTTTACGTGCTTGCGTGCATTCATGAACATCTCTTTGGCGGAGATTCCCCCCCCCCTTTTTTATTTTTATTTTTTTTTTTTTCTTTTTTTTCTCTTTCGTCTTCCATTTTTTCTCCTCTCGTTTCCCCTCAGGAGATGTAGGATGATTGTATTACCGTTATCGAGTATCTCCCGGCCCCACATTCGAGGCCACAGAGAAACCCTTACCCGGAGAACCAAGCAGATGACGGCGGATAGAAATCTAATCTAATTGATATTTCGAAAATTTTTCAATATCTAGAGTGAATTTCAACTCAAACGCTGTCCACTTTCCTGTTTTTTTAAAGGAAGCGACAAAACAATCGGAAGCGGGACGGCGTCAACAGACTTTAGTACAAATTCGCCATGATCAGCCATCCTTTATACAGGCGCGAAGGAATTACAAATACTCTGGCATGAAACTGCGCGACGACTCTCTCCATTTAGGAGGCTGCGAGCACAGCAAAAGGAACTAAGACGGACAGTTCTTCAGTGTTTCTACGAGAAAATTTACGACAATGATGACGTCACGGTCGACCACTTGCTTATCACCCGCGAACGAAGTGAGAGCGTTGATGTTTTCGTAGAAGATATAAGTTTATACTATATACAGTATGTTACCTTTGATTATGCAAATACAATTTTTTTTTACTTATTTTTCAAGATAAGTGTCAAACATTTAAAATGTTAATAGTAAGTTAGTGCGCAGGTATGTTGTCAGTATAAAACCAATTAGAGAAAATAAAACTGAACCATTTCCCAAGTTTTGACAACATTTGCTTATCGCACGGTGTTTTGCTGTTACGCCAGATTATGCCGCCACGGTAGCTGCATGCTTCCGTTCTCAGCTCTAACACCTTGTATCGCTCGCTGGTTCGATACTCCGCCAGACACTCGAGCTCTTTGCAGATCTTGGTGTGCTGACTCGGCAGNGGGGGGGGGTCTCGGGTCATTTCTTCCTTCCGTCAAATTGGCGCCATAGTTCTTGGTGACCCTAGGGCGACTGCGACTACACGTACTCATCTGGGGCCATTGGGCCTATACCCGCAGCACAAACCAGTGCATGTGGGTTTCCCGGGTGAGGGTGTGGTCTAAGTTGACTTTACCTTTACCTGTCTAGTCAACATGGGCAAGATGAGCTTTCTAACTAGAGAAGAAAAGATCAAAGTGACCCCGTTATTGGCTTCTGGTAAGACAACACTCGAAGTTTCCAATGAATTACAGCGTGATCACCGAACAATTAAGGCCTATGCAATTGAAGGTAAGGTCAACCGGAAAACTCCGGATAGAGCCTATACGAAAAAATAGACTGCTCGAGATATGCGACATTTGAAGGTTTCTATGGTTAGAAAACAAAATTATAGAGAAAATAGGGTCAAATGGGCTGAAGAGAACATAAAAACTGATTTCTCCAATGTCATATTTACTGACGAATGCAAAGCCACTCTTGATGGTGCAGATGAATGGGCGTCTGGACGGGTCCTCCATGACCTACCTCAACAGACACGGCATAAGCGTCAACAAAGTGGTGGAAGTGTGATGTTTTGGGCCGGGATAGTAGGTGACACTCTTATTGGTCCATTTGAAGTGGCAGGAGTTAAACTAAATGCAGAAAGGTACTGCCAGTTTCTTGAAGCCAACTTGCTTCAATGGCTTGATGAGCAGACTATCGCACGCAGATCTAAATTGGTATTTCAGCACGATAACGCTCCCTCACACCGTGCACAGTACACTGCTAACTGCCTTGCGGATGGAGGATTTAAATCAAAAAGGATTATGACCTGGCCAGCGAATAGCCCCGATTTAAATCCCATGGAGAACCTCGCGGCAATGATCAAAAGGAAGGTCTATGAAGGTGGTCGGCAGTTTTCGAGCAAAGTAAGCCTGTGGAAAGCAGTAAAAACAGCTGTAAATTCTATTCCACCATCTGAAATATTAAACCTGACAGAGTCTGTTGATTATCGCCTTATAAAAATCATGAAAAATGGAGGTTGCCATGTTCGAAATTAACTTGTTATGCTTACCATTACTGAACACTTATTTCAGTGTTTACTAAATTGTTTTGGTTATAATTTCTTGGTTTTGGACGTTTAATAAAAATATTCCTGTTCACTTGTATCTATTTCTTCTTTATGAAGTTTTTATTAATGTGTTGCATAATCTGAGATAACAGTAAAAAAAACTCGTAAATAAACAAATTGTATGATAAACTTAGCAAATGGCTAAGTATTTATTTTACAAGTGCTATTTATATTTGCAATATCGCCATATCTTGAGTTAATATTGATATTCTAAGTTGGACACTTATCTTGATAAATAAAGCAAAAAAATTGTATTTGTATAATCAACGGTAACATACTGTATGTATATTTGTCTGTTCACTTAAAAAGTAGTCGAAGGAGTTGAGCAATGTTCATAATTCTCGGCAGGGAGTCTGGTGGTCCGCCATCGATATGACCCATAAAAAGACTAGGATTAACTGGCCATAAAAAACGACGGCAATGAAATTTGCTCTCTACCCAAAAACAGGTAGAAGGAGTTGAGCTATGTTCATAATTATTTGCAGGCAGTCTGGTGGGCTGTCTTCGATATAACCCATGCCAAAAAAATAGGATTAGCAGGCCATCGAAAATTACGGCGTTGAATTTGCTTCCACCGCGGCCGATGGTCTTACGCCAAGAGGCGTTATATTTTACATCATATGTTCTTAGACATGATACCGGTGTTAAGCACATATCTCCAGTAGCGGCGAACTTTGTTGAAATTTGACACGGTTGTGCCTTTTGTTCCTGTTTATGTCTTTTTATGGCAAAAACGTTGCTAGCTAAGCGAGATTATATAGAGGCAATGATGACGCCACAGAGGACTCGATGAAAATTTGAGGTGCGCTTAGAAGTTGTGCGTCTGTAGGTACCTTCCTTAGTCTGTACTCACGAGTTAGCTGCTCCTACGGACCCAATGCATGTTGGTAGCTTGGATACGCAGTTGAAGAGAACACAGACGAAGGAAAAAATAAACCTACAACTTCGAATCGATCTTTCGGGAGCGTTGTGACGTCATCTGTGCCTCTTGGCGAGGCTGGGGATATCTAAATGGCGCTGGTATCATAGCTACGAACACCCGATGTAATGCATGCGATCAGTTGTCGCGTCAGCGTTGTCACTAATTTTTTCACAAAGTGCGGATCTCTGGCTAGTATCTATCTCAAACGTGTACATTGTACCTAAGTGAGGGCAACATATACATACGGTGCACACACACACAAACGTAGCAGGGCAACATATATACACACACAAACGTAGCACACGCCGCACCGCCAGACCTACGTACGGCCCCAGTCGGCACCAGGGCACAAACTAACCATTAGCCTGTCACTAGTCTGCTCAATTAAAATCGATCAAGGCCGAAGGCTGTGCCGGGCACGAGAGACGGCTGCGGTCGAAGGCGCACGGGGTCTCGAGAGACATGGTGAAGACGAGACCAGTAATTGGGGGTCCAATTTGCCAAGCGATGTAACCTCATAAAATTCCTACCGATCGAAGGGCAGCTACCTGCACGTGGAATACTGCACTTGTGGTATTAGCAGACCTCTAAAATTTCTGCACGATGGATACCTAGGGTCAAAATCGGCAATTGCTGGTTACAGGAATTGTCTCGAATTATGGATTGGATTTCGGTTGTTTTTTGAATAGTGTGTGTGCATTGAAAAACTGTTGTCCAATGAAACTAGCAGGCAGTTTCGGCGCTACGCAAGCACACGAAAGCAGGTTTTTCTCTTTTGTGCACGGCAGAGCGTGCAAGTTTGAAGACAACACTTTGCTCATGTATGTACTATGATTCATTTGGTTACGTTACTATGCCTGTGTTAAAATAAGTTATTTTCATTTAAATGATTAATTGACGCGTGAGCATGTTAGGTTCCGTGCCGATTTTAAAGAGTATAATATTTGGGCAATTAATTAATTCTAATATTAATTAGAGTTTTTCTTCTTTGAATAGCGTAATATTTTATGAGGGATGATTAGTGCCTAAAGTACGTAACAATGCCGTTTGTTATAAAGCGTATTGTAATATAAGAGGTTAAATACACCAAACGGCGTTACTATTGTGTTTTTATCTATTGCGCATGGTGACTAATTTTTTAATTATTCAACCCTAAGTTCGTTACTGCGCCGATTTTTCAAATCTAGGCAGTCCTCGTTACAGCTAAGGCTCGTATTATTATTATTACTATTTTTAGGTTAAAAATTGTTTGATCGAGCATCTGAGACACGCACGTACTCTTGATTCATCAAGATATAAATTGCACACCTGGAACTCAAGTTTTGAATTTAAATAAGAGAAAAATATATGCTGTCGTCTATGGGCGAGATTAAGAGACAAAATTACTATTTATGATTGAAAGTGATGGTGTTGGCAAAAGATGATTAATTGAAAAAAAAAAAAAAACAATAGTACGGCAGCGCCTTAGTTTTTGCTCAGTTCCCTATTTTTATTTTACTTGATTACGGCGTGTTTGGAATTGACGTTCGGCGTGAGTGGAGGGCTTGTGGTATTTCGGACTGAAGGTACGTAGGATATATACTTGAAAAACATAGAACATCATGCAACCCACTGATACTCAACACCAACAGCAACACAAAGCGCATCAACAGCCGCCATCTACCATATTAGGGGAACCGCACTGCGCTCAAGTCTAATCAGCAAAAAAAAGTGCACTTCGTGATAGACAAGTGTAAAATGCAGCTTAGGGAGGGCAAATATGTACCTCGCAGTAGACAAAAAATTCCCCTCGCGGTAGACAAACAAACAACAAACAAAAATTCCCCTTCGCTGTAAACAAAAAAAAAAAACACGCCTTACGGAGAACGTATCACAAATGCACCTAGCGATAAGCAGATAATACAATGCACCTCGCGGAGGGCAAACAAACAATGCGCTTTACGGAGGTCATATCACAAATATTCATCGCAAGGACGAGAAAGTAAACAAATGGACCTAGTGGATCACAAATCACAAAATTCTCCTCACGGAAGAAAAATCGGGAAAAAATGTACTTCGCGGAGGATACATTTTTACCCAAATGGCAATAGCTCATAGAAGGCCGGGGCGTAAGTTCCGGTATCTCTTTGGGAATGGGCCAATAGGTTCGTCTACTGCCGCCTATCTAATCTAATCTTCTAATCTAATTTAGCCCCCTCAGAAGCTGATTTCCGCTTCCAGCTGTTGGGTCGGCTCAGAATGCTGGTTGGGTACCACAAAAGTGCACTTAAGGTAAAACAATTAAAAGTTTACCTCACGAACAATAAATTAGAAAAATGCCTCTCGCGAAAGAAATATTAAAACACTGACCTATATAGCAAGATCATTAAGAAAACGATCACCACGGAAATAAAATCAGAAAAATGGACCTTCCGCATGACAAATCAGAATACTTGCCTTGCAGGAGGTACATACGTCGCCAATCGGTACCTTTCCTATATTGGGCTCGTACCAGGTATACACCACCGGTACCGTGCTACGCTGGTACCGAAAAGCACCGGTACCACCGAGCACCACGAAGCACTGGTACAATACAACTGTATAGTACAGTATGTACAGCACAAGAGCAGCAGGTACCATGCTGCACCTGTACCATACAGCAACCACACAACACTGGTACCACATGACACCATAAAAGACCGATACCACACGGTACCAGGGGATACCGGTACCACAGGGCCCCATAGAGCACCGGTATCACACGGCACCATAGAGCACCGGTATCACATGATGCCATGGAGCACCGGTATCACACGATGCCAGAGAGCACCGGTATCACACGGTGCCATAGAGCACTGGTATCACATGGTACCACAGAGTATCGGTACCACACTGCACCCTAGAGCACCGGTACCACACGACACCGAAGATCACCGATGCCATATAGCTAGCATCAGTAGGAAACGGTACCGGTACCATACGGCACCGGTACCATACAGGACCACACGGGCCCATTGAGCAGAGGCTGCAGGCCGAACGCTCAGGTATCGCGTATGAACTTTCTCTTAGAGGCCGGCCAAGTGATGTAAAAAGTGATACGATGAGCGGAGGGCTGAGGAGGGGGGGGGCGGCGAGTGGATATGCAGGGGGATGCCCTTATGGTACCGCCTGTGGGAGCGAGTGGGATATGGATCTTCATTGATTAGACGCGAGCGAGAAGGGGTCGGTGGGGAAGGTTGCTCCACAGGGAGGTTGCACCTGGGATACTGAGGGCAAGAGAGGGAGAACGAGGGGAGAACACTACGACAAAACAAGGCCAAAAGTTCAACACGAGAGGAAAAGGGCATTTGAGAAGGTGTGACGGAACAACAAGACAACAATACAAGAACGCAAAGTGTATTTTTTGAAAAGAAAAGTGTCTGGGAAATAGCGAAAGAGAAACACGCGAATAAAAAAGCTGTAAAAGTGTATCATAAAAGGAAAAGGGCAATTGGGTGTAATATTTTCAGATTGTGTGCGTGGTTGAGTTCTAGCTGAGTTCGTCACGGTACTTGGTTGTGAGAGTTAACTTCAAAGCAGATTAATGTTATCAGGCTACAGTGCTGGATGGTGAAGGAATGTCGTTAAGATCTTCTTGTTTATTTACATCTTATTACACATGACTTATAAGACTTCAAAGATATGATCCAATAATAAGTAGCAAGCATGATACTTGATAGATGCAGACAACTAAGTACAAGGTCTGCATCACATGTTTATGAGAATAAGAATATTACCGAAACTCTGGCTACAGGTTTTGAAAGACAACTTTTACGGATAGAGGTTGTGGCCGGAAGGTCCCTAATAATTTTGGCTGTCACTCAAAAAGCAATGCTGGTAAAAGGTACATATTGTACGGTGTCATAAACGACCTTTTAAGTTCTTTATCTGAGAGCTTCTGACCTGAAAGATGGTAGCTACTTCCTCCAGACCTGAACTCCCATGATGCAAAGAATGCGTCTATACATTTGAATGTTAAGGCTAACACATTAGAATGTTGTATGTGCAAAACACATACATAACATTGGGAAAGTGTAAAGGAGCAATATGATAGTAAAATAAGCTAGGCAGAAGCTAAAACTGCAAGTCAGGGCATGGGGCGGCCAAAAATTCGGTTGGGGGGAGGGGGGCGCGCGCAAAGTGCATTGAAAAAATTACTGGGAAAGGATAGAGGAACAGTATGAGAACGAAGCAAAGGATGCAAAGCGCATTATAAAGAAATAAGGGTGAATGAGACAGAAAGGAGGTAATACATGAGAAGAACAATACGATGGAAGACGCATTTTAAAAAGACGATAAGACATGAATAAGGTCAAAAACAGTAAGGGAAGAACAAGTCATCATTGCTATGATGTCAAGTTCAGAGTAAAGCTTGGTGTTCACCCTACTATCTCTCGCTCCTCGTATACGTTGTACAAAGTTCTCGACTGTACTGCTGGGTAACGGCAAAAATAAGTGAGGGTATACCAATTGATTTGTTAAAATGGCAGTAGTCACGCCATCTCGCTTAGCGAGTGTCACTAGCGAAAGTTTGGACTCGCCTTTAAACATTAAGTGAATAAAAAGGTAAAGCTGAATTCAACGTGACTGCACGCCGGCGGAGCGGAAACCTACTCGCACTAGCTCGTGCTGCAGATGCAGACCCAATATAACCCAGAGCCACTTTCCTGATGTCTACAAGGAATCAACAGAGCATTCGGGTGAGTGACGGCGTCAAAAGGCTACAGTGAGAATCCAGCAAGAAGTATTATGGAGGAACAAGAGGAGATGATTGGAATAAGCGAGGAAAAAACACGATAAAAACACTACTAGGCTGCGAAGTGCATTGTAAAACATCGTAACTAAGAAAAAACAGATGGAGTGCCAGTCAAGGATAGAATATGAGAACAAAACAGAGACGCGAGGTATTGCGTATACAGCATAAACGATGAGTAAGAAAGAGATTGAAAGAAGAACACGACAAAACGAGATTGTTAAGTGAATTATAAAGAGGAGTACAGAGAAACAGAGTTATGGAGAAATATGAGAGAATAAAACACTGTTGACAAGAGAGATATTGAAGTTGAGAGAGAAACTGAGAGGAGGAAAGAACGTAAGAACGAAACGAACCCCTGAGAAAATTTATGATCGTTTCAGTAGAAAAAATAATAAATCAGTTAAAGGTGATAAATGTAGGGAAAAAAATGAAGATAGAACGGAAAGAAGAAAGTGGATATATTGACAGCGAAGGGAAATGAATTAAACTAGATGAGAGAAATAAAAAGAAAATATACGTAGCCAAAAATCGGCGGCAGCTGAACATAGAAATTGAGGAAAACGGAGAAAGTAAAAGAAAATTATTGAGAAGGAGACAAATTATGAAAACTGTGTAAAAAATTGCGTAGAACTATGAAAAAAATATTGGGAGGAAAAATTATCAAAAGCTTATTAAAAATACGAGGCAATAGAAAAGAAGAGTCTCGCCATAAAGTTACAGAAACTTGAGAGGATTTTGACGAAGGATAGGTACAGATAACAAAAAAATTACTGGGAAATTTTCATTTTTTCATATTCATTTCTCATATTCATTTTTTCATATTCACTCTGAAAGTGAGAAAAAAACACCCAAGTGCGGAAGCGGTGAAAGCAAAGGTAACCTGACAAAGGTCAGTAAAATTTTCAGGCACAATGATTTAATAATTTGATTTAGCGATTTATTACCCTTAGTCACCATTATATAGCAGGTCGTCACCATGGCCCGCGTCCTAGACGAACGACGAAATTTAAAACGCCATGAAAAACATGCACTGTCGTGTGTGTATTTGCATCTCTAGGTACCTATCTATTTACGGTCACAGTTGAAATAAGGCATATGCCATACTTATAGCCACAAGGGATAGAAAATACCTATAGCCACACTAAATTAGATTAGATAGGCGGCAGTAGACGAACCAAGAGGCCCATTCCCAAAGAGACACCAGAGCTTACGCCCCGGCCCTCTATTGCCATTATGTTAGTAGGAGACAGAGGACTGGGGAAAACAGAAGAGATAAAAGACAGAAGAAAGAAAAGAAAAAAGAAGGGGGAGGAGAATCTCAGCCAAAAAGATAATCGTCAATGCACGCAAGCATGTTTGATAGCCACTGATATGCGGAGCTTAAAGAAGTCAGGGGGGCCTCGGAAGCTTTGGCGGTTAAGAGTTTGCGACTCCTGGAGGAGGGGTCCTTAGCTATGGAGGATGTCTCTTCCAATGTAAGTCAAAATGATTTTTAAACGAGTTGACTGACTCCGCACCAACAACGTCGGAATTAAGGGAGTCCATTCCAAATGCATGCTAACTATGATATAAGGAAAGAACAGCTGACATAAGGTCGTTCTTCAAGCTTTATGCTTGAATGTTTTTCTCTTTTTGACACGGCTGAGTCACGGAGCGTTCGTTGACATTTGTTGGCCAATTTAAAACTGACAGCATTGCTCTGCCACAGGGGAGCTGGTGACACTCATCGCTTTTGATACGTGAAATCGACGTTAAAGCAGGCGGGTGCACTGCTGCCTCCAAACAGCGACTACGTGCCTAAACACTGAAAAGATGTCTGCAGAATTTTTTCTCCGTCATTTTTGACGGCTTGAGTACACCAGTACATAATACAGTTTCGTTAAGAGGAAAAATTTGATTATTTTTTCATGCGTTTAAAATTTACAGACTAATACTTATGAGAAGTGTAGGTGGCCCTCGTTGTCAGTAAATGAGGGCATAAATAATTAAATCAAGGAAACTTTAGTTTCGTTTATGATCTTCGTGGTTTTAATCTCAAGATTATTTTTCCCTCTTGCTTGGCCGGTTTCCACTCAATTTTGGCATTATGAGTTCAAAGAAGAAACCGTAACATCTAGGATGTGTGCTACCACTTGAGAGATACCTCGGAACCGTAGGTTATATGCGTAAATGCATCTGCTCCATTGACGCATCGCGTGAACTCAGAGGAAAAATAAAGCTTTGATGTGGGAAGGAAACAAAAATCAGAAACCATGAGAATACCAAGAGTTACTTCAGTAGTCTTCAATGAATGTACTTCAAAACTAGCAGAGCTACAAAATGCCTTCGTAACTATATACATAGGCTCCACTTTCGCCTATGGCTTTTCAACAGAGTGACGGTATCGCCAAAATCTTCAACCGGGTTTCATTTTTGCCTATTTGTGTTCTCCAGGCGCGGCAGAAAATCGACAGATAAACAAACAGGTAAATATCCATTGGTCTTTATTGTCATATCCGATACCGATAATAAAAAAAGGATTAGAACCTGCCACATTGATGAGAGCAAAGCTATAGTTCTTTCTGTAAGCTGTGAATGCAAAGTAAAAAAAAAAACTTTGCTAATTCAGAGGCAGTAATTACAATGCAATTTGAAGCTCACTAGATCGAATTTGTTACAAACATATCCAGTACCTACGAAGCGCATCGAGGAGATAGATGGCAGCTTCTATAACAAATCAAATAGATATTTTGTGGCAACGAATACCCGAAAAGTATGAAATTCGTTCAACGAATTCAGCTCCATAAGCTATGAAGCAGCGAAGCTGATCGAAGGAAACATTAATGCAGTGAATAATCTAGGACCGGAACAGCAGTTTGATAATAGGATACATGCCGTTACAGCGAGAGAAACATGAATGTAGAACAAACGCACTTGCATCCAAGCATGCATCCAAGTGACAGATTTGAGAAGGACTGCTCCTCTGCATTTTCGAAGCAAGAGATCATCACTATATTAAGACAGACTTTACTGCGAGCGCATTCAACCAACTTGGTTGGATATTTCAAAGTTCGAATTTTCTCCTATCTCATCTTGCTCGAGCGTGATTCGTGATACACAAACACATACTTGCATGTGTACGTTGGTAGCACCTGATTTGTAAGACAAGTATCGCCATATAGAGTTTTGGAAAAGGCTTCTGTGAAGCTTCTAAAAGAAATATGTCATCTTCGTTTCAACGATACTTGTCTTACCAACCCATACCAATATAGATTTAAATATATATATAAATAAACAGCAAGGTAATAATTAACATAAAAGTATGATAGATGGTACGAGTAAGCACTTGTAACATGACGACAGCCCATCACCCTCTCCGCCCAAGCCCCTCTACCTCTCCCTCCTCCCACACACTCTCGTCACAAGCCCTACTCTACTATAGCTCCTTCTTGTACCCAGTGACCTCGTGCCACAGCCAGCTACTGGAATACCTAAGTATGCATGCAATACGCGCGTGTGGTTTATTTTAGCTTTGTTTCAATTTAATGTACAAAAGTATTTTGTTTTCGAAACAAATCCACGCCCTCAGCATAAAAAGAACCCGCACGCAGAATATATAAAAAAAAGATGAAATGAGTGCATTCATAAAAGCGTATTCAAAATGACGTAATGAGTGCACACATCACTAGGTAATTAATATGAAGTAATGACAACGCTAAATAGGTATTCAACATGATGAGTTGAGTCTACTCGATCATAACAAAATAGGTACTTTATACTTAACATGGCGTAATGAGAGTATTCATAACAATGACGGCAATATGAGGTAATGGGTAGTCATAACAGCATACTCAATATGAAGCAATGAGTGTAATCATAACAACATACTCAATATGAAGTAATGAGTGTAATCATAACAACATACTCAATTTGAAGTAATGAGTGTTTCATAGCAATATACTCAATATGAAGTAATGAGTGTAATCATAACAACATACTCAATATGAAGTAATGAGTGTAATCAAAACAATGCACTCATTGTGACGTAATGGACCTACTGATACGAACGTAGGCACTCGATCATCATGGAGTAATGACAGTATTAATGATAATGTAGGTAATCAAGGTGAAGTAATGGGCCTACTGATAACAACACACTCAGTAGGAAGTAACGAGTGTAATTATAACAACGTACCGTACTCAACTTGAGGTGATACACGTATTGATAATATATAATGTAAATACAACGAATCAATGAGAGCACTCATCGCCAGATACATGAGGTAATGAATAGATTCATAAGAACAGAACACACCATGAGAACACGCATAAAGTATCAGTAATATTAGCACCTCAACGGTGGCATGTCATCAGAAATTACTTTATTCAGGTCTGATTACTCCCACTATGACGACTATCGCAGTTCTATATGCATATATACTACTATTAACCTTAATAGACAACGTCAGAAGACGATAAGCAGAAGTTTTAAACAAGAAATGTTTTTCCCATTCTGATTGCAGTCAACAGGTAAGGTAATGATCAAGAGACGGAAAATAACTAGTGCAAAAACGGAGATTTAACCGCACTTCAAATAAATCATCAACGGCTGCAAAGTTTCAACTGCAATACTGAGATTGAGAGTAACAACAGGTAGTGATCCTCAGTCGAAATATAGGTAATGATTTTCATACGCAGACTGCAACGCACATCAGGTAATGACCTTCAGCTGAATAAAAATGACATAATTTTGAAACTGCTACGCATGTTCAAAATAACTTACTTGGAGTCTGCAAAACACATCAGGTAGCTACTAATCTTCGGCTGATAAAACCGCTTGCATTTGAACATTACAACACACATTAAAAAAAAAAATAGCGAACCTGGAGACTGCAACGCGTACGAGGTTATAATTCTCTGCGAGAAACAACGATTTAGTATGGAGATTGCAATGCGCATTTGATAACGATATACGATCGGGAAATAGTGATTTTATTGCGGAGATTGCAACGCACAACACGTAATAATCCACGAAGGAAAAACGTTGATTTCAACACGGAGATTGCAACGCACAACACGTAATAATCCACGACGGGAAACGTCGATTTCAACACGGTGATTGCAACGCACTTCCCGTAATAATCCACGACGAGAAACGTCGATTTCAACACGGTGATTGCAACGCACTTCCCGTAATAATCCACGACGGGAAACGTCGATTTTAACGCGGACATTACAACGTACTTCCCGTAATAATCCACGATGGGAAACGTCGATTTCAACGCACTTCCCGTAATAATCCACGACGGGAAACGTCGATTTCAACACGGTGATTGCAACGCACTTCCCGTAACAATCCACGACGGGAAACGTCGATTTTAACACGGACATTACAACGCACTTCCCGTCATATAATCCACGACGGGAAACGTCGATTTCAACACGGAGATTGCAACGCACTTCCCGTCATAATCCACGAAGGAAAAGGACGATTTCAACACCGAGATTGCAACGCACTTCCCGAAATAATCCACTATGGGAAACGTCGATTTCAACACCGTGATTGCAACGCACTTCCCGAAATAATCCACTATGGGAAACGTCGATTTCAACACCGTGATTGCAACGGACTTCCCGCAATAATCCACGAAGGGAAACGTCGATATCAACACGGAGATTGCAACGCACTTAACGTAATAATCCACGACGGGAAACGTCGATTTCAACACAGAGATTGCTGCAACTCACTTCCCCTAATAATCCACGACGGGAAACGTCGATTTCAACACGGAGATTGCAACGCACTTCCCGTAATAATCCATGACGGGAAAACGTCGATTTCAACACGGAGATTGCAACGCACTTCACATAATAATCCACGGCGGGAAAACGTCGATTTCAACACGGAGATTGCAACGCACTTTTCGTAATAATCCACGAAGGAAAACGTCGATTTAACACGGAGACTGCAACGCACTTCCCGTAATAATCCACGACGCGAAACATCGATTTCAACACGGAGACTGTAACGTACTTCCCGTAATAATCCACGGCGGAAAACGTCGATTTCAGCACGGAGATTGCAACGCACTTCACATAATAATCCACGGCGGGAAAACGTCGATTTCAACACGGAGATTGCAACGCACTTCCCGTAATAATCCACGACGCGAAACATCGATTTCAACACGGAGATTGCAACGTACTTCCCGTAATATTCCACGACCGGAAAACGTAGATTCGAAAGCGGGGATTGCGACGCACATCAGTAAATAATCCGAGGCTCAAAAATAATCATTTGAATCTAGAAACAACTCTACGAATGTGAATTTCCAATACAATAATTCTGTTAAAAATTAGTCCCTTTTACAACGTTTAGAGCAGAACGCGAAATAGGAAAACAAAGACAGAAATGCTGCACTCATAAAAAGGAAACACGACATAGCTTTCCGGTGACGACTTTTATTAATCGAAAGAAAGGTACAGCTTTTGAGACTCAAATTAAGAAAGGTGAAATATTAAAAAATCAACAGCGACAATTTCAAATATCTACAATTTTTTCCGCTTCAGAGCTTCTTTCAACATTGCTTCCCTAACAATATGTAGTCTCGGCCGCCCAGAAGATCATTTACACAGCTTCCCGAGCGGCGTGAAATTCTGTTAGGGATAGGCTATTCATATAATTCAATATGGTTGTACTTACGATACTGAGTGCTGAAACACAGTGTTATGTAAGGCATCGCGAAATAATACTTACGTGGGCAAAAATTACCGACAGATTCTTGGATTAAAATTACACCTTTAATATTAAATAACACTCTCAAGACTTCTATATAATTATGAAATTATTCAAGACACAGAACCCGCATGCGATAAAATTAGCAAACCACGTTTAGTTTAAAATGACACCATATAATTAACGCACTTATTATGATTTCACTTATATATGGCATTAATGAAATTAGAAATGACTTCACACGCGAGATGTATGAAATTAACCAACACGCAACACACATGCGGTATGAGTGACACACTTACGGATTCGTTTCTTCCAAGAAAAGCCACATGGACAGACCGTAAGTGTCCTTTCAGTGTCATAGCCACTTTCGCAAACGTCACAAGCCACTGGCGTGTCAGTGGGGGCTGCAGACCCGCTGACAGGTCTAGTGGATCCAGCGGCAGATGGAGAAGGGGCCGTAGGACCGCTGGCTACACAGGTGGTGCCACCGGCCGCAGATGGTGCGGGATTGTGTCCAGCTGGTAAAGGTGATTTAGTCTCAGAAGAAACGAAGGTTCTGCAATCAGGTGAGAGAGGAGTTCTTCTCTCGGATGATGCGGTCGTAGACTTAGATGGCACACAGGTTCTATTTTCAGATGAGCAATCAGTTCTAGGTTCCGATGGCACATTTGTTCTAGGTTCAGCCGGCAGAGTAGTTCGGTTTCCCGACAGAAGAGAGGTTCTAAGATCTACTGGCGCGGTAGTGTTACTTTCTAAGTAGGTAACAGCTCGGAGGTCAGAAGATCTACCCGTAGATGGCAATGGTAAAGTGGTTCTCCCTGAAGTAGATACGTGGGTTCTAGTCTCGGCGGAGTCTCCGTGCAATCTACGCACGGCCTTGTCCAAAATTTGCAGGCATTTATTGGTGTGTGGCGCCGAAGTGAAAAAATTAACGGCATTTCTGGGTGGCGCAGAGAGGCCATGGGTAGCGTTATGGTCGGCTTTGGTAGAGTTGCTCGTGGGCGCCCGATCTACCGCCTGAGGAGCAGCTCTACCCGTAGGAACACTGCCCTGCTGAAAGTTACAGATACCTTGGCCGATATTGTTCCCTCGCCCACAGCGATTTGTGCTTGATGAATGGAGGGACTGCTGGACAAAGCTGGAAAGATTTCGACGAGGATTTGAATGAAAAAACACCGAAGCTGACGATGAGGAAGATAAACTTGAAGATTGGTTTGAAAAGATTGCCTCGCCAGTAATGCTCGAGGTAGAATGATCACCACCAACTGTTGAACTTTTGGGGCAGTGAGTACCAATGGGAAACGTTAAGGTAGCTGAGGACACGACAGGTGTGGTACTACTGGTACTTTGGGATGTATAATTGGTGACACAAGTACCCAGACTCTGCCTTCTACGACTGCCACGAAACATGATCACCCCACTCCCGCCAAGGCAGCACTGAGCTCAGAGGCGATGGGCCTCTCAATGGCATTCAGAACACGTTGCCAAATGTTCGAAATGTGTTCAATGCCAACACCTTCTGTAATGAGAAGAACACCGAGTTGCGCTCCACAGCACACAATCCAGGTTGTTGAGGGTCGCCGCATCCGCCAGGTGGCGACTACGCAGGTAAAGAAAACCAACTGCTGAGTTGCTATCAGGACGGATAACTGTAAGTTTCTGGAATAAAACCAATCTTTGGAAAGTTTCTGGAGGGAAAATAGTCTAATTGTAAGTTGTTATCATTGCTACAAAAGTGAGAGATGAATAAGAATTGTGAAATGCTTGCTAAAAAGCAAATATGATACTGTAGTAATTTTCTGTGACGGCACAGCGGCCGCTAGATGGAGCCGACGGTCAGTATCGTCGGAATGATACTTTTGAACAGCTGATGACCTTCGGTTCAATGTTCATTTCCATATAGCAGTTGTCGGAGTACCTTGTCATTTATTCTGGACATTAACATTTACATCTCTCTCCCGTAGAGAAAAAAATACAAGAGGTACATTATAGTATCTAATGGATCTAATGGCAGTAAAGAACGTATGGTAAAGGAAAACTACTGCATGATCGTAAACGGAAAATAAGAACAGTTAATGAAGTAGGCAAATGCGCGTGCGCAGTAACTGTACAGCACGGAATGTGAAACAGCGCGCGGAGTGTGCAGTAGTAAGCTGCAGTACTTTGCCAGAGCGCTGGTACAGGCCCAGGGCCCGCACAGTGTACTGTTGAGAAGAGCACTGCAGTACCCTGTACCGTAATATAGGGCAGTACAATGTACTTCCTTACTGTGCAGTGTAACACAACAGTGTCCAATACTGCACAACGTGGTAGAATATAACACTGTAAAGCATTTTACAGTGCAACACAACACTGTGAATTGTACAGTGCGGTGACACGTCATAGAAAAAATACTGTAAAGTAGAGGCTCGTACACATGAATATACTGCACGCTGCAGCACAGCTACAACTGCTGCAGAATTCTAATACAATATATATATACATATAATATATTCTATAAAAAAGGCGTGAAAATATAGGGTCAACTATGGAATTATTAGGTCCTGGCAAGGGACTGTTCAGCAACCAATTTCAGAGGAAAAGATCGCAAACTTCTACTCTTTCGGTGCAAACCAAACTTCATTGACTAAATGAAACGATAGATACAGAGGTGTTCGTAAGCCGCCTCCCCATGCGTTCACTGAGCTGGAGTTTCAAAGGGAAAAACAAGGGACATGCAGTATGTCGACGGAAACCTGGGACCCGCGCAGGAGGGTGTTCTCGCACTAGCTGCACCGATGGGAATGAGACTTACGAAGTCGGAATGGAAAAGAACAGAAACTAATCGGTAGAACTAAGAAAATTGAACCAAGAAAGGAGACTACGAACAAAAGACTGCCAGTAGGCATAGCTCAGGCTAAGATGACCTATGGAGGTCCTTATAGGTACTACTGCCATGACAGGTAATAAAATTACATCCTCTTTCGGCTGTAGACTAAGTGAGACAGGCGAGACTGATGACGTCAGAGCTGTCAATTGGGAATTTATAGGCGTTTATCCACTGCCTACGAGTAAGTAGAGTGAGCGGTATCGGATAACATCGGATAATTGCCTATAAATTTTCATATTGGGAGGATCTTGAGGGAGTTCCGAGGTACGCTGACACTTCGAGCGTCTGTGTCTTCATTTGTCTTACCGGTATCCCGACGGAACTGTGAAAATCCATAGCATTGCAGTGGTCGTATTGTATTAGCACTAGCTACTGATAACCCCTGCACACGCTGGTATGAAATTATGAAGCATGGCTTAAAAAAAACAACACCAACAGCTCATGATGGCCTTGTTTTCATATTACACTATATTATGTCACTGTTCATATACAGACTGCTTCAGGACTCAAGTATGTGCATATTTACCCACAAAATGAAATGTTTATAGTGCTCGAAAAATATGTAAAGCAAAACGTTCAAGTTCTGTTCATATAATTTCTCAACACACATTTATGGAGTTTCTAAGCACTTCTTACACCGTAAAACGAAAAGCAGACTATTTTGGAGAACTGTGAAAAAACCTTATTGAGGCATCCACTAGTCGTATGCTACATTGGACCTGCTGACATTCTGCTGATTGTTTGTATCTCTTTTACGCTCAAGTGTAATGAAGGAAAGCGTAAAGTTAGGAACAATTACAATCTTGAGCACCCCCGCACAAGCCCACAGCGCAACCTCACACGACAAGAGTATGATAGACACTGAGCCAAAGCTGACTCGACACAACCTTGACTGAGCCCGGAACAGACATCGCGGACACACATGGTTCTGTTACCTATACATACTGTATATCCTCGCATTCACTTTACTACAGCGGGTGATGAAATAACCGGGGTACTGTATGGCCCCACCTGCATTTGGAAAGGAAGAATACTAATACAAACTAGCACGCCTCGTGGCATAAGACCCGCGGGGGGAGCAAATTTCATTGCCGTCATTTTTTATGGAAGGCTAATCCTAGTTGTTTGGCGTGAGTCACATTGAGGACAGCCCGCCAGACGCCCTGCAAAAAATCAAGAAGATAGCTCAACTCCTTCTACCTTTTTTGAGTAGAGCTAGAGCAAATTTTATTGCCGTCATTTTTTATGGCCAGCTAATCCTAGTTTTTTATGGGTCATATCGAGGGCTACCCACCAGACTCCAAGCAAAAAAATTATGAACATTGCTCAACTCTTTCGACCACATTGCAGGCACTTATTGGGTGGAAAGACATATATATATAGGTATTTACAAATATACATACTTAAATCTTCAACGAAAACAATATCACCTCACTCACTTTGTTCGCGGGTGATAAAAATAGATCTCAGATGGCAATTTTCTCCTGTTCAAGACTCGAATTCAACATAGAAAATAAGTTTTTCACCTAATGAGTTTTGAACAAATGACGAGGGGCCCCACATAACACAAGGCGCGAGTCGCCACTGCACTTGCACTATTATGATGCACTGCTGCATTAGCCATAGTACACTACTGTATACATCGCTACACTTGCCAAATTAAAAGTTGAACATACAGTTTGCGTGGCATATCTCGGCGGCGCAGGAAGAACAGTAATGACTTGATGAAGTGATATCAGCAGCTATATGCGATCATTTATTTTATCATTATACAGTACTAAAATCAAACGAATATATAGGTAGATACACCACCACGTGCGCGACGAATGAACAGACGTCGATACATATTCTTTGCCGTCATTTTTGACTGACAGGTAACAGTAAACATGAAACATCAATTAAGTGCGCAATCGTGTATGCTGTAGATAATAACTTCCGTTACAACATCTTTATTTATGCACATTTTTCAGTATTTGGTCCATATTGGAAATGGAGAGCAAAGTCTCAGCTCGCCATTACAAAAATGCGCACGTGCCCATGGAGGCTTTGCACACGATACTGTGGTAAGAATGGGCAAAACTGCAAGCTATCATTCGTTCAGGAATGGGCAAAACTGCAAGCTATCATTCGTTAAGGAATGGGCAAAACTGCAAGCTATCATTCGTCAAGGAATGGGCAAAACTGCAAGCTATCATTCGTTAAGCAATGGGCAAAACTGCAAGCTATCATTCGTTAAGGAATGGGCAAAACTGCAAGCTATCATTCGTTAAGGAATGGGCAAAACTGCAAGCTATC
>LQNS02020120.1:8518953-8532502 GCA_001587735.2 Parhyale hawaiensis | reverse complement strand
GAACACTGATGATGGATTTTTAATAATCCGAAACGTCTGGTTTTTAATAATGTTTGTGATCACGTTGGTACTTCTTTTTATCCTGAAAATTAGATTCCCGGTGAATCAACCTATTTCTAGAACATTAGACTATGTATCAGTAAATATGATACTTGCACTACTTGACCTGGGTACAAACATAAGCTGGAAAAATATGTCACTGGAAGCTACACGTAGGAGTTCAATGAATTTCTGCCTGTAGTTCAACCAAAGCGAGTTAGAGAACAGCGGGAAGTACAGCTGTGTACTACACATATGATAGTATATTAAAGATGTGCATTCTATAGTGTTATCCAGTTATGGCACTCATGCCGAATACAAAAGCGTATTACAATTATTAACAGTTTAAGTCTATATATACTGTACTGCATGTACAACTTGCTTTTATAACACAGCTGTAGAAGCGCATAAATCGTGTTAGGAGATAATATGTGCAAAAGTAGATAAATTGATATACATATATAAAAGTTTATATAAATAAATCTGGCATGATAACTTACGTAACGAAAATCAGTTTCGTAAGACGGCTTCGAATATCAATTCTGAAAAAAAAAGTCTCACGAAATAAAGCAGATTATGTAAGGAAAAGTAACTTCTGTTAATAACCTTCAGACAATTGCTGCATGCAAGAAGAACATAACGGAAGGAATAAAAACCATCCTATGAGAGGGGTTTTTCTGTTTAAGTTATGTGTGACTCTTCAAAGGAATGTAGGCCCTGGAAGACGTAGAAGAAAATTGTACGTATAATAGGCTTGCTACACGTACACATGGCAGTCTGACATATGAAGCGCACTGCATTTATACAAATATTTTTTATACTATGTTACAGTGTATGAATTTACGAAAATCCCTGAAAACTTGAGATTTCATGTAACTGGGCGGGGTGCATTAGGTTAGACTGGAATGGGTCTGGTGACTCGAGGGAAGGCTCGTTTATATGATTGGAAAAATATTCACGCGAAATCCCTGATATTCTAGGTATTTTGAAACTCATCGGTTTTATAGGTTTTGCGTGACATACAGATACATGTGTTTTTATGCATCTAGGTAGGCAATCAGACGCTATTCTTTATATTTTGTGAATTGTTAGAAATTTTTAACATCTTTCCAGCCCTATACAAAAATTTAGGCTGTGAAGTTGTTACGTATTAATTCAGATTTTCCTGTCACGATTAAAGCGTGAGATTAAATTTCCCTAACAAAATTTGGCTCCGCAGTGCTGCGTAAAGAAGCTGAACTATAGTCTTCCCTTCTGCGGCAGCACTGAATTTTGGTAGGGTTTTGCTGGGTTGGAGAGGCTGGCAAATTACGAAGCCTCAAAATCTAATGTACTTCAAGCTTTGCCAAATTTGAAATTTAACCATTTCAAGACGCCCACAGTACCTCTTAGCGGTGTCGAGGCTATGTAGAAGCAGTCATTTCTCCCCTAGAGACTGTGATTTCTTCCTTAGAGACTGTGATTTCTCTCCTAGAGACTGTCATTTCTTCCTTAGAGACTGTCATTTCTCCCCTAGAGACTGTCATTTCTCCCCTAGAGACTGTCATTTCTCCCCTAGAGACTGTCATTTCTCCCCTAGAGACTGTCATTTCTCCCCTAGAGACTGTCATTTCTCCCCTAGAGACTGTCAATTCTCCCAACATCACAGCTTTATTTTCCAGAGTTCAGGAGCCACAAGTTGAGTTGACGACAGCAATGTAAATGGGTAAGATATTCTTAAGCGCGAAGCCACGAGAAGAGTCGAATAAAACGGGAGTTTCGTTTACAAACAATCTATATATATTTTTTTACCGTCACTTCACGACGACGTGCACTTACATATCTCTGCATTCACCAGCTGGCGAAGACGGTGCAGATACGACGGTGCCAAGGTACTGAGGTCGCTTTATGAATGGATGAGATGGTGAAAGGCAGGGCGCTTTGTAAGAAAACTGCAGCTCGGTGCCTTGGTTTCGGTTGACTCACCTATTTTCTCGGGTGCAGAGAGCGCGTCTGACTGGCGCATGCCAAGTGTGAGCACATGGTTTCGGTTAATTAATTTGCGTGCTTCTCCGTCGCAGCTACAGAGCGCACGAACAACCATTTCTTGCATTCAGAACATTTGCGTTACCAACGATTAGCATCATCGGCAGCACAGAAGTGTTTTTAAAGAGCGAGAAGAAAAAAATGATAAGGGACAGCACTCGCAAAAGCAGGACCAACGAATCATCTAAACAGATTTACGTAGGCCGCAAGAAAAGAACAGGCATGAAGATACAAGGAAAAATCAATATTGGCGAACTTGATTTCAAAGTTTCGTTGAAGATGCTAAATGTATTACGTTGAACTTGATAACCGGTTAGTTTCTACTGCGGTGTGTTTCCAAGTGAGAGACATGGAGAAATTATAAGCACAAAACCAAAACAAGAAAATAAAGTTCATTGTGTATTTATTTATATTTTCATTTACTTTAATATTTAGAGCCTTCTTCAAGAAAAACGATATAGAATTAAGTATAAATGTTATTATATTTTCTTCCAGCACAGCTTGCAGGTGATGGACTTGGGGGTTGAAATGCGATACAATAAATTGTCGGAGCTACACCTATATAGCGTAATGTATCTTAGTGAATCTTGACCTTGAAACACGGCAGTGTTTATTACTAAAAATTGTTTACATAGCACCTAGTGACAAAATTGGTTCAGGCCTTAAACAGTATATCATGTTGGACACCATAGCATGAACGTTGAAAATGTAAAAATGCAAATTCGAAACGGTCATTTCGACAAAATTGCGTACAATAGTACACATACCGTATAACCATATAAAAATCTACAGTATACGTCAACACTGTAATGTATTCAAGTTGTGTGCGCGGGTGCGTTCTAGTTGAATTGGTCCCCGTGCTTGGTTGTGAGAGTGAACTTCAATGCAGAGTAATGCTAGTAGGCTACAGTGCTGGTTGGTGAAGGAATGTCGTTAAGATCTTCTTGTTTATTTACATCTTATTATACAAGACTTAGAAGATGTGATACAATAATAAGTAGCAAACATACTACTTGATAGATGCAGATAATAAAGTACAAGGTCTACATCTGAATAAGTGCTACAAGCAGAATGCAGTAGACAATGTTGGTACAGTAAGGCTAAGTACCGAATAAGCTGACGCTTGATAGCAAAAGCGCCTTAAATATCATTCATTTGGAAGGCCGGCAACTTCCGCCTAAATTGGGTCGGAAGTCCGCCGGTAAATTACTTTTGTTTATGAGAATAACAAGTATCACCGAAACTCTGGTTACAGTTTTTGACAGACCGCTTTTACTGATAGAGGTTCCGGCCAGAAGGTCCCTAATAATTTTGGCTGTCACTCAAAAAGCAATGCTGGTAAACAAGCACATTTTGTACGGTGTCATAAACTTGAATCGACGTTTCAAGTTTTTAATCTGAGACGGTGCCTACTTCCGCAAGACATTAACTCACATGATACAAAGAATGCGTCTATTCATTTGAATGTTAAGGCTAACACATTGGAATGTTGTATGAGCGAAACGCATATAGTCTATAACAATCACCCAACCGATACTGCATGTAACAAATATCCCCTGACAAGATACTGTCTAACCTCTTACTAGTAGAGACGTCAGCATCTATCCCATAGTTCATGACAATGTTACAACTATCCTGGCGACAATCTGCACAGTGCCTCCTCTTATTAGTATAGATGTCATCGTCCATCCGATAGTTCATGAGAATGCTACAACTATACTTACCTTGATTACCTGGCCAGAAACTACACAGTCCCTCCTCTTGCTTCCAGCCACAAGTTACCCCCCCCCCCCCCCCCCCTACACACACCTATACAAGATCGTATGCACGTGTATTCAGCACATAAATTTGCGAGCTCTACCCCGCCATCAGATGGCGAAGCAGCAGTAAACACTCTGATGGTCCTCACACAGTGACGAGCCTTTGTCAAGTGAACAAAGGAACAAATGGTCGAATAAAAATGTCCGCACGAAGCCTTAGTGCTGCCCCCGAGAATTGCTTACAAGTCTGTAAGCAAGACTCGTGGCGAGGCGTCATAAGAGGAGGCTATCTTACGAGACATCGGTGCCGGCCAATGGCTGCAGATGTTAGTATAGCTGAAGACTTACAAAGCAGGTGTAATATTTATGGTATATGTGCGTGACGCTATGTGTGCATACTTTCGAGGGATCGGCATAGATATACGTAGGTATATGTACGGCTTTACAGGATGTGGGTATAAAACTTAGCAGGACGTGCGTATGTACTATATGTCTGCAGGATAGGCTTTGGAAGATAGGCGTACCAATATATATATATATATATATTTGCATACGCAGGATGCAAGTAAATATCTTACAGCATAGCCTATGTGCATATACTTTTCTCGAATGTGAATAGATAAAGTAAGCACATTTTTTGGAGGAACAGCATTTGGCTTCGCGGACATGCATGATGAAGTAAGTATATAGCTTAGCGGGATGTGCATTGATGTATACATAATTGTACCTCTGTACGACACATAAGAATCATCAGTGAATTAAGGACACGTACCTATTTTCTTAAGATACAGGAAAACGTTAGAGTTATATGTATAACAACAAACAAGCTATACAACGCAGTGGATGGTGTATACGACCATATAAATATAATTTTATTCACACCTACGTACATATATCAAGCGCTACATGCAGCATACAGTGGGGGGAGGGGAATAAATAAATGTTCGTACACAGGAAAATATCTAATATTTTGCTCTTGTAATAGCTGAATAAAATTAGCATAAATCTACTGAACAAGATAACATACTATTAATACATGTATGCATACATATGAAACTGTGTTCAGTGTTCACGAAAATATCACAATATTTCAATTTTCATGGGTGAAAAAAGCAATCGTACAGTAATATATATATGTGTCTAATTGGCCTGATAGAGGTACACTCCCTCCGAGAACTTTGTAGGTTAGGGGGCAAGGACTGGTTCTGCTAATATCCTAAATATATATATATAGGTATATATACGGGTTTACTATGTATTAAACGTAATTAGGACACTAGTAGAACCAGTCCTTGCTCCTAAGTTACAAGGTTCGTCGGGTAAGAGCTCATTGGAAGGGGTGCTGTACTAGAGTGGTAGTCGGTGACAGCACCAAAAAATTTTGTACGTTTATCTGTCGAGAAGTGGGCGTGCGTTTCAATGTAGACTTATTTTCCTTCAAAATCACACCAAATTTATGAAAATCTATGATGTTTTTAATGCTTTTTTCACTACTTGACGCTAACAGGCCGTTAGACGGCCTAGATTTTTGGTACCTCTATCGAGACGCCAGCCACTTAACAGGCCGTATAGGAATATTGTTGGCCATCTAATAGGCCGTATCGAAAAATACTAGGTCATCTCCAGTTGATACAGTTGTAGCAAAGCCATCAGTACTCTCGACAGAAATCAATCTCTTCCTGTAGTCTCTCCTTACTGAACGATCCGCACATTTTAGTACCGTAGGTATTTTGCTCCAATCATCATATCAATTTGCCTTCGGATTTGTGATGCTTGTTAGAACTCTTTCCCGGATGTTAATCTTCATATGTCGCCACAAATTCTATATAGGATTCAAATCTGGGGCATGACTCGGCCATTGTTGGATGTCAGTGATATTTTCAGCAAGAAACTTCATCGTAGTCCTAGCAGCATGCTCTAGAGAATGTACTACATTAATCCTTAAGATTTCTTGATATTTTCCTGCATTCATATTACCGTCCATAATTGACAGTGAATCAACACCTCTGGCAATAAAGCAGCCCGAAACTATGATACAACCACAACTAATAAATATAACGTCGATTAACTACTAAAATTTAACTCTTCAGGACAAACGAATCCCATCATCAGACAGTCGGCGGATGTGATGTTAACCGGGAATTGTGTGAAGCGGTACAGCTGAGATCATAGTGTTAAGGCTAAGCTTATTTCTGTAGATGTAGAGGGACTCTAATGTTGTCAGTTCGACTGGATTGGAGGAGTCTATGATTGAGAAGTCATTCCTGCTGATGATATGGTTGTTATGCTCAGCATGCAGGCGAGGAGCTGAATGCGGGGGTTTTGCGAGTGGTAAACCGGTTCGACTGGATACACCTAAATGTTGGTCAATACGGGCTTTGAAATGTTGTCCAGCGCTACCCATATACGAGGCATTGCATCCTGTGCATTTAAAACGGTAAATAACACAAGACAAAAGTGGTGTGGGAGGTCTGTCTTTGAATTCGAAGAAGGACCCTATGGTAAATGTGTTTTTCTATGAAAATTTGAAGTTTATATAGAGGTAGGCTTCAGAGAGGAACATTTTCAATGTGTTTACTGCACTAACAGAGGTTTTGTTGTAGTACGGAAGCGAGTGGAAGAAGTCTAATTTAGGGACGGTGGGTTTGTTTGTGCCGGGATCGAACAGGTTGTCTAGGAATAATTGGAAGTAATTGTCCACAAAATCGTGCGGATAACCGTTGTTTTTGAAGAATGTTCGGAGAAAGTCAACTTCGTTTGAGAAGGTAGGGTAGGAGGACAAATGGTATGCCCGAAATAGTGAGGTTTTTATAGCATTGACCTTAAATTGATCGTAGCAGTGACCGAAAAAACTTGTCCCGAGGCCTGAGAATGTTGGTTTTCTGTAAACGTCTGTAGTAAGCGTTGAGTCTTGGTTGGTTAATAAAACATCTAGAAAAGCTAAAGAATTATCTGACTGGTTTTCCGGAGTGAACTTGATATTTGGATGCTTACTGTTTAAACATTCCAAAAATGAATCGGAATCAGTTTCGTTGTTAAATATGAGGAAGTTGACATCTACATAGCGATTACAGTGAATCGGTTTGAAGTTATTCGGGCAATCGTTAAGCCAAAGGAATATATTTGCCAGCGAGGGACTGAGCGGGCACCCCATGGAAACTCCGTCTGTTGCTTGTACAGTCTATTGTTAAACATGAAGAAGGAATCTTTAATGGCAAGACTAAGGAGAGTTTTGAAGGTAGGTTTGTCCATGTTGTGGAATAGCTCCGTGTCGTCAAAAACTTTGTTGCAAATGATATCTATAGTTTAGTTTACGTTGATGTTGGTGAAAAGGGAGGTGATATCGAAGCTGGATAAGTACGCATTGGGAGGCAGTTGGAGGTTTTTGATACGGTCTCGAAACTCATATGAATTGCGCAAAGTATACTGATTAGTTGTTAAAGGTTCGAGTGATGGAACGAGGAATTTTGCGGTAGGATAGGACGGTGTTTTGTAAGCAGCTAGAATTGGTCGGAAGGGGGGACCGGCTTTGTGTACCTTCGGAAGCCCGTACACGATTCCAGGGGAAGCACCTTGAGTTGTAAAGTGAACGGTAAATCGAATCAGTTATGATGCCTTGGTTAACAGTTTTTTTCAAAAATCTATGAATTTTGTCGCTGAATTTAAGCATAAGTTTGAAGGGCTCGGTATGTGAATCGTAAGCACTGAACTTGGTTGTATCGGCCAGGATGGTATTCATTTTTTGGTAATATTGAGTTTTATCAAGAATGGCAACACCTCTTCCCTTGTCGGGTCTGCACACGACAACGGTATTTTCTTTGTGGAAGTTGGATAATAGCGCCAGATCGGACCTAGAAAAAATTTGAAAAAATACTTCATGTTTAGTATACGAGGTGTAAATGCAATTACAAGTTTCTTATCTTTTGTTGGTTATTTCGGCAAAAGAAAAGTTGGGGCGCAGTGGTTGAGATTTCAGTCTGTTAGCTAGACCCTCAAAACCCATGGAATGTTTGTAATAATCCGTTTTGAATATAGGTAGGCAGAACTCTAGACTAAACGACGAAAGAAACTTGAGGCGTGGTTCAAGTGTTGCATTTGAGTAGTTGAAAATTGCGTTATCTGGATTACAGGAAGTAAAGTTTAGAGATGCTCCTAATACATTTAACTTCCTGCTGTGGACGGATTTGGTTCTATCTATGAATTTCTTGGTGTTGGACTGTACAAAGTGAACTAAACTGAGGTAGTCAACAAATGAAAATGAATTTTTGATCTGAGATAGGTACTGGTTACTCGAATTTGTGTGGTTGACAATGTTACTATGTTGAGTTCGAATTTCTAGGTCTAAGAGTTTCGATTGCCACGATTTGTACAGTTGGCTGTGCTGAAGTGACAGTCGGCACAAATGAAAGTGAAAAATTTTTTGGGGTGACTTGATAAGCTTTGCAGCAAGTTAGGAAGTGTAAGTCCAGCTTTGACTTAGCAAGTTTTTTCGTAAATTTTTCATATTTTCTGAAGGTTGATACACAGGGTTGTCCATATCTGTTTAATATTGTGGTGGCTATTGACTCATTAACTGGGAACCTAATTTTGAGGAGGAAAAGGTATATGATAAGCGGAAGCAATGTTGAGGAGGAAGAGGTATATGAGACTAATGATTAGCATGTTTGCGATAAGCGGAAGCACTTCTGAAAAGTGATCGAGAAGATAGGGAGGTGGTCCAGCGTCAAACTTCTTACGCCTGCCGCAGTAAGTCGCGTAAGAGGACACACGCAGAGCACCACGCCTGACGTAAAAATGTGGCATAGTCTGTTCTGGAATGTGGTCAACAAACTATGATTCATCGACCACACCCCAGAACAGCACATGATTAAACTGTAGGTCAACGGGGGTTGATTAAAGGGGCTCAAACTAAAATATGAACATAATAAATATAACGACGACTAATTACTAAAATTTAACGTTTCGGGACAAACGAATCCCATCATCAGAAAAACAAAAAAATTCTACAACCTATAAGTAAGAAGTTTCTTTATTTAATACACAAGGGAGCATGGATGTGGTCGGGGAAGTCTAAAAGGCAAAAGAGCGGAGCTACGGGGAGAGACCGGACGTCAGTTGCTGTACCAGTGTACAGTCATTTTAAATGCACAGGATGCAATGCCTCGCACATCGGTAGCACTGGACAACATTTCAAAGCCCGTATTGACCAACATTTAGGTGTATCCATTCGGACCGGTTTACCACTCGCAAAACCCCCACATTCAGCTCCCCGCGTGCATGCTGAGCAAAACAACCATCCCATCAGCAGGAACGACTTCTCCTCTAATCCAGTCGAATTGACAACATTAGAGTCCCTCTATATCCACAGAAACAAACCTAGCCTTAACACTATGACCTCAGCTGTACCGCTTCACATAATTCCCGGTTAACATCACATCCGCCGACTGCACAGCAACTGACGTCCGGTCATTCCCCGTAGCTCCGCTCATTTGCCTTTTAGACTTTTCCCCGACCACATCCATGCTCCCTTGTGTGTTGAATAAAGGAAGTTCTTACTTATAGGTTATAGAATTTTTTTTCGACGATGGGATTCGTTTGTTCCGAAACGTTAAATTTTAGTAGTTAGTCGACGTTATATTTATTTAGATATTTAAGTTTGAGTCCCTTTAATCCACAACTAAATTTGACAGTTGGTATTGCGGACTTTGGTATACGTACGCGTCGCCGCCTTCGCTCCATAAATGATATCGAGAATTACGGCCACACAACTCAATCTCAGCGTCATCTGATCATCAGTTCGTTTCAAATAAGAATTTGACTTATCCTTCTGTTTTTTTTTTTTTAACTTCGCATCTCTGCGCCGTTTCGAAGGGAATGGCGTCTTCCTTGGTCTGAGCGACTTCAGACAGTACCTATCTGCGTAGTTCAATACTTATTGTTCGCTCGGTATACGTGAACTCCTGATAAACAAAAATTATTCTGAAGTTTTATCGCATGACCATTGGATTTTTATTTTAATCTGCCGACCCACTTTTCCCCCAATCTTGGAGAGATCTTCCTATGAGCACGTGGTCTGTATATTGGTTCTCAACAATATCACGTCTATTAAGTTAATTTTGTTATGAATGAACTAACAGAAATAAATGAGAACTTCAGGTCGCTGGAGATCTTTCTGTGATATTTTTCCATCATTCAGCAGCTAAACAAACAGTGATTTTTATGCGTTAGTCAGTTACCTTTAGTCAAGCCATACTTAGAACCGCTCCCTGTGACTAGTGATAGTACAATGTCCCGGTTTTCATCTGAAGGTTGGCTATATAGTTAGTAAGAAAATTCAAGAGCATCGACAATATTCTACTGTTAAGTTTAACCAAAACCTACCGCTTTATAACACAAAACTGATACTGTACGAACACTTTCTCACCCCACAACATGAATGACAGGGCATCTTTTTCTATATATCAACGAAATTTTTGTTTTTGATTTAACGCCCAAAGACACATGTATAACATTGTTATTTGTGTTCTCCATTTGCCACAAATAAGAGTACGAACACACATTTTAGGCACTGTACATAGAAGTTAAGTCGCTTTAACCGCGAAAACGAAATAGGAAGCAAACACACACTTACTTGTGCTGCAGATAATTTCCCTATTGCCATCTCCTCCAGAATATTGAACGGCTGCAGTCGACTGCAGTATGTGTGAGCTACGGCGTATTATACTGAAGGCTCTCGGCAACAGCCTCCTCTCCCCGACCCGTCCTCATTTTAGATAGGCCAGTGCCCCTCCTATGTAGACTGCGAGCGGCAGAAATGATGACGTCGCCTTTCCGAGCAGCGAGACTTCCTTCCCCCGCTTGAGGATAGAACGTCCGACCTCGTGACAAGGAGCAAGGCAGCACTTCTCACCAGTCAACCACTGATCCTCTTAGAATGTGCTCATAGAGTTAATCAGCTGTTTTTATGCCGGCGCCACACTACGTGTTCGCACGCTCAAATTCTGAGCGGACGTTCAGCTCGCACGTCGTCCCGATATACCGCGACGGCCGGTAGCATAGATACGGTAGCATGAGTGACGAGCGAGCGGAACGTTCATCCATTTAAATTGGGCATACGATTGCATAGTGCGCCTCGGCATAATGCCGCCTCGTTGCCGCTTGCAGCAACAATTTTTGCCCCACGGTCCGCAAAACCTCCCCCCTCCGGGTGTGGGGGGGGGGGGCGGCCCCTCCACGAGGCACAACTGATTGTGTGGGTGAGGCTAGGAAAATGTGACTATATAACTTTATTATATAACCTTATCTCTACGACGTAAAGGCAGCACGTCACCATTGAACATGTCTATACATAATATGACCAGCAGATACGGCAATATAGATAACCACAAAAAAGTAATTCCCTGCACTAAGATCGATTCTCTACAACAGAGCTTATGTTTACGGGAATATATTTCGCCTATACTGTCACGTTACAAATATTTACCCATGACACCCATGCGATAACACTACTCTACTATATAAAACTCTCAAGCACGATGCAACGAACACTCGTCTGACACTTCTTTTCAAGACACTTCTTGTCAGCGCAACAACCAGAGCTCTCCACGCGAACACTTCCCTCCATGATACTGATACACGATAACACTCCTCTCCACGATGACAACGCTCTCCACGATGACACTCCTCTCCATGATAACCCTCATCTCCACGATGACACTCCTGTCCACGATAACCCTTCTCCCCACGATAACCCTCCTCCCCACGATGACACACGTCCGTAAGTCCAAACATCCATTCCCAGATAAGATCAAAAGACGATGAACATATCAGTGCCGGTTCGTTATGAGCCACAATAAGTTCATGTGCGCTTGCTCCACTCGGTAAGCAGGAGATCCATATCTGGACTCGGCGCAGGCTCCCGCAGCGGCGGGCGCATTACTCAATGCACGGTGACATAAACGGTCAGGTGCCTTGGAAGCTACATGCGTTGCAGCGGTGGTGCGCGGTCCTGGCGGGGGCCAACGGTACATGCTGGGATGCAAGGTACTTACTGGGGCCGAAGGTGCAGTGTATACTTACTGAGGGTGCAAGGTACTGGTTAAGAGCGTAGGGTCCTTACTGGTGATACACAGGTAGCTACTTGTTGAAGATGCGTGATACTTGCATGTGAAGTTCACAATATCTACTCGCCTTGTACTCTATTATTTCCATAATGTAAATTAGCCGCGTACCTATCTCCAAAATACAAGCAGCCAACTTAAATGCAGAAACAATCTCCATACGCTGCATACTAAATATCTCCACAACAGCCAAAATCTACGTATTTGTATACTTTCACAACGTCCATAATATCCAAACGCTGCATACCTAAATACCTCTACAATATCCAAAGAGTGTGTACAATATACATCAACAACATTCACATACTGTGCATCAAAATTCCTGTACAATAGCCACACGCTGCGTACCTAAATACCTCTACAATATACCCAGGCTGTGTACAAAGTAGTTCTACAATATCCACAAGCTGTGTACGTAAGTACATCTACAATAGCCATACGCTGTGTACCTAAGTACCTCTAAAAATCCAGACGCTGTGTAGCTATATATCTTTACAATATGCAATATGTACACACTGGTTAAATACCTCTGCACTGTCCACACGCTGCGTCCCTAACTCCGCAATAATTACTCGCTCCTAAAATACCTCAACAATACCCACACGTTTCGTAAATGCCTCCACAATATTCACACGATGCGCCAATACCTCCGCAATTTCCACAAGCTGGGTAAATACCTCTACAATATCCACACCCTGCGTCAATACCTCCGAAATATCCACATGCTGCATAAATAACTCAACAATATCCATACGCTGCGTCAATACCTCGCAATGTCCACACGCTGCGTAAATACCTCCATAATATCCACCCGCCGCGTCAATACCGCTCAATATCCATAAGCTGTGTAAATGCCTCCACAATATCCACACGCAGCGTCAATACCTCCGCAATATCCCCGCGCTGCGTAAATACCTCCACAATATCCACACGCTGCGTCAATACCTCCGCAATTTCCACAAGCTGCGTAAATACCTCCACAATATCCACCCGCTGCGTCAATACCTCCGCAATATCCACACGCTGCGTCAATACCTCCGCAATATCCACACGCAGCGTAAATACCTCCGCAATATCCACCCGCTGCGTCACTACCTCCCAATGTCCACACGCTGCGAAAATACCTCCGAAATATCCACAAGTTGCGGAAATACCTCTGCAATAAGGTGTGCGACGCAGTTATGGAGACACTATAGGTATGCGACGCATTTATGGAGACATTATACTTGTGCGACGCAGTTATGGAGGCATTATAGGTATTCGACGCATTTATGGAGGCGTTATAGGTGTGCGACGCATTTATGGAGAGCAATATACACACGCTGCGTAAATACCTCCGTAATATCCACATGCTGCGTCAATACCTCCGAAATATCTACAAGTGGCGGAAATACATCTGCAATATCCACACGCTGCGTCAATACCTCTGTGATATCCACACACTGCGTAAATACCTCTGTAATATGAACACGCTGCGTCAATACCTCCGCAATATCCACACGCTGCGTCAATACCTCCGCAATATCTACACGCCGCGTAAATACCTCCGCAATATCCACACGCTGCGTAAATACCTCCGCAATATCCACACGCTGCGTCAATACC
>LQNS02020120.1:8494582-8506322 GCA_001587735.2 Parhyale hawaiensis | reverse complement strand
GGTTGCCACTAGGTGTGGCGTCAACGCTTGGGTTGCCACTAGGTGTGACGTAAACACTTGGCTTGCCACTAGGTGTGACGTCAACGCTTAATTGGGTTGCCACTAGGTGTGACGTGAACACTTGGCTTGCCACTAGGTGTGGCGTCAACGCTTGGGTTGCCACTAGGTGTGACGTAAACACTTGGCTTGCCACTAGGTGTGGCGTCAACGCTTGGGTCGCCACTAGGTGTGACGTAAACACTTGGCTTGCCACTAGGTGTGGCGTCAACGCTTGGGTTGCCACTAGGTGTGACGTCAACGCTTGGCTTGCCACTAGGTGTGGCGTCAACGCATGGGTTGCCACTAGGTGTGACGTCAGCACTAGGCTTGCCACTAGGTGTGGCGTCAACGCTTGGCTTGCCACTAGGTGTGGCGTCAACGCTTGGCTTGCCACTAGGTGTGGCGTCAACGCTTGGTTTACCACTATGCGTCGAGCAAACGCCTGGCGTTATTAAACTGTGGAAATCGCTGTATTGCATGTTAAAATTTTGACTATTTCTGACGTAATATATGAAAATCTCCCATCAGTGAAAGTTTGTTCCCTTAAAAAACTACAACTAGGTACATAAAGTAAAAAAATTACGCTTAAGTTCTTGAAAGAGTTTAAAAGTTATGAGTTATTTTGTACCTTGAACCAATTTTAAAAGTTAATTATATTATTGCAGGTCGCTGAATATGTATATTTAGTCTAATAAAATAGTGTTTCAACATCATAATGGTATTTAATTCGAACAACGAACCTCTCAGTAACAATAGCTACAAACAGAGAATAAATTAACCAGTTATGCGTTGGAGAAGCAAGTTATTTGGCGACATAGATTACGTTATTTGAACTTACGTTAAACAGTCGTTTGTCTATTGAAGAAGTCCAGAGATGATGATCTGGCGCCAGTTAATCAGTAATATTCATCCAGAGGTTGTCTGTGGAAGTAAATTCGATCCATTTTCAAAATTGACCAGAGCTGTCCAATGGGATTAAGATCAGGAGAGCAGGATGGCCGAATCATAATACGCTCTCTCCGAATGCCCAAAGTTCCAACGAATGATGTTATAAACTTCGCTGAATGGGAAAATCATTGGCGTGCATGAAAATCATTGGACGGCAACGAAACATTAGTAAGTCTTCGAGCCATAGTAACAAATGGAAACGCTATGTAAACTTGACTCATAAGTTTGACAACCTCTGGCACTCAGAAAGGTCCGATAAGCTTGTTACCTACGATACCGGCCCAAAACATAACACTTCCACTTCCTTGTTGAAGTCGCAATCGATGCGGAATCGGGGCTCCAAGAGGACTCCATCCGAGCCATAAAGAGTAATTCCAGCATCCATAAGATAACATTTTGAAAATTAGCTTTCGTGTATTTTGGGGGCCAAGCAATGCGTTTTTCTTTATGGGTTTTGTTCAACTCAGGCCTGGCGAAAAGCATAACGTCCCTCGCCAATTCATTCAAGATATTGCATCAGGTTTGCGTGGACAATGAAGCGATGCCAGCTTTGTCAAATATGGCAGCACTGACGCTGTTTGGATGCTTGCTAACTTGTCTGTTTATTTTTCGCACATCGCGAGGTAAAAGGGTTTTCCTCTATCTTATCTTTGCTTGTTCTGATATTCTCCACGTATGAAGACAGAGTTCTTCGGTCTCTCCCTAGCTCCTTGGCCAAATCTGTGAGAGATAAAATTTCTGCAAGGCTTTAAGCGATCCGCTTCTTTCGGTGGTATTTTCAGAGACCTGCACGACCAACAGTTAAAATTGTTTCACAATACAGAAAAATCCAAAACATTTAGAATATTGCAAGCATTCAAGCGAAATTTGGTTACATTATCTACGTACCTAGTTGTGTTCTTTAGGGCACCAACTTTCACTTAATTGTGAGATTCCAATTGTTTCGAAAATTTATCAAAATTTTGACCTGTAATAAAACGATTTACACAGCTTATATACCACTAAGTTCTGAGGTACTCGAATCGCCACTATATATATATTGACCATCCCCTAAACTTTTCAGCCACCTTACAGCCGTTAAACGGATAACTGCGATAGCAAACCAAGTTAATCAGCAAAAAAAAAAAAAAAAACTACCGTCACGATGGCATCTGAGACTGATCTCCTGTAGAAAGCTGTGGCACAAATATCGGAAATTTCTCACCGTTTCTAGAGATTTGATTAAAATTCGGCCATCAAGCGATCGACATCCTCGACGCGCCGGGAATTTGATACGTCGCTGATAAGATGGAACGTTATCTCTCTCGCGTAAGTGCAGCGATGAGCTGTGTGTTAGTGTGTCTCTATGTAACATGATAGCGGTTTCTCTCGTGTACGGAGGGTACGATCGGACTGTGTACACACTGCGTAAGTAACGAAAAACGCGGTAATGTGCACGGAACGTAGAAAGTATTTAATATGTACACGTATTGCAAACGTAACGAACAACCTGTAATGTGCACGAACATACGTCGCAATGTTTATACACATAGCATACGTAACCGAGGGGTATTGTGTACAGAATGTACGATGCAAGGCATGTACACTACACGTAACAACTGGGCCGAAGGGACGATACACGCACAATCGTGTACAGCATACCCTCACCGTCAGCACACACAGCTACAGCATACGTACGCTGTCACCAGCATGACGTACTCAATCAAGTTTTTCCCCGGTGTTAATTAAGTGGATGAGAGGCGAGTAGTTTACGTACCGAAGGCGTTGAGACGGCTGAGGTGAATTGAATAAGATCTCCTTACGCTCATTAGCGAAGAGATTCCGATCGGTGAAACTGTTCGGTGGACGCTGCTTTCTTCTGCGGACGTGCCAACTGCACGCATGGCGGAGCGTGCTGTACGTATGTGGGTGTGCTATACATACGCACTTCACGTAGAAAGCGTGCTTACCGAGTCGAATAGTAGGTATATGACGCGGCGAAGTAACGCACTAAATGGTAAACTGTGCTGGTTCTCTATATGGGAGCCAACCAAACCGTGTAGTAATCACAATTTCAGGGATACCCGCGCTGCTCTGGCGATGGGAGCCGTTAAAAACTTGCGTCGCATTTATAACCCGAAAAGCGGTAGCGGCGGTTACGAAACGGGTTACGGCGAGGCGGGTAACCGCTCAGAAGCATCCATTTGCAATAAAGGGAACAATATATTATATATAATTATATACATAACTGAACGAGCAAACTCCGAAGTAAAATCGTGCATATGTTGTGCGCGATCGATGGATTTGCGCGATCGATCGTTCAAACGCCTAACCTAACCTAATCAATGTTTTTCTTCAACTTTGCCACTATTTCTGAGTATATCGGGTAGGTTAGGGGAGGCCAGGCCTGTTTTTTTTTCATTTTGAAATTTCGGGCACCGTCAATTTTAGTCAATGGTGAGATGGGGTTAGGTTAGGTTAGGTTGGGTTAGGTAAGGTTGGGTTGGGTTAGGTTAGGTTAGGCGTTTGAATGATCGATCGATCGCTTGCGCAGCGCGATCGATCTATCGCGCAAGCCCGATCTATCAATCGCGCAAATCCATCGATCGTGAACAACAGATATATTTCGAGCTGCGCCGCAGACGACATTACGATCAACAGAGGACTTCGTTATTGTTAACCCAACGTCGTCCACAGACGGTGCTCCCTCATTTTTGAGTTACGATTACCATTCTTCAACTTGCAGTTGCCCAACTGCTCCATCAGAAAATTATAGGCGGTTACTGATATGATCAGATACTGCACCTAGAGCTATCAGAAAAATTAATTATGTACCTTTACATTTACGATAGGGCGAGTTGTGATCGGAAGGATCTAGTGTGCAATGTTTAGGTAGTTTAAATAGTTAGTTTGTGAAGCTAATTAACTGACTTGACTAACTAGTTTCAGTTGTTACGACTATACGCCGAGCAGCTGAATGTTCGTGGCAAATCTGTTAATTTATTTATTTGTTTATTTATTTCTTGCACCCGTGATGAAACAGATAAAACCCAACATTGTGCTAGCACTAGCCCATTACCGGCCGTTGAAAACCGACTTCGTAGGAATACCATAAAGGAACTTGGAAGTAACCACATATGGTCACTAGCTCGTTAAAGGGATAAGTTATGATAGCGGCACCGTCAACAGGAAAATATACGGTACATCTACATGCAGATATTATAAGCATTTTACATCTATAAAGAAATGTCACATCTATGTATAAATCTATAAGCAATTGCTGCGCCTATAAATCTAAAAATAAAATTGCATCTATAAATTCAGAAAAATGAATGTTGGTAATATACTTCGTTCATAAATAGCTACTATGCTTGCTGTACATGTTTTTAATGCGCCACAGAAATAGTGGCAACAATTTCGCAACACGAATTCGGTGGCAACACGTCAAACTGGGGCAAACAAATTTAGCTTCTGGGGCGGCCATGAATTTTGTTCAGGACACCGCTCACCAAAACTTGCATAATTACAACCCGTTAATTGCTACGAAGCGAGAGCGATGGCTGTAATGGCGACTATTCATGTCTACTTTGTGTGTCCAAAGCTTGTCTGCTCAGTGTCTGTTCTGTCGTCGTTGTTGTTGTTGAGGGTGGTTGCTTTGTGTTGAGCTGGAGATACAGCATCTTGACTCTTGCGGAGGATGTGCACTACTGCGGGTTGTGAGTTTCCGCCAGGAATCTAACTTTAGTTTGCGATGATGTGTAAGGAAATCCGACCTGCAAGCGAACGGTTTTGCGGAAGACTAAGACGATATAATGAATCACAAGCATGCACGGTATATGCATATCAGATGGGAAATATATAGGCAACTATACCTAGCAGGGCCGCCTATGAATTTCGATAGGGTAGCTATATGCAAGTACACAGTACAATTGTCTTTTGAGTCGCTTGTTACCGATACATATAAAAGTTATAAAATGTCCGAATTTTTTCTACGTTCAGCGATGTGCAGACGAGAAGCAAAATCTGAAGACGTGGCCTCTACGTCAGCCGAAAGCTGACGCTACGGTCATCATGTGATGACCGCAGCGTCAGAGGAAGATGAACTTAGGGCCATTTTTTTACTGGCGATACGCTATACCATCCTCGGCCTGGCCATACGCAACCGAATGGCTGCGGCCGAATATCCATTTTCTCAGCAGAATATTTTTTCGTAAATTCGCGATCAGTCGTAATTAGCTGAAACATTTAAGCTGAACCGGCTCCCCCCCCCGCTGACGTCATTTTCTACCCATCAAAGCGCGCAAAGATGTTTTCCGTATCTGCAATGGACAGCACCACCCCCCCCCCCTCCCCCCGGCTTCCGCCGTACGATAAGTGCACATCGACAACACTTCAGACAATTTTTTCTCACGATAGCTGCAAAAAAAGGGAGTCGTAAGCTTTAGGCCGACGTATAGTAAGCTCAAAAGAAGCGATAGAAAATCTACGGCATTACCTCGCATCTTTCTAGGTAAGCTAACAGTCCTGGACTTTCGCTGGACGTCGTTCATGCAGCCCACCGAACAATACGCGACACTTGTATCTGATAGGAAACATGGTAAGTTTATTATGGCGATGCAAAGAAAAATTAGACACTAACAAAAACCATAACCGTGATACATTAGCAATGTGCACGTATAGTTATGGTAGAGTATGTCTAGGTAGGTATATACTCCTGCTACCATAGAGGACCGTACCTAGTATAGTATTAATAGTGTATGTAGATATATAGCTACAGGTAGGATGGTGCGGGTAGAATAGTACATGAATAGCTAGTACTTCCCAGCTAGTACTCGTTTAACTCCAGCTACCATTGTCTAGCTCATACAGCCCATATATGGCTGGCACTACACAGCTAGTAAAGCAATAGGTGGCATAGTCTACAGCTGTCCCCATATAGGTATATTACACTCTGACGTCACACGATGTACCGAAATAGTAGAACTTAACTCATAATTTTCACCAGAAGTGGATAACAACACTATCATATCCTATGCAGAGTGCTGTACTAAAAATATGAATTTTTCGTATCATAAAAGGTATCTAGCGGGACAGTATTTCTGAAAAACTGGTCTAGCCGGTACAGTAGAGATAGAACTGTACGGCTAGTATATTGCAGTCTGCATACTGTATATGGCCAAAATAACAATAGCTAGCATAGTATAATTAGCAGTGCGCAGCTAGTACAGCTAGCCAAGTGCAGCTGTTCAAGTACTACAATCCTACCATTTATATACCATTAAATCCCATTAAAATGAAAAAGATGCCCCCCAAATTACACGTCAAACTCATCAACCCGTAAAACATTCGCAAAAGAAGCTTGAGGATGTTCTCGTTATGACACTTCCAAATTAAACTTTTTTATTACTAGCGAAGTACAATGTATCTTCCACTATACACAGATTCAAATACACACACCAAAATCTAGATTCCAGGCCCATTAAAAAAATGTGATCGAAGGGACACATTTTCTGGGAATTTTAAATTCAACTTTTCTAGATTTTTTCTTTTTAATTGGTATCCTCGTCGGCTATTTTTTCATTGCTAAAATATACAGCAATACGGATGTAGGCAATTAACGCCGCTGTTTTATTTCTCTGTCACAGAATTCATAATGTCCAGTGGAATTCCTTAAAATCCGTCGGGATAATTTTAGGCTCAATTAGCGGGGTTGTTATTATCCGAGGGGGGCACCCGCCCCCCTCGAGTCCCACGGAGGCGGTGCTCATAGACAGGGCCCGAATTCAACAGAGGAAGCGTCTGAAGCTCAAGCCGGCCCACTGCTCAACAGGACACTTCAAATCTGAGCTTGGAGACAGTGGACAGAACACCTCGAACAAAAGGTATGTGGGAATCTTATGCTGTATGGGAATCTAATAATGTATGGGAATGTAATGGTGTATGGGAATATAATGGTGTATGGGACTGTATAATGGTGTATGGGAATGTAATGGTGTATGGGAATGTAATGGTGTATGGGAATGTAAAGGTGTATGGGAATGTAATGGTGTATGGGAATGTGATGGTGTATGGGAATGTAATGGTGTATGGGAACCTAATGATGTATTGGATCGTATTGGTCTATGGGAACGCAATGGTGTATTGGAACGTAATGGTCGATGGGAACGAAATGTTGTGTTGGAACGTAATGGTGTATTGGAACGTAATGGTCTATGGGAACGTAATGGTATATTGAAACGTAATGGTGTATTGGAACGTAATGGTCTATGGGAACGTAATGATGTATTGGAACGTAATGGTCTATGGGAACGTACTGGTGTATTGCAACGTGATGGTCTATGGGAACGTAATAGTGTATTGGAACGTAATGGTCTATGGGAACGTAATGGTGTATTGTAGCGTAATGGTCTCTGGGAACGCAATGGTGTATTGGAACGTAATGGTCTATGAGAACGTAATGGTGCATTGGAAGGTAATGGTATATGGAAACGTAATGGTGTATTGGAACGTAATGGTGTATTGCAACGTAATGGTCTATGGGAACGTAATGGTGNGAGCGTGACAGGAAAGATATAAATATATAAATAAATAAATAAATAAATAAATAAATAAATAAATAAATAAATAAATAAATAAATAAATAAATAAATAAATAAATAAATAAATAAATAAATAAAAACACGATGTGAATTATTATATAGTATAGATAGATTATATTCACAACTGAAAGAGTAAACTCCGAAGTAAAATCGTGAATATATTTCGAGCTGCTCCGCAGACGACATTACGATCAACAGATCAACATTACGTTATTGTTAAGCCAACGTCGTAAACAGACGGTGTTCCCTCTACCGCATTTTTGAGTTACGACTACCATTCTTCAACTTGCGGTTGCCCAACTGCTCCATCAGAAAATTATAGGCGATTACTGATATGATCAAATACTGCACCTAGAGCTATCAGAAAAATTAATTATGTACCTTTACATTTACGATAGGGCGAGTGGTGATTTCACCGCGTAGCCGATCGGAAGGATCTAGTGTGCAATGTTTGGGTAGTTTAAATAGTTAGTTTATGCAGCTAATTAACTGACTTGACTAACTAGTTTCAGTTGTTACGACTATACGCCGAGCAGCTGAATGTTCGTGGCAAACCTGTTAATATATTTATTTGTTTATTTATTTATTTTTTGCACCCGTGATGCAACAGATAAAATCCAACATTGAGCTAGCACTAGCCCATTACCGGCCGTTGAAAACCGACTTCGTAGGAATAGCATAAAGGAACTTGGAAGTAACCACATATGGTCACTAGCTCGTTAAAGGGTTAAGTTATGATAGCGGCACCGTCAACAGGAAGATATACGGTACATCTACAGATATTGTAAGCATTTTACATCTATAATGAAATGTCACATCTATGTATAAATCTATAAGCAATTGCTGAGCCTATAAATCTAGAAATAAAATTGCATCTATAAATTCAGAAAAATGAATGTTGGTAACATACTTCCTTCATAAATAGCTACTATGCTTGCTGTACATATTTTTAATGCGCCACAGAAATAGTGGTAGCAATTTCGTAACACGAATTCGGTGGCAGCACGTCAAACTGGGGCAAACAAATTTAGCTTCTGGGGCGGCCATGAATTTTGTTCAGGACACCGCTCACCAAAACTTGCATGATTACGACCCGTTAATTGCAACGAAGCGAAAGCGATGGCTGTAATGGCGACTATTCATGTCTACTTTGTGTGTCCAAAGCTTGTCTGCTCAGTGTCTGTTCTGTCGTTGTTGTTGTTGAGGGTGGTTGCTTGGTGTTGAGCTAGAGATGCAGCATCTTGACTCTTGCGGAGGATGTGCACTACTGCGGGTTGTGAGTTTCCGCCAGGACTCTAACTTTCGTTTGCGATGATGTGTAAAGAAATCCGGTCTGCAAGCGAACGGTTTCGCGGACGACTAAGACGATATAATGAATCACAAGCATGCACAGTATAAGCATATCGGATGGGAAATATATAGGCAACTATAGGTAGCAGGGCCGCCTATGAATTTCGATAGGGTAGCTATATGCAAGTACACAGTACAACTGTCTTTTGAGTCGCTTGTTACCGATATATATAAAAGTTATAAAATGTCCAAATTTTTTCTACGTTAAGCGATGTGCAGACGAGAGGCAAAATCGGAAGACGTTGCCACTACGTCAGCCAAAAGCTGACACTACGGTCATCATGTGATGACGGCAGCGGAAGATGAACTTAGGACCATTTTCTTACTGGCGATACGCTCTACCATCCTCGACCTGGCCATACGCAACCGAATGGCTGCGGCCGAATATCCATTTTCCCAGCACAATTTTTTTTTTTTCGTAAATTTGCGATAAGTCGTAATTAACTGAAACATTATGGCCCTCGCTGACGTCATTTTCTACCCATCAATGCGAACGAAAATGTTTTCCGTATCTGTAATGGACAGCACCCCCGCCCCCCGGCTTCCGCCGTACGAAAAGTGCACATCGACAACACTTCAGACAAATTCTTCTCACGATAGCTGCAAAAAAAGGAATCGTAAGCTTTAGGCCGACGTATAGCAAGCTCAAGAGAAGCGACAGAAAATCTACGGCATTACCTCGCATCTTTCTAGGTAAGCTAACAGTCCTGGACTTTCGCTGGATGTCGTTCGATCATGCAGCCCACCGAACAATACGCGACACTTGCATCTCATAGGAAACATGGTAAGTTTATTATGGCTATGCAAAGAAAAAATTAGACACTAACAAAAACCATAACAGTGCTACATTAGCAATGTGCACGTATAGCTATGGTAGAGTATGTCTAGGTAGGTAGTATATACTACTGCTACCATAGAGGACCGTACCTAGTATAGTATTACTATAGTGTATGTAGCTATATAGCAACAGGTGGGATGGTGCGGCTAGAATAGTACATGAATAGCTAGTACTTCCCAGCTAGTACTCGTTTAACTAAAGCTTCTACTGTACAGCTAGTACAGCCCATATATGGCTAGCACTACACAGCTAGTAAAGCAATGGTGGCATAGTCTACAGCTGTCGTCTAACTCAGCTGTCCCCATATAGGTATATTACACTCTGACGTCACACGTTGTACCGAGATAGTAAAATTTAACTGATAATTTTACACCCGAAGTGGATAACAACACTATCATATCCTATGCAGAGTGCTGTAGTAAAAATATGAATTTTTCGTATCATAAAAGGTATCTAGCGGGACAGTATTTCTGAACTACTAGTCTAACCGGTACAGTACAGATAGAACTGTACGGCTAGTATATTGCAGACAGCATACTGTATATGGCCAAAATAACTATGGCTAGCATAGTGTAACTAGCAGTGCGCAGCTGGTACAGCTAGCCAAATGCAGCTATTGAAGTAATACAATCCTACCATTTATATGCCATTAAATCCCATTAAAATGAAAAAGATGCCCCAAATTGTCAAACTCATCAACCCGTAAACCATTTGCAAAAGAAGCTTGAGGATGTTCTCGTTATAACACTTCCAAATTAAACTTGTTTCTTACTAGCGAATTACAATGTATCTTCCACTATACACAGATTAAAATACACACACCAAAATCTAGATTCCAGGCCCATTAAAGGTATCCTCGTCGTTTATTTTTTCATTGCTAAAATATACAGCAATCCGGATGTGGGTAATTAACGCCGCTGTTTTATTTCTCTGTCACAGAATTCATAATGTCCAGTGGAATTCCTTAAAATCCGTCGGGATAATTTTAGGCTCAATTAGCGGGGTTGTTATTATCCAAGGGGGGCACCCCCCCCCCCCCGGGTCCCACAGAGCCGGTGCTCATAAAAAGTATCCGAATTCAACAGAGGACGCGTCTGAATCTCAAGCTGGCCCACTGCTCAACAGGACACAATAAATCTGAGCTTGGAGACAGTGGACAGAACACCTCGAACGAAAGGTATATGGGAATCTTACGGTGTATGGGAATGTAATGTAGTATGGAATGTAACGTAGTATGGGAATGTAATGTAACATGTGAATGTAATGTGATACAGGAATGTTATGTTGTATGGGAATGTAGTGTAGCATGTGAATGTAATGTGATACAGGAATGTTATGTTGTATGGGAATGTAATTTAGCATGTGAATGTAATGTGATACAGGAATATTCTGTTGCATGGGAATGTGATGTAGCATGTGAATGTAGTGTGATACAGGAATTTTATGTTGTATGGGAATGGAACGTTGTAAAGGAATGCAATGCTGGATACGTGGGAATCTATTGGTGTAATGGTATATAGAAACGTGATGGTGTATTGGAACGTAATGGTCTATGGGAACGTAATTTGGTCTATAAGAACGTAATAGTGTCTTGGAACGTAATGGTCTATGGTAACGTAATGGTGTAAGGGAACGTAATGGTGCATAGGAACGTAATGGTGCACAGGAACGTAATTTGGTCTATGGGAACGTAATGGTGTATTGGAACGTAATGGTATATGGAAACGTAGTGGTGTATTGGAACGTAATGGTGTATTGGAACGTAATGGTGAATTGGAACGTAATGGTGTATTGGAACGTAATGGTATATGGAAACGTAATGGTGTATTGTAACGTAATGGTGTATTGGAACGTAATGGTATATGGAAACGCAATGGTGTATTGGAACGTAATGATATATGGAAACGTAATGGTGTATTGGAACGTAATGGTATTCGGGAACGTAATGGTGTATTGGAACGTAATGGTATATATGAACGTAATGGTG
>LQNS02020120.1:8459482-8476302 GCA_001587735.2 Parhyale hawaiensis | reverse complement strand
AATGTATGGAGGACCACACCAAATGTATGGAGGACCACACCAAATGTATGGAGGACCACACCATATGTATGGAGAACCACACCAAATGTATGGAGTACCCGCGCTGTCAAAAATGAGAGCGAGGGCTTTGTGATTACCCTTCCTCATTGATCACACTTTCGTTACTAATATGCTTCTGAAAAATACGCTGCAACGGCCAGCTCAAGTTGCAATAAGAGAAGAGTGCTCTCTTTTTCAATCCATCTGATGAGCACACTCCTTCCTTCCCTAAGATAAAGGGTGAAAAATTATTTTATATTAGCAAACACTGAAACATCAATGAATGAAAAGAAATTTCCCCGCTGCGTATCCTATATACGGCGTGATAAACCTGCGGCACATCAAAATTTTGGAAAGAGAACAAGCTGAATAAATAATTTTGCGTCTACTGCATAGCAAAAACCGCCTCTCCTGTGCGTTGTTGATCATCTACTCATTTCGTCAGAGGTGAACTGAAAGCAAATATATAATATAACTTTAAAGTACGGAAAATAAGATACTGAAGACTCCATGGCAGAGCTAAGAAAAACTGTAAATATTTTTAGTATGGTATGGATTTAAACGTTGGCTGAGTAAAAACTGCATACAGCTGGAGCAAGGGTAAGGATTCCCATTCTGCCATCTTTAGAAACTTGGTCGAATTTTCGCCCATCGATCTCAATTTGTGCAGTTACAAAATCAGCTACCTGGCCTAGCTTTGGCCCATCCATCGCGTTACGAGCGTGACACGAAAGATACAAATATATAAACAAGCAGCGACGGTGTTTATTACATTGTTTTGATTATCTCAAGAATTATTACTCCATGGGTACGTTCAACTAAGAGACGATAGGCATGTTACTGATATTATAAATTTTTCTAAATATATAGTATATTAAATTTACCTTTCTATATATGTACTTTGTTTAGAGGCGTATAATGAAAAACGTAGAAATTGTTAAAAAGACGCTCACAGGGTGCATCCGCGACGAAATATACAGAATTAACCTGTACAGGTATACGGAACTCACCTGTATAGGTAAACGGAACTCACCTGTACAGGTAAATGGAACTGACCTCTAAAGGCCAAACGGAACTAACCTGTACACGCAAACAGAATTCAACTGTACAGGTAAACGGAACTCACCTGTACAGGTAAACGTACGGAACTCACCTGTACAGGCAAACGGAATTTAACAGTATAGGCAAATGAAACTCACCTGTAAAGGCAAACGGAATTCACCTGTACAGGTAAACGGAACTCACCTGTACAGGCAAACGGAATTTAACAGTATAGGCAAATGAAACTCACCTGTGAAGGCAAACGGAACTCACCTGTAAAGGCAAACGGAACTCACCTGTAAAGGCAAACGGAACTCACCTGTACAGGTAAACGGAATTCACCTGTACACTTAAGCGGAACACAATTGTACTGGCAAGTGAAACTGAGCCGTAAATGTCAGTGAAACTCACCTGTTCAGGCAGGACGAACTTACCTGTACAGGTAAATGGAACTGACCTGCACAGGTAAGCAGAGCTCAAATGAAAGGTTACCTTCATGCTGCAAAGAGTTGAAGCAAAAAGCTTTTATTCTCTTAAGCTCAATAGGTTTTTGTTACTTGAAGAATGAAAGAGCACGCTGCGGGTCGATTTGAACAACTGTAACACGCTCGAATTTGAATACCTTCCTTCAGGTCGGACTATGGCTCATTAGTGTCTCATAACGCAGTGCTCTTAAGCAACTGCCGACCTCATACAAAAGCTCTCTTGTAAGCCCGCACGACCATGTGCGTGATATTCGTTCCTTATATTTACGCACTCATCCGTACGCGCGATTATGTGCGTTGGATTTGCTCCGTTATGTGATGCACTATACTCACGACACTATAGAGTATAGACCACGTACGTGATATATATTCGTTCCCTAATTTCCCACTCTACTAACGCGTCGTATCTTGTATAATGTAACTAGACAAATAAACGCAGCAACATGTAGATACGTGTTTGACAGGGAAGGATTTGGATACAAGTAGGCCTTGCATGGCGTAGTTTGGTGTGTCGTTGAGGCAGATATTGCAGTCAAAAAACTTATTTCGACAAAAAGTAAGGGAAAAAGATGTTCGTAGTTTTTGCTATACGTGAGAAGCGAGACGCGATTTCATCTTACCATGCAGATCGATATTAAAATTTAAAACTATACTAAGGCAAAAAGTCTAATGCTGAATAGGAGTCGGCAAAATTAAAATTTAACGTTTCAGGATAGATGATTTTTCAGAGGTTATAGGTTTATAGTTTATTCTGATGATGGGATCATCTATCCCGAAACGTTAAATTTTAATGCTGTCGACTCCTATTTAGCACTAAAATTTAAAGTTTTGTTTCTTTAGTTACATAAATATTACCAGTTTTTTGAAGCATTTTGGTGTATCCCTGGCTTGCTGCAAAGCCGAAAAATATAAGTTCATCATGAGATCCTTTCTAGGTATATGCATCACCACGCAACACTTTAACTATAATATGATGACAATAATAAGCACTCCAGTGTCACGCCTACAGTGGATACACCGAATGTAGATATTATTTTGCCTTAATTATTCTACTGTAGAGTTTTGACGACATGGCGCTCGTAGGGCGCATAACAGGAGATTAAGTCAGCGCTGCGGACTGAGAAATCGATTCTCGGTTTCTCACAGCTAGCGCAGGCCTCTCTTTCGTTCTATATCTAATTCTCCAAATTCTACAATTAAAGCTAAACGGTACATCGTTAGGCGTATTTACCGTGCATAGGCAAGATAATGCATGATACATGACTATTATTATTATAGTTACAGTAGAGGTAATTAAAGAGCGTCACAATGATGCCATTAGCATATGTATAATATTTATGATGCATTTGCGTGTTTCAGTTTTGGGACAATAATGCATGTAGCTAATTTTGATTCAACTAAGTGCATCAAAAGCTCCCAAAATGTTTCTCAGTGCACTCCGAGAGCGCCTATACCTCCGCCAAACAACGCAATGTTAATGAAAATTCCAAATTGGCTCTGAATCCTGGACTTCTTATTAATCGTAGGTAACAGAAATTTAATTATCTGTTCCACGAGACATTCCTAGCAGTTGCTGTGACTTTCATTTTTTCAGTTATGCGCTTACAAACAGAAAAATAAAGAGACGAACAGACGAACCGAGCTCCACCAAAATTTGGTCAGTGTACCTCGTAACGTTCCTACAAAGTTCATGAAGATCTGGTCATAACTTTCTAAGTTACGTTGCCTAGAAAAAAAAAACATGGACAAACAAATGGTTGAGCGGATCTTCACCAAAATTACTCAACAGTCCCTCGAGGTTTCATGATTCCGGTTATAAGTTTTTGAGTTATGCTGCGGACGGACAAACAAACAGAAATAAAGACAAAACGCATGCAAGAAACATAACCTCCTTGGCCACGGTAACTATTTTGAACAGCTACCGTACTGCATCAGTTAAAATTCTGATATTTATCATTCGGGGAATCATTTCTCCCTCGGGTAATATTTATAATAGTGTTGTGCAGAGGCCACTACCGAAGATGCTATCTAAGAATTAAAGATAGATTTATAAATTACAGTTGACATGTATCCAGGAAACAAGTTAGCATTTCCGTCCTTCCAGAAAAAAATACATCTCGATGAAAAAAAAAATTAATTACACGCGGAAAATAATTCGATACCTGTTGGTAGCAAAATTATGACAGTTTCAAGCATTTGATATATGAGAATCTTCTAGATAAGTATTGAAACAGATACTTACTGTGCATTATATTAATTAATTTTCATTTTATAGAGCAGGTAAGTCTTTTGAACCATAGCTTCTTGGGCTAACTTTTGGAATTACGCAGTAATAGTTTAATGGCTTGGTTAAGAGAGTGAATGAGGTAAAAAAATTAGAACTACTACTATGTACAAACAGCTTTGATACGAATTGGCAAAGCGGCAAAGATAAAATACTATTTCTATATTGCGCATACATACTCAGATAGTTCATTAGAACTAATAAGGGGCTTGAAAATTTTGTCATGAAGTACTTTTTTCCTTATCTTACTTTACTAATGTATGTTCTGAATGTTTTTCTTTGCATTAACAAATTTTCAATAAATATTATTATTATTACTCTAAGTGAAGAAACTTTGAGTTCTTGTGACCAAAACAAGACACACTAAATACATTTGGAAGTGAGGACCAAAGAACAAAAGTTAATAATAAATAATTTGCACATAGAGACTCTCGCTTATGTGTCAACAGCCCAAATTCGCAACAATTAGATATTGAATGTTAAAAAATCCAGTGACAGGCGCCCTATTAGGCATAAAAAAAAGGACTTAAGGCTGAGAGTGAAATTTTATTTATGAAATTTTCGCTAAAAGAAATGACGTGTAGGAGGCCAGAAGCTGGTGCCCATAGAGGAAGCTATCAGTGAATTATCTCCACAATGCACGTAACCACTGACTGTTTAGTATCTAACATTCTTTTTAAAGTAAGAGTCTATTTTTTTTATTATTCTAGACTCATCATATAATTAAGTGACTCTTTAACAATGGACGCGACAAGGCTAAACAGAGTCCAGGTGCTGTATTTGGAATGACCTTAAGTGTGTATGAAACAGACACGAATAACATCAAAAAGAGTCCAAGTGCCGTATCGGCAGCGTCCCCAAACAGGCAGGCGTACAATGGGTACGAAAAAGACCAAAAAGAGTCCAAGTGCTGTAATCCCAGCTGGGGTCAGGCTCGTCCCATGACAGTTGGGCCATAAATATCTTCAATTAATTTTGGGCCATGCCTCTGCCTGCTTCGTATTTTAACAAATGAATTATCAACTTCATAAATCTTGAGGAGCTCGCGAGATAGCGCGGCAGGAACCAGTTTTGTGTGAGCTCTGGGCAGCGCAGGCAGGCCAGTGCGCGTGCTGGGCACAGGCGACGATTTGCGGCCTTATTGCAGGCACGGATTCCTCGCGGCCCTCCGCTCTTTCTTGTTAACTCTCCAGAATTAAACACTCTAGGCAAACAGCTGATACAATTCGATGTTGGTGCATATATAAGTGTCGACTGCGTATGATATATTTTCTTAATGGTTGGTTGGGTTTACGTAACTGCAGCATTTCAAGCTGGCACTTTCAAAACGCCGTGCCATTGAACACTGGACGCGTACAACGACTGTGTTAGATGATAGAGTAACATCTGCATACTTTACGGATGTTATTCAGTATTGGCTGAAGTGTATTTTCCAGAGGTCACGTTTATTGTCCTTATTACATTCAATGCGACAGCTGCTGACGCCCGTGCTTGCGACACGTCTCTCCGCTAATATCCACCCAGTTTCGGGTCAGCGGCGCCATGTAGCACGTGTCTTTTGCATCACCGTGAGCGGAGTTTTACTGTGATGCAAGAAGCGGTCGCCAAAACGAAAATGAGTGCAATCTAGAGGTTGGACGTGTCACAAGCACGGGCATCAGCAGCTGTCGCACTATACGTTATATGGGCATAAGCTTTCGATATACACGCGGAGACCGGTGAGGTAACATTAACTAAGATTTTTTAGTTGACATGTTTTGTTAAGAATAACCAAATGTTTTAGTTATTACACCAAAATCGAAGAAAATGTCTAGTTAATGGTACACTTTTATTTATTCATAATTACTTGATGTATTTAGTAATGATAATCCTATATTAGTATCAGTTACCAAATGCTATTTTGTAATTACTAAGAATAACCAAATCCAGTCAAATATCAAACTTTTTTAGTAAAATATAACATAAAATTAGGCAATATAACCAAAATATATGACCAAATCAATTGTTAATATCAACTAAAAATTCAATTATCTGATAGCCAAACCAAAAGTTTAGTTATCTCAGTTAAATTTTGGTTCATGCAACCAAACCGGTCTCTGTGTGTAAACCGAGTTACATCACAGCGTACATAGTCACTGAACAGTTCAACTGCTAGTTAAACGCTTGAACGCCTCAAATCTCAGCCACACGGCGCAGGGCGCGGCAATGGGGAGGTAATTTTTTTATGTATATGCGTAGCTTCAACGCCCTGCTAAGTTTTCAAGTATTGCCATAGAGAACCGTCATAAAATTCCCATCATGGTTTTGCTTAATAATAAGACCTCTGCAGCTAAAAACACTCGCGCACAAATTCCCATAGAAAACTTTCTACGAATTTCTGTTTAATTATAAGGCCTTTTCAGCTAAAAAAAAATAAATGGTGCAGATCAGGGCTAAAAGTTTTTGGCCTGAATTTGGCCGAAGTGCTGCAAAGTTTCCAAACAGAGAGAGCTTCATGTCGCCAAAAATAAAAAATAAAAAAAAAATCCTGTCATAGAAAACCCGCGGCCAACTTTGACCCAGACGCGTAAAAATAGAAGAAAAATCCAAATGCTTTTCACTCCTGTGTAAATTAAAAATAAACAATTGCATTTTCTTCCCATATCACAAACATTATATAATATACATAATAAATTTGCATATTTAATTTTATAATTATATCGCTACATACATAAATATATACTAATAAAAACACTCATACAAACTGGACACAAGTCACTCAGCATAAATTACAGCACGCGTGGCTGAGAGGGCAACACACACACATACACACACGCACAAATTATAGTTAGGTGTACGGTAATATATTATGCAGATACAAATCTATAAACCCGTGTCTCATTCTGTAAAAGTTGCCAGACGTACGCACCCCCGGCAGCACGTGAAGAGTACGACAGCATGGGTCAGAGCTCTACATGCCCTATACAATAATTAACGAGACAACTGTCCAATGGAGCTAATGAGTATCACAGATGCGTATCTCCAATAGGCAACATATTAAGCTCTTTCATACGCCATGATTTGTTTCAGATTTATCAAAGTTATTTTCATAGGGTGGTGAATATATTGGGGGATGTATGAAAGTTTTAAGCAAATGAATTGGGCAGAAACATGGGGTGGCAAGGGTTATGGGTGCAGGAGGTTTTAGACGACCATCTGCATGGTGTATACATTTGACCACCTGGTGTATACTTTTGGCCGCTTTATGTACACTACTGGCCACCTGATGACTAACTGGTGAGTACTTCTGGCCATCTGATGTACTCTTGACCACCTAGTGCACTGCTAGTGTACTGCAGCTTTAGTCACCTTCCGTTCTTACAAAGGGTTACTAAGCAGGATCTGCCATCAAAGCGAAAGACGCATTACGTTAAGAACAAGCAATATCACATAAAGTACTGCAGTGATAGCCACCAATGCATTTAGTAAAAACCTGTTCATTTTTTCCCTTGTTTTTATTCTTCAAGTGCAAAAACCCAATCCGAAAACCTTTAGGCAAACAGCCGACACAATCCGATGCTTTTTTCTACAGACAGACAGCGGTGATCTTTTAGAATTTTCTATTTGGAAAGAATGTTTCTAATGGCAATTTTTCTACTTAGGAAATGCGTATGAGCTGCAGTTTGCACTTCGGTTCTGATACGTTCTACACCAAACACTCACTCTTCACTTTCCTTGACTAGTACACTCATCACTTTCCTTGACTAGTAGTTGTGTTTGGGACGTGAGGAAGCAGTAGAAAAACATTAAACTGAAAATTTCTATTTCTACAGTTTCTACTGCTAGAATGTGTCTATTTACAAAGTAGAACTTTTTCTGAAGCAATGGAAATGTTGTTAGATTCCTCTGGGCACTTACGTGTTAAGGAAGTCGGACGCTGTTACAAAAAATGTTAGTTTAATTTGTGTTGTTTTACTTTGAACGCACGCTACGTACACAATGAAAATTTATAAAACAGTATATTTATATATTTTTAGAAACGTAGCCAATAACGTTATTTCGAATGCATTAAAATGAAACCTGTTGTTTTACGAAAGTGAGACAATGATGCTATTAAGAAAACGATTAAATACTATATCGATGTATATTATCAATATTACGTATTGCAACTGTACAATGGTCTATAAGAAATACGTTTAAACAACATGAGATGTTTTACGTCACTAACATAATGAGTGATCAAAAATACTTTACGGCGAAACAACGCAAGTACTTCAAGAAGATTAAACAATGAGCTCTTCGAAATGCATCAAAACAATTTACTCGCTAATCAAAATACTGATCGAACGGCTGTTAGCTAGAAAATATGACACCCATTCGATTGGTCGGCGAAATTAAGATTTCAAGATTCGACTTGTCCGGAGTTCAGACAGGGGCGTTGGCTTCGCCACTTTGTAAAATTTTCTACGCGCTAAAAGCAAGCCGATTACACCGAGTCGCTGAAAACTCCATTAAACGGAGCAGGCTCGAATTCCTGCAAGTCTCAAGGGTAACCGATTACGAGTTAGCTTCTCAAACTCAATTCGGCAGGTCGAAGCCAACGCTTCCATCTCGGCAAGTCAAGCAAGCCCACAGTTCACTTAGAGAAGATAGTTGGGTCAGATTTGAGTGTAGTATGTGCTTCGCCCCTAAATTTCCAGCATTGTGACGTCACAATTGCGTCCCGCCACTGTTGCAGCGAGGAATCTTTGGTATTTCTACAGTGGCGTGGCGTAATTCTGGAAATTTAAGGCCGTAGCGCATACACTCAAATCTGACACAGCTATCTTCTGTAAGTGAAATGTGGTCAAGCCTCCAAGTCATAATTTTGCCGGCTAATCGAACACGCCCATGGTAACTCTGCAGACAATAGGTACCTGGAGCCTGTATGGCTGTCGGTAGCACGGATACGACACCGACGCCGGAAAAAGTGTTGTCTCACAACCAGCACACTTTAGCGTGCAAAGACTAGAAAGACCTACTAACGCAGCCCCAAAATCACAGTTTCCGTGCTGGGTGAACACGCCAAGGCGTGCATTTCCCGATCGTGCATGGGAAGCGTTCAGGATTTCTGACAACAGTTCTCTCAGCGATACGAACCTTGTCTCGATTATTCATAGAAGCTTCATACTCGAGTCCACTCTTTTATAGCGCACCAAGCGCAAATGGGCAGTAACGGAGGCTGTAAAGCAATCAAGCCGTGTAAATACCACAAGTGCGGTAAGCATAAACGCACTTACAAACTAGACGGACGTGTCAAATCAGCACAAATTTACAAACAAGTTTGCATACTGAGGAACGCGCTTTATTCCCTCGTAAAACCGTCGAGAAAGTCAACCTGGGAGCACTAAAATCAATCCAGCAGGGCTGGCTACCCTACCCCTTCTCGGCTACAGATAGATACAAAGATCCAGTTAAATTTATCCTGAAGGTCCCACCCAATTGAATGTATAGGGTCCTAGAAATGACCCATAGATCTGGTTTTCTAGCAGCGAATTATAAAGGTAAGAGTGGGGCTAAAGAGGGCATTGCAATGCACCTCAACAGCTTTAGCAGACGCAGCTCAATGCAGGACAGTTCTAAATCTTGAAGTCCAATTCAAAGACGGTGGTTCATATGGGAGAAAGAGATTTCTTGTAGCAATATAATGGAAGAGAAAGCAGCAATGGATGAAAGANGATCAATGCAGGACAGTTCTAAATCTTGAAGTCCAATTCAAAGACGGTGGTTCATATGGGAGAAAGAGATTTCTTGTAGCAATATAATGGAAGAGAAAGCAGCAATGGATGAAAGAACTGTACAGCATCGTAGGAGCAGTAGACAGATGATGGGAATATTATTTTAAAAGAATGGGACAAGATAAGACAACAGTTCACGTAGGAATAGCATTACTTCGAAGGGGTCACTTCGCCTTTCCGTAAGGGATACTTCCGAAAATACATATGAGTCGTGCTGGTAAATCAATCGCAGAGGTTGAAACAATTTCTCTGCCATCAATTTTGACGACATGACACAAAGCAATCCCTACGTAACCACTGTCAGCTGTTGCAAATCCTATGCCAGCATTTTTTACGGCCGCGGCACCAGTACAGTATATTAATAACAGAAATTCGTCGTAACCATGGCACCGACGGCCCTCCTATATATGCGCATCATCGAATGGGTACAAAGGAACGCAGCGTTCCAACAAGAGGTCTCTATAAATTCCTTAAATACTCACTTAATTGAAGAGCTTACTAATTTGTACATTGTTCTCACCCAACAACGCTCGCAGCTAATACTTCATTGAGCAGTGGCTTCTATAAATAAGAGGAGGAATCCGATACAGGCGATTATGTAATTAGGGCCTACAGATTTATTCATTCATTCAACGTTACTTAAGAGTCAAACTCAAGCAACTCACAACTCTAGCGAGCTCCTGAATTATAGTCCAAATTTTATCGTTTATATAAAAATGAACAGTCTAGTGGATTGGATGCTAGCCGAAGGTCTGAACTTTTAAGACCCAGAATTTTTCGACTGTTCAAGCCAGGCCCATGCGATAGTTTGGGAATTATTAACAGGAAAATATTGAGGATTTATTCCCTATATTCTACAAGAGAAATTTGGAGAGCTACCCAGATAAAGCTTGCATTTTACTATGCATTCAAGACGTATCAGCCTGGCCACGAGCTGTCTCGTATTGTATTTTCTGAAACAAATCACATTTGCTATGAAATACCGCGTACTAATGTACCTCTACTAGCCGAAATTGTGGCCATTTGAGTTTATTAAGTGGAATTAAGAAGCTGCTTAATCATAAGACATATGAATAAATAAAGAAGTAGATCCTGATTGGCACGACGCAATTTTTTAAATGCTATTTTTCTAGAGAGTGTCGAAAATAACTTAAAGATTTACTTCCAGTTTACTTCTAGGCTTAATTTGGTCTAAAATAAGTAGTCAGAGTGGGAAGATTTTTTGCATACTCATTGAAAATACTCCCTGCTAGTAATACTTAACAATTACATAGTACAGTAACCCAATAAATACTTACACGTAATTTACGATGTGATATTGCCTCTCCCCATGGAAAAAACTATTTACAAAACCGCATATATATGTTCCACCATATACAGTACGACTAAACTTAACGAAAACTTTCCAGTCCAGTAGACGGTACAGTGACGGGAAGTCCCAACCAGCTGCATCTGATAATAATTATGAGTGTTATGAGTGCATTCATATTAGAAAAGAGAAACTGTGTGGCGATTTTTTTAAGGGAGGCGTCTCACTCGCTATCCTATTAAAACAAAGAAAAATACCTTGGCCCAGAATGTTTAAAATGCATTAGTTAAAATAAATCTTAAATGGCTTCCCAGCCAGTTACTCATGTAACTTACTCCTTATATAAAAGAAATTTTGGCCGCTTCTGAAGATGATTTAATGGTTTTAGCTCATGGAGCGGATGAAAATTCTGCTAGGGACATTATTGAGACAGTTACGGTAAGTTACCAGCTAAAATTCACATTACCCTCGGCACTGGACAGAGTAACTGTCCCTAACGCTACCATTGAGCTAAGGAATCATATTGTAATTGTAACTGATGGCGGAAGTAAATTGTTACGGTAAGTGCTGAATAGGCGGAAAATACCGAATTAATATTGCAAAAACACTCACCTTTGAGGATGCAGGTACTGCCCGAAAATTTGGAGGAAGCTTCGCAATTTTTGGATTCCGTTAAACACGTCCGGTCGGCGCAGAGGAACATAACCGAGTCAACTTCTCCGGGAGGAGGAAACGAAGAGATGGACTTGGCGATCTCACTTGGTAAATTGTTGCGAAGATTGCGCAGTATGTCAGTGGCAAGCGCGTGGTGTGCAGAGGGAAATTTGGATGGAAGATTTTCGGTTGTCCCATCTCCCAGTAAAATAGACTTAGATGGTTCATCAACTCCAGAAGTGCCACTGGTTGGGGGCACCTTGCCGTCACCAACGGATACAGTAGATTCGAAAGGTTCGCTGATGGCAAACGTACAAATGTTTGTAGAGACTTTACTGCTCATCGATTTAGTAGGTTCCGGCATGACTTCGTTGCCTGGAGGAACCGTGTTACTGCCATATAAAGAATTTGTCGAAAAAACCGCAGCAGAGCTAAAATTCAAAACGTTTTCGGGACCATCAGATTTTCCTACGTGGTCAAGAGACTCGTCCAGAACGTCCCGTAGCCGCGGCAGTGGGTGGGAAAGCGATCTAAAAGTGTGGGCATGTAGGGATGAGGGGGCATTCTGGAGTATGAGGGGGGCATGAGGCAAGGCCTTGTAGTGATGGGCCAGAGTGGTGCAGGAACAAAGGTTGCTAAACACCGAAGTGGCGGCGTTAGGAGAGCTTCCCAATGTGCATTTAACAGACGACGCAGCAGAAGCAGAAACACACTCAACATCTCTTGAATTCAGAGATGAACTGCGTGACTCGGCACATTTTCGATGGTCCTCCGAAGAGTCGCTACAGCTCGCAGACGAAGCTGCCGATCCATTTCTAATTGAAGAGCCATTGTTGGCAGATGACTTACTGCTTGTTGTGTGTTTTGAAGAAACATCCAGCGCTTTTGAGGCCACGGATTGTGGCTGCTGTGCGGGGAGCAGTCTGCTGGACCGTTTCTTCTTTCGCAACAGCCGCCTACCTTTGATAAAGTTTCCGTCGGGAGCAAAAGAAAAAGGTAAATTGATTTGCGGTCTCGGACTCAATAGGCAACAATGGTTTGAAATCGACTTGGTTGCTGATTCGGTCTCATCTTCGGTTTCTTTGAACTTTCTTTGATGATGGGAAATTCCATGTTTTGTGAAGGACGAATCCGGAGGTGCAATTGGACTCGTAGGTAAAGGAAAAGAACATTTCTGAGCCAAGGGGGAGTCTGAAACTGCTGTGGAGTTCAAGGGGAGAGAAATTTTGGTCATGTCTCCCTTTTTCTTTGGTCCGTCCAATGGGAAACCCCGAGGAGGAGGGTGATGAGAGGCGTGAGAAACATGGGCCCGTGGGGACAGCTTGGGTAGCGAAGAAAGACAGCAACAGCCTCTGTAACAGTAGCGTGGCAGGTCAGCTATACTTCGCTTACTTGCAACGGAAAGTAATGCCCTGCTTTTCTTGGAGCCAGAGCCCCCATCGGACGCATGACATTCAGTTTTCGCTAGGGTCGCACGACAATCAACCAGCTTTGCTACACCGCTACCGTCTGGAAATAGCGGATATTGATGCAAATTCAACTCCACAGATCCATTTGGACTAATTTTGCTCTTTTCCGCCCTGAAGTAATCAGGGTTACCAGAGTCAGAACTGGATTCGTCCACTTGCCCGCTTTTCTCTAACGACAGTCGATCAAGCTTGGCTGGCAAGTCGAGAGCATTTCCAGGGAGCACAAAGTCAATGGCACTCACATTCTTCAGATGACAAGACGCCGCCGAATCGAAGTTCTGGCATCCTTGGGAATCAACAGAAATATTTATTCCTTTGTCATTCCGTGAGGCGCGATCGGCCTCATGGAGGCAGTCATGCATTACCTTCGAATCGATCGTTGAAAGAATGTTCGGCTGGCGGTCCTTCCGACACGTAGCGTCCAATTCTTTCGTGTTCCATCCTTCCTCGCTGTCTTCTTCTTCGAAGTCATCGAGACAGTATTCTTCAGGCGACTCATCAAAGCTTCTTGTTAATTTGCCATCGGAAAGGGCTTCGTCGAATGTCAACGAGGCCTCGAAATGAGGACTAATCCTTTCTATGAGGACTTTGTTGGAAGTCGAGTCGAAAGTTAACAAGGAGTCACTATGAGCGACTCTCGTTTCCAATTGGGTTTTTTGGGGTTCTGAGTCGAAAGTCAAACCGTGACTTTCGTGGTGAGGAACCATCTTTTTGGCAGTTTTGGATCTTGAAAAAAACCTTTGAGGGGGACACCTCATGTAGGCCAAGCGCACAGAAGAACAATATTCGTCTGACAGTTTAGAAGACAATGACAGGTTCCTCAGGGGTTCCTTGGAGATTCCTTTAGGGCTCTTAGGAGGTTCAGTTCCTGATAACGGTAATGTGCTGGCGTTGGAAAACCTGGTGCTCTGCGAGGAAGAAAACGATGACGAGTTTGACCCTCGAGAAACTCTAACCATCGAACTTGAAACAGTTCCCGGCGTCGGTGGTTTACCAAAGCCCGCTGATTCGTCGTCGGCACGTCCTGCTTCGTCTTCAAAAAGCCGTCGCTTTAGTTTCGGGCGACGAATGAAGGGCTGATAACAAGACAACATCATCGCTTGTTTTCACACACAAATCCTAAACACACATAATTTTGGACTGCGGAAAATGAAGATTGTTGTTCATCGCATCGATTGATTCAACGTAGCATGATCTCCGGATTGAAATATAATACGATAATTTTTCAAACTCACATTTCACTGTAAAAAGATGGGAACAAATAACATTACAGACACATATATAGATAATTAGATAAATACGCATAGCCATGCGACAGCAGCATTTACGCAGCGAAAGGTTCCAAATTCAGGTATAGTCATGGAGTTAACTTCCGCACACACGTATTATGAACGTGTCGACATACGTTGCAGTCGTAATTAAGTACAACTAAAACATAACAAATTATGATGATTATTAATTCTAGCATTCAAATGAAGAAGGTATGACACTTTAATGTACAATTCAATGGGTAGTTCTATATTCACCCAAAGTTGAGATCCTTCCCAATCGGAAATTTATAGGCATTTATCCGATGTTATCGGATACTTTTCACTATTTTCCACCAAAAGCAGCTGAAAAATGCCGATAAATACCGATTGGGTAGGAATACAGACCAATTATTGGTCCAGGATTCCGGAATAACAGTGAAGACTCTCAAAAGTTATGTTTCTGCGCAACGACAAAAGTGTTACTTACGCAAGGGCGACATTAGGCAATCGCACGTTATACTTCGGAGCGAACTATCAGCTCAGCACGTCTTCCCGACTGCGTAGTGAAAGTCGGAAACCAAGATACCCCTTGAATGTACTAAAGTAGAACGAGTGCATGCGAGCTGAGCATTGGCTCATGTAAGTTGAGCGTGGGATCGTTTGGTGTGGCTCCAGCATTAATTAAAAAATCAATAACCTAAGCGACAAAAAAAAAAGATCATATAACTCGCATCCAACAACTTAGTTTTTTGACGGATACAGAACAATTCGCACTTGCCAGCGAACGCGCAAAGTATACGAGCCGCGTGTGTACACAATCATGGGCTGTGGACACAGCATTGGCTCTGGTCTTGTTACCATGACGGTGTAGGTTGTATGAAAACATGGTCGAATACGAGAAAAAAAATAGCGCCATAGAAGTAAGGAAATATTCCAATAGTCTCACCGTACCCCAGAGGGGGGGGGGCAATGTTGTTGAACAAGATGCCCAGATTCACAGGAACTGCCACAAATATTCCGTTTGTTCCACAGAGTTTGCTCGGCAATTAAGTATCGACAGTGGGTACCGATCGAATAATAGAGCAGTGAGAGGTTACGTGCACTGTGGAGATAACCACCTGCTGCCTCTCCCGTTAGTAACAGAGGGCACCAACAACACAAGTGTACTATACACACGCCGGGTGGCGTGCATAACACAGCCTGCACTTCGTCTGAACTTTATCAATAATAGAACTAGAATTCATGAGTAGAATTAATCACAGCCCGCCACGGCGGGGGTATGTAAGGACAAACAAGCTGCACCAGTAGCACAGCGAAATCTCTCACCGCAAGTGCTACAAACGCATTGGGCGCGGACAGACACATTCGCCGCCTTTGGATACAGACACGGAAGAGGCCGACATTGTTTACGAAACAGCCCATCTTCCGCTTCGCTCAAGAGAGCTGAAGCAAAAATAGCTCAGATATATGACCGAATTGTAGGCTACGTCTTCCCTCTGAGAATGGGCCATTGCCTCGAACGATGAGTAGTATTAGTAATAAATCGAATCCAAAAATACACGGCGGTTAGCGGTCGCTGCAGGAGATGAAGCTTCAGACAATGAAGAGGCAACAATGCATATCAATGCAAGCGGACAGGACAAATTATTGTTGAAATTCTATAAGAGCATTTCAAACGTTCGAAGATATCGGCGACGAAGTGACTACATATTGGCGGTTAGAAAAATATATGAGTATCAATCGAACTCATAGCATCGCTCAAACAATCAACTATCCACCGTTTGCCTCGATAAAGAGGAGGAAACGATCGAAGAAATTCTATAGTTACTTCACAACCGTTTGAAGAAGCAACCTATGTTTTATAGTCTTCATTGATCAACTGAAACATAATCAACATTGCGCTTATGAAGCTCAACCAACCAATACTCTACAGTCTAATCGACAGTGAGGAAGATAATAACCCACACGACGCCTTTGATTCATTTGTTCTAGATTTACTGTACGTACGTAGCAGCTGGCGCTATAGCTGTAAGAAGTTTTAAGATCACTCTATGATTACGTGATATCAATTAATATCTCTTCATTTGTTGTAGTTTCCTGAATTAAGTGGCACCTGGTGTACGAGTAACAAATGCAAGATTTTTTTTTGCCATATGTTCTAGAATTACAGTATGTATTAGTTAGCGTTGAGCCGATATGAAATTATACGCTATTCTAACGAGAAGTCTATAAATGGCTTCCGATTTGTAGTATATTTCTTAAAGTACCTAAGTAACATAGGCAGGTCTTGTATATAAGTAACATAGGCAGGTCTTGTATATAAGTAACATAGGCAGGTCTTGTATACAAGAAACATAGGCAGGTCTTGTATATAAGTAACATAGGCAGGTCTTGTATTTAAGTAACATAGGCAGGTCTTGTATATAAGTAACATAGGCAGGTCTTGTATATAAGTAACATAGGCAGGTCTTGTATATAAGTAACATAGGCAGGTCTTGTATATAAGTAACATAGGCAGGTCTTGTATATAAGT
>LQNS02020120.1:8396533-8457305 GCA_001587735.2 Parhyale hawaiensis | reverse complement strand
GGTCTTGTATATAAGTAACATAGGCAGGTCTTGTATATAAGTAACATAGGCAGGTCTTGTATATAAGAAACATAGGCAGGTCTTGTATATAAGAAACATAGGCAGGTCTTGTATATAAGAAACATAGGCAGGTCTTGTATATAAGTAACATAGGCAGGTCTTGTATATTAGTAACATAGGCAGGTCTTGTATATAAGTAACATAGGCAGGTCTTGTATATAAGTAACATAGGCAGGTCTTGTATATAAGTAACATAGGCAGGTCTTGTATATTAGTAACATAGGCAGGTCTTGTATATAAGTAACATAGGCAGGTCTTGTATATAAATACCATAGGCAGGTCTTGTATATAACTACCATAGGCAGGTCTTGTATATAACTACCATAGGCAGGTCTTGTATATAAATACGATAGGCAGCTCTTGTATATAAATACCATAGGCAGGTCTTGTATATAAATACCACAGGCAGGTCTTGTATATAAATACCACAGGCAGGTCTTGTATATAAATACCATAGGCAGGTCTTATAAATTAATACCATAGGCAGGTCTTGTGTCCAATTTCGTACAGAATTTCGTTAGCTAATCGGTAGCGCGACCTACGACTCATTTGTTGATACCCAGGAACGAAGTGGGAGAGGTGATCATGCTTCCGTAGACGACTTAAGTTTGTAAATATATTTGTCTTTTCACACAATAAGTGGTCGAAGGAGTTCAGCAATCTTCATAATTTATTGTAGGGAGTTTGGTGGGTTGACCTAGATGAGACCCATTAAAAAAATAGGCCCAGCTGACCATAAAAAAAGACGGCGTTGAATTTTCCTCTACCGTGCAGATCGTCTTATGCCACGAGGCGCTTTATTTTTTTTCTTAAGTTGTTATTGAAGAGCTAATCTCTGGGAATGGGACTGTGCCCTAACCTCGTTTATCAAAAATGACTTTTTTGAATTTGCCCCCTACCGCGGGTAATGGTCTCACGCCACCGAGGTGTTCTCGTTTCCTAAATCTCTTTTTGAATGTCCTTTAGTAAGCTCGTTTTATGAAATAAGCTGTAATACTCTATACGGTCTATATAGACAGTGTGGAAGAAAATAACCCAAACAACGCTGTAACTTCTAACAACCAACACTCTACAGTCTACATCGTAACTCTACAAGAGAAATGCGCGCTTAACCACAAGTTACAGTCTGCGTCGGCAGGAGTCGGAGCTCCGAAAGTTGTTTCGGAGGTGCGCGCTTGGGACGTTCGTGACACCGCGGGGCTATACAAGTCCATAAACCACGCTGGGACCACCCCCCACCCCTCACCTACTCCCGCTCCCTCCTGCTCTCGGTGTTGCCATAATGCAGAGTGGGGCACCCCTTTGCTGGTGGTACCGTATTGTCATGAAGCACGTTGATGCAAGCACTTGCGTGCTTCTAGTGTTGCCATAAATCACGGTGATGCACCTTTCTGCTACTAGTGTTGCCATAAAACGCGGAAGTGCACCCCTCTGCTCCTAGTGTTGCCATAAAACACGGTGGTGCACCCCTCTGCTCCTAGTGATACCGTGAAACACGATGGTGCACCCCTCTGCTCCTAGTGTTGCCATAAAACACGGTGGTGCACCCCTCTGCTTCTAGTGTTGCCATAAAACAAACACGATGGTGCACCCCTCTGCTCCTAGTGATACCGTGAAACACGATGGTGCACCCCTCTGCTCCTAGTGTTGCCATAAAACACGGTGGTGCACCCCTCTGCTCCTAGTGTTGCCATAAAACACGGTGGTGCACCCCTCTGCTCCTAGTGTTGCCATAAAACACGGTGGTGCACCCCTCTGCTAATAGTGTTGCCATAAAATACGGTGGTGCACCCCTCTGCTAATAGTGTTGTCATAAAACACGGTGGTGCACCCCTCTGCTCCAAGAATTGTCCTAAAACACGGTGGTGCACCCCTCTGCTCCTAGTGTTGCAATAAAACACGGTGGTGCACCCCTCTGCTCCTAGTGTTGCAATAAAACACGATGGTGCAGACCTCTGCTCCTAGAATTGCCGTAAAACACGGTGGTGCACCCCTCTGCTCCTAGTGTTTTGTGTTGGGGTGCCTTAGTCCAGGGATTCCCAACCAGTGCGGTGCTGGCAGCCTCAGGGTTGCGGACGACCCTTCAAATTAAGGGGTGTGAAATTTAATCGTACAATATGTTCGAAAATTAACTTCAATAGAGTCGTAAGACAAATTACTGTAGCATAGAATTCATTCTTCATCACCATAAATCTAGTAATGTTTAAATGAGTAGTAAAGGAAATTATTATTCATTTTAGCATGGGGTGCGAGAACATACATAAAATGATTTCTAGACGTGTCGAGCGTAGAAAAAGTTGGGAACCACCACCATCGTCAGTCTGTCGAGCAGCCTCGTCTCCCTGAAGATAGCAATGGTAGTGTTGCCATAAAGCCATAAAGTTTTGCCATTACCATAAAGCACGGTGGTGCTGCACTGCTCTGCTGCTAGCGTTGCCATAAAGCGAGGTGGTACACCTCCGCTCTTAACGTTGCTCTAAAATTGCAGTGCTTCGCTGATTTCAGTTTTCTCTACGCACCCCAGGTGAAAACGACTTGAAAAACACGGACCCTTGCCATTAAAACGGCGTTTACCTTGTCAATTATGCCCTGGTTGTCTATAATACAAACTGTACAGCTGTAAAATTCTATAGTGTCAAGCATCTTGTCATTTAGTAACGAGGGCTGCAGCAGCATAACATAATTCGCCGACCATTGATACAATATATATGGTATACATTGAATTATGGCTGTTTTAAGCTGCAGCCATCGTCGGTAAAAAGTTTTCTACGTTAAAAAAAAACGTGGGAATAAGGGGCAAACTAGGTGATAAATTTTAATTCTCATTTTGAAAAAACTGAGAAAATCGTTCCATTAAACATACAATTTTCCTCTTTTAACTTTCAGTAAGATACCTATTAATCCGTATCACCAATAGAATAAAATTATAAAAAACTAGAGCACTCTGAGAGCGCATACCTCCGCCATGCAAGGCAATGATAACGAAAAATTCAGGTAGGTCGTGAAACCGGGACTTCTTTTTTGTCATCAGCAATATTTTGTCATCTGTGCCTCTTGACAGTAAGAACAGTTTCTTCAATTTTCTATAAAAAAAAACGCATTACGATATTCCTCTGTTATGACCATCCAAAGGTAAAGGTGAATTGAGTCCTTCTAGACCGCCTAATTCAAGATTCCCATACAGCCGAGCTATAAAATTTGGGTTTTCTTCAGGTTAATAAAAAGTATTACCAATGATAAAGGGATTATACTAGGCTCCAATTATCGGTTTCTAGACCACTTTCCTGCTACTTTGACAATTCCTGAATATTTTATTTTAAATCCCACTAGATTCCCGTCGAAATTAGGATTTAATATCAGCGAAATGAGGCACGTTCCAGATGCCAGACCACGTTCCCGAAAAGTAGAAATTTCTGCAGAGTTCAGCTAGCTAAATCAAATAGGCCTATGTCGCTTAGCAGCGGTTCGTAAGGGCAGTGCATAAATACATTCTGATGTACGTACGTATCAATATCATAATTTTCTTTATACATAGTATATATAGATGCATTTATAATACGAATATACATGTATGTAGGTAACATATTTCTTTATTGTATTATCGTTTCAACAACGAATGAGAAATATTCAGTCCTGCGTTGATGCTAGCGGGACGCCCATTCAACTATATTTATCATTTTCAATCCTAAATACACCCTGCATTCTATACCGAAACATTGTCTTCAAACGGCCTGCATTATTTCAACAGACAACGACACTGTCGCTGAATGAATGGCAACACTAACATTCTCTCCTAACCATCGATGACGTCATCAGGCCTCACGCAAGCCCCTTCTCCAAAATGTTGCCTGCACGAAAAGCTTTCATGTCTGTGGGAAAACGGGCGACCGCACGACGCAGATTCCAAGGAACGCCGCCTCAAATTCTCATGTTTACACGCGGGGGCGTCAGCTTCATAGCGCCATCTTGTGGCTGTCAGGTGATGAAATTCCATCTGTGCCATTTCTCCCGTTCAAGTTATTGTTTTTTTTATAATAAAACGTTTTGGGAAATTGAAAGTGGTTATCGTTGTGGTAGCGTCTGCAGTTGTCATTTTACAAAGTAAATTTGCTCTTTGAGCTTTCAATTTTGAAAAAAAAAAAAAATTGTGTCATGCCTTCGTCATCAAGTTGGTAGAAACTGTTGGTAAAATGAGGCTCATATATAAGAAATAGGCTTATACCGTAGTCAGCTCCGGCTAATCATAGCAGGTGAAAATAACAAACAGTAAAAATAACATAATCCCAACGCTTTGAGTCACATAGGTTAACGAAAGGAGCATTGCGTTCACGAAAAAGTAATAGTAGATCCAGCTGAAAGGAGCTGCTGAAGTGACGAATACCACAATTAAAGATAGAATGCGGTAAACTGCTTCGATATTGATCTTTTTAAATGTTTATATGCCAGCTCGCAAGACTGACACTTGTTTTTCTGCAATGGTTTTTGGCACCATGGAAAGGAGGATGGTAGCGGGAACTTGGCCGCTATTGCAGCTTTCCACAAGTTAGGTCTCGTGTCGTCAAGGTAAAAAGCAGTGAAAGTTTGAAGCATGTAACAAAGATGGTGCTCACAGAAACAGACAGCTCGCAGCACAGTACAATCTCCCAAGACAACAACCTCACAGGCACCGAGCCTCGAACAGACGTTGTATGTCGAGTGGCAGGGCTAGGACACACACCATGCTGTCGTCTCTACATCCTCGCTTAGGTTTGGCAACAGAGCGCGGCAACACCGTGTTGCACAACTGTTTCGCTCCTTCGCTACAATGAATGATAATTAGTAAAAAAAAGTTGATCGATCTGAATCCTTGTCAACTTCATTGGTGCTGCTTACACTGCTTTGATGTAGCTACATAAGGGAGGCGGTATGTGTTAGAGAAACATTTACCTACAACAGGAATTCACGTGAGTCTACTAATGCCGAGGCCACATATACCTTCGCACGAGCATCTTTTTAAGTAACTAACTCGTTCAGAAATAGGCCTACACATATCAACTCGGTAGCATAGATACCGTGGCATATACGACATGGGAGCTGAATATTCTGGCATCACGTCATGGAGCTTCGATAGAGAGGAGGGAGCCAGGAGCCTCGCCCGTCATAAGCTCAAGAGTCGCTTATGGCTGACAGCCAGTCGCCGTATGCACCAATCGCATATCAGCAAAGAGTCGCTTATGGCTGCAGCCAGTCGCCGTATGCACCAATCGCATATCAGTAAAGAGTCGCTTATGGCTGCAGCCAGTCGCCGTATACACTAATCGCATATTAGTTAAGAGTCGCTTATGGCTGCAGCCAGTCGTCGTATGCACCAATCATATATCAGTAAAGAGTCGCTTATGGCTGCAACCAGTCGCCGTACGCACCAATCGCATATCAGTACATCGGTTTGTCTGCTGCTCCCCGTTACTTCCACCATTGAGATTCATGAACGCGTCTCACAGCCATAAAAGATCTGGTTGAGTCAGCGGCGAATCTGTGAACGGGCCGCAGGTCTCCCTCCTCCTCCTCTATAGAAGCTCTTTGCATCACATTGTTCATATGAAAGTGTAGCATGGCCCTGATAGTAGGGTGCCACTCGTGCTCCAATCACCTCCAATTTTTTCGGCACTTTATTATGAATAATCTTCAACACTGAACGTCCCTCTAAAGCAGGGGTTCCCATTCAGGGGTGCTCGCACCCCCTAGAGGTGCTAGATGATATTTAAGGGGGTGCGAAATCTTGTTTCGTTTGTTATGCCATCAAAAATTGGTTTGAATTCGTTACACAAAATTTAGCAAAAATTTCATCAGTTATTTTGTTATGGGTTCGGAGTTTTGTAAGGGGTGCGTTAAAAGCTCTCCACGGATCCAAAGTAATACTCCTGCAATACAATAATAATGAAGGTGAGGCCAAAGACGATTGATCTAAAAGACATTACTAAAAATTTGATTTAAATCTGAACGTTTTTCGACCCTATAGGTCGTCATCAGCATTCTGCAACAACAAATATAAAAGATGATACACTGCTTGTACACAAACTAGTTCTAATTCAAATTAGCTAAAAAAAAAAATACAACAGTTCATCTATTTGGGAGCTGTCTTTAAGGGGTAGGATGACACGCAAAATTTACAAGGATTGCTACGCATGCTGACAGAAACAGATGCTTAACTTTTGGTGGAAATTCGTTCATCTCTGTTTGTCTGCCTATTTTTTCTTAGTGCTATTACTGAAAAAATGCAGTCGTCCTACCCCTTAAAGAAAGCCCCCGAATAGATGAACTGTTATATTTTTTTTTTAGAATGCTGATGACGACCAATAGGGTCGATGCGTTGAGATCTAGATCAAATTTTAACAATGACTTTTAGATCAATCGTCTTTGCCCTCACTTTGATTTTGAAGTGGTGCCGTGATTAACAACCAAACTTCATAAACAATAATAAAGATAACAATATTCCTATGAGCACAATACTTCTGTCGAGAGTACAACTCCGTGTGAAAGTTCGCAATTTCACAACGATTGCATTAGTCAGACCCGTGTAATTTTCATGGACAAAAGGTGAAGGATACTTCGTAGGAGAAATCCCTGAAGCTGATTTTTAATATAAGCGAAAAAACCGCACTGTTTGAACTGAAATCAGAGCCGATTACTTCAATATGTTTTTTTCCACCAGCAGTTCAGTTCAGAGTATTGGTACACCAAGCTCCAGTGATGACTGATATCTTAACCCTCTGTTGATAGGCAGGAGTTCAAGACAGCAGTGAATGATTTTTGAGTCATTCTTAATTTACGGTAGCACTTTCGGTGTCCTGAGATTGTTTATGCTCGCCGCTTGGGTGATATTTCCCAGAATTGTAGTTTGAATCTACAATATAATAAAGACCGATGTGTATTTATATACTTGTTTGCCAATTTATTTGTTTATCGGTCTATTTTCTGTCACGCTCGAAGAAAACATGTGAAAATTAGGCCAGGTTGGAAACGGTGGGTATCCTGTTACGCTTCATTGTTAGTAACTGATAGGTGAAAAATAAACCAGGCTGCAGATGATGGCAACACTACGGGCACTAGAAAGTTGAAGGCAACTCTGTTCCGCCAACGCTGAAATCTGAGCTAAAAGGACACCTAGAGTTTCTCTCGGTAGGTACTCTTATCCAGCCTGATTTGTGCTCTTCTAACGTCCAAAAATCAGCTGTTCGAATGGTAAAATCAGTCCCGGCTGCTCTCTGTAAAAGGGCCTGTTGGTCTGTCTACTGCCAGCTATCTATTCTAACTTAAATATTCTTCAGTGTGCAGTAGCCTGGCCAAGAATTCGAGAATTTTGTTTCAGGTATATTTTTTCAAACTCGATTTCTTCTAATTGCAAAAAACTTTCCGCTTGAGTGAAAAAATTCGACTAGAGTCAAACCAGCGTAAGGAGTCCGATGGGCGTGGCTAAGAACGCAAAGCAACTTTGCCAAATCTCACTTAAGCGCGTGGTATAACTTGTCTTAATCGATAAAATTTTATTTATATTCGAATACTCAAAATGCATTAGTTAATAGATTAGATTTGGCACTGCTGCGTTCAATTCAGCCCCGCCCCTCAAGGACTGCTTACGCTGGTTTGATAGCGTGACGTATCTGTGATACCGAGCCCGGAATTTGCATGCGTGATGCTTCAATGGCTGCCTACTGAAAATGAACCATTTAGTTTCTTGCGTTCACTCAATGTAAGAAGAATTGCGCTTTTCAGCGATAGGAGACAGTTGTGGGGTAAGGAAATTAGCTAACAACGGAAGGGATAAACATGGAAACATCATCAAAAATTTGTTGCCGTTACATTTGACAGCTAGTTACATTAGAGATAATAATGATAATAATAATCATCATCATAGCTAGTAGAATATTTAAAATACAGTCGTGACGAGCATGGCAGTCTGAGAAGACTTTTGAGAAAAAGGTATCCATGATATACGGTATATATTTAGATTGGGAATATCTTTTCTCTCAGGGACAGTTTATAAAAGAGCAGGAACATATATATGGATGTATATACACACACAGACAAGCGGAGAGTGAGGTATTATTTTATAAAAACAATATACACATTAACCCCTTTTTACTTGAGATTAAAAACAAAATACTTGTCGATTTTTGAAAAATTGTTACGGTAGCTTCCCTCCACGCAGGGAGGGAGTCGGTTGTATCAAGCCGACTCCCACTCCTGGGACAAACGAGCGTCAGGTTTCGACTCACTGGACCCTAAAAATTTTCGATTCGTTACGACTCCGACTTTTCAACAAAATAGACAAGTGTTTATTCGACTCCTATTCCTAGGACAGGCGAATGTCCTACTCCTGACCACACGACCTATGAGCTATCCCATGCTATCGTAAGCCCGGTAGCGGGTAGTACAGTCCCTTTTGTTTGTTAAGGCGTATTAAGTTATGCAGTTTCAGACTTATTAGATTTTTTCACTCAAGTAAACAAAATTTCATCTAGTTGCACACGTTATAGATACAATTGCCAAGCGGCAGCAACTGGTTCGATTTTATATAGTACGAAATTTAAAAAAAAAAATTAGTAAATACCGAGCAGTAGAAGTTATGTAAATAAATGAAAAATTTGAAATTTTGCAAGAGAATGAAGTGCACGTTTCCTAGCAAAAAGAGATTTCAGAATTTGAAAAATAATCAACGATAAAAGTTAAAAAGAAAAAGCAATGTAACACAAATTTTAGGCTAAAGTGACGGTTTAAAAAATTGAAAAACTCATATCCACAAAATTCATTCAAAGGGAACATTGCGCTCTTACATATAAAAAATAAATACATGAAATACATAAAGTTTTTTATAATGAACGATACGAACACAAAAAAACATGCACATTTTCTTCGCGGAATATCGAACAGTATACTGCTTGCAATAAATGTTATATTCGCATGATGTTCATCACCAATATTGCAATTTCAGGTCAAAAATAGGAAAAAATTCTCATAAAATTGTCATTAGTTTTTAAACGATGGGGCCAACAAACAAACTTGCGACTTCACGCCGAAAATTCAAGTTTTCCAAAAATTGTCATAAGTTTTTACACAAAAAAACGGCGAAAAGCAGTTACGGAGGCACGCTAACACAGTCACGTGGTAAACATAGCACGTGCATTCACAATTAATTAATTGTACGTAGATAAAGTCGGCCCCTGGCCTTCACGTGGCGAAAGATAGGAGAGAGAGCATCAGAACACAGCACGTCCTACCACCTCCAGCACCAGCATCCAACTGATACATTGCCACTGACAGACTGATTCTTTCTTGAATTCCTGTGACACAAAATTTTACCGTCGCTTGAATACCAAACAAATGGAGAATATGCCGGGCCACACAATACGCATTCGCACGCACAACCTGCTCAGCGGATCTGCAGCTCACACGTCATTCCGATACAAGTTTAAAGTCAGTAGCATAGATACGGCAGCATGAATGACGGGCGAGCTGTACATTTTTTTAATATTTGACCTATAACTTTAGACACTAGTAATGCATTAGTTAGTAGGAGTATTTTTTTTTATTTGACAATCCAATTAAGATATCACATAAAACGCCTAACCACTGCTTCATGAATTTTCATTGAGAATATGCATATCGTATATACATATTGTTGAAGCGTTTACAACAAAGATGGCGACCATTAATTGCGCACGTACAGGTGGGCAGCGCCGTCAAAAACGACGCCAAATAATGTACTTTGCCCAAACCAGCTGCAGACGATATTCTTCTGCCCAGCATTTTCGCTTCAGAGCGTCTGAATGCGTCGCTGCGTCTGTTGGTTCAACAGCGAAATGTACAGCTTTCCTAGTTGCTGTTTGCTATAAATTCGTAGAGATACGCGAAACTTTAGAACTGACATTTGCAGTTAATCTGTCTTGACTGCTAACATTTTAACACATCTTTCAGTGAACACAAAGCGGTACTTGCTGAGAGGACAAGACTAACCCTTAAGGACGTTGCAAAGTGAAGCACGGGACAAAATACGGTATTAAAAAAAACTTTCTGCTGCCTAGGTCATTTTCGCTTCATCAAAATAAAAAATTATGGGAGAGCGGTCGACTTCCACAAGAACACAGTAATACCTATTACATATTTAGGGAGAACAATGAGTTCACTTTCTTTCCACGTTTACGAACACAAGTTATATCCTATCTTCTCCTCAAACGCCCATTGTACGCAAATTAAGCACGCAGCCTGTTCGCTTGAAAACTTATAGTTCAACGGCCTCTCTCGTAGCAATGATACAATCTGTTTTTTAATTAATTCCGGTGGGGGAAATTTCGACCCTTCAATTTTCCCCCATCTACTTCCCGTAAAACGTTATTCGTAATCCACAACAATACGTCTATACAACTTGGAGTATATATCCAACAAGATGTACAATATAATGACGACCAGTGTGTACTTGTTCGTTTATTTAGTTATCTGTTCATTTTCTGACACATTTTAAGAAAGCAGATAGGCGAAAAATTATAGGCCAGTTTGGAGACTGTGGCAATTCTGAAATGCTCAATAAAACCACATAAAAGGTAAAAAAAATTGACCGGGTTGCATTTGATGGCAGAAAAATGCAACCTCTATCGTGTTCGAATACACATCTTGCAAGCACTGAAGATATATACAAAGCTTCTCATAGATCTCTTCTTCTCATATCCAAATTTCAGCCGCGAAAATTAAGTAAATGATGTAGAGAGTAAGGGTAAGACATTCAAGAGTAAGGGTAAGACATTCATTACAAGACAGCAAAAACTAGAGCACCTAGCAAGAGAACGCATACCTACCTCTAGCAAGCTACTGCTAGGCAACGTTAATGAAAAATTAAAATTGGTTCTGAAGCTGTGATTTCCTCATCAAAATCAAAATCTAGTCATTTGTGCCTCTTCAGTAACAATAGCTTCTCTAATTTTCTTGAAGATCCGTTTAAAACTTTCCAAGTTACGCTGCTGACAAACATTAGACAAACACACAAATATATCAACCGATCATCAACAAAATGTGATTATTTATGTCTTTCAGCATTATCTATCAATTCCATGGAAATTTCATGAAGATCCGTTGATAAATTATTGAGTTATTTTACTAACATACAATAAATAAAGAGAGACAAACAGGCGAACACACACAGTTCATCACAAAAAAAAATGGTAATTTACTCTTCGTGATATAGGTACCTAACAACTCGTGTTAGTTTAATAAAAATCCGTCCACAACTTTTTCAGTTATCCACGGTACTAAGAAAAAACAGGCAGATAAACAAACGAACAAACAGTTGAACGGATCTATCTTCATCAAAAGTTAACCATCTCTGGCACTTAACACGCTCAACAATCCCTGTACATTTCCAAAATATCCGTCCATAGCTTTCTGAGTTATCTTGGTGACAGACAAATAGATAAACAGACAAAATGACACACAAACAAACTCGACAAAAACATAACCTCCTTGGCGAAGGTAACAAGAAGACGGACGAAGAATACGAAAATTTAGTGCCAACAATTACTTTCTCACTTTGACTTCTTCGTTTGATGAGGCAGCTTTTCATGATATGATACGGTACCTATAGAGGCGCATCTGAGATACCGAACTCAAAATTATTTTATGTGTGAATACCCGAGTGCCTGTTAAAAAAATTTTCTTCACGTTACGAAAAAAAAAGGAAAAGATTTCGCGCCACTCAGCAGGAGTGAAGATAAGATTGATATCTAAAATTTCTTTAATCTGAGAGTTGCCAGGCATCTTTTATATACAAAGCAATGGTCAATAAAGATAAAGTTTCAACAAATCTTCGCCGCCATTTGCCATTGTGTGATACACTGGTACGGTATCTGCATACTGTATATTATTGTTTAATCGTTCTCGTGGCATGATTACCAGTTTATGGGGCACTGACAACGTTCACACCATCAACCTGCATAGAAATTGATGAAAGTCTTGCCGCTCCTCACGTAAAGAACATCGTGACAGTTGTAGAATGTGCACGCCACCGAATACACAAACCGCCACCACTTCCGTTCACTTGCTGGTACTTTATGTATCTAATCCTTGACAGTCACGGGCACGCCTTACACTGCAGAAAATAAGCTTACGCTTGTTTAGGTTCAGCGACTTTGCATTGACCACAGTTCAAAGCCGCGTTGCTGTTACAACCCCAGAGTTACCTGTGCTACAGTGGTGCAGTAGCCACAACCCCAGAGTTACCTGTGGTACACCAGTGCTGAACCACAACCCCAGAGTTACCTCTGGTACACTGGTGCTGTAATCACAACCCCAGAGTTACCTGTGGTACACCGGTACTGCAATCACAACCCCAGAGTTAGCTGTGGTACACTGGTGCAGTAGCCACAACCCCAGAGTTACCTGTGGTACACCAGTGCTGAACCACAACCCCAGAGTTACCTGTGGTACACCAGTGCTGAACCACAACCCCAGAGTTACCTGTGGTACACTGGTGCTGCAAACACAACCTCAGAGTTACCTGTGGTACACCGGTGCTGTAACCACAACCCCAGAGTTACTTGTGCTACACCGGTGCTGCAATCACAACCCCAGGGTTACATGTGCCACAGCAGAGTCACCCACCGTACATGATTGTGTCGTAATAACCTCATCATTACAAAATAACCTCAATTATTTCATTTGTGCCCACGGCGATTTTTATTGTTAATATTATTACTATCAAAATAACCTCAATTATTTCATTTTTGCCCAGGATGATTTTTATTATTATTATTATTATTATTATTACTATCATATTTTTTAATGGAAAGGGGTTGCAGCAACCCAAACAGGGTATATATTGCAACACCCTGCAAGATTCGAACTTCATGTCGTAAACAAAACTAAACTGGATTAATTACTGAATTGATGATTTTACGGTGTTTGCTGGATTAAAAACTGCGTGCATTAAGGGGTGGGAATTTCAATAAATTTCTGCTGTTGCAGAAAATTTTGAGATGGACGATGGATGTGCTTGTGATACACGCGAAATTTCTCATCAGGGTACATAAAAAAAATAAATATTTAAGTGTTGCCATAGCTAAGTCCGGGACGCTTGTACTGAGTCACAACACAAAAAAAAATAATCATAATAATAAATAAAAAATAAAATAATAGTGAAGTGAAAAAAAAGTTTGTTTTAATTGAGAGAGGTAACTTTTGTTCATATATGGTAATTTAAAAATTAAATTATATTAAATTGAATTGAATTAGATGTTACACAAGCTAATTATTGTCGTACTAACGATCCAATGTTGTCAAATAAATTTCCTGCTGCCAGAGCCGCTGTACGTGGCCATTCAAACTAGTAGCCGCATATGTAGACCTACTGCTGCCCTATAAATCCAATTTTTTCGTACAGACCAACTGTTGCCCTCTAGACCTACTGTTGCTATGTAGACCTACTGTTATCACACAACAGCCCTGTTGTCGTGCAGACTCGTTACCGTATANATTTATGTCTTTCAGCATTATCTATCAATTCCATGGAAATTTCATGAAGATCCGTTGATAAATTATTGAGTTATTTTACTAACATACAATAAATAAAGAGAGACAAACAGGCGAACACACACAGTTCATCACAAAAAAATGGTAATTTACTCTTCGTGATATAGATACCTAACAACTCGTGTCAGTTTAATAAAAATCCGTCCACAACTTTTTCAGTTATCCACGGTACTAAGAAAAAACAGGCAGACAAACAAAAGAACAAACAGTTGAACGGATCTATCTTCATCAAAAGTTAACCATCTCTGGCACTTAACACGCTCAACAAACCCTGTACATTTCCAAAATATCCGTCCATAACTTTCTGGGTTATCTTGGTTACAGACAAATAGATAAACAGACAAAATGACACACAAACTGCTCGACGAAAACATAACCTCCTTGGCGGAGGTAACAAGAAGACGGACGAAAAAAAAAAAGAGTACGAAAATTTAGTGGCAACACTTACTTTCTCAATTTGACTTCTTCGTTTGATGAAGCAGTTTTTGATTTTATGATACGGTACCTATAGTGGGGCATCTGAGATACCGAACTCAAAATTAGTTTATGTGTGAATACCCGAGTGCCTGTTAAAAAAAATTTTCTTCACGTCACGAAAAAAAAAGATACGATTTGGCGCCACACAGCAGGAGTGAAGATAAGATTGATGTCGAAAATTTCTTTAATCTGAAAGTTGCCAGGCATCTTTTTATATACAAGGCAATAAAGATAAAGTTTCAACAAATCTTCGCCATCATTTTCGACGGTGTGACACACTGGTACGGTATCTACATACTGTATATTCGATGAAAATAAAGGACATCCAGGTTCCATGTATTTAATTAACGTAAAATAATACTTCTTCTGGATTATGAATTTTATTTTTACCAAGCTTTCGACATTCTCAGCGAATGTGGAAAGCTCGGTAAAAATAAAATTCATAATCCACAAGAAGTATTATTTTACGTTAATTAAATACTGTATATTATTGTTTAATCGTTCTCGTGGCATGATTACCAGTTTATGGGGCGCTGACAACGTTCACACCATCAACTTGCATAGAAATTGATGAAAGTCCTGCCGCTCCTAACGTAAAGAACATCGTGGCAGTTTTAGAATGTACACGCCACCGAATACACAAACCGCCTCCACTTCCGTTCACTTGCTGGCACTTTATGTATCTAATCCTTGACAGTCACGGGCACGCCTTACACTGCAGAAAATAAGCTTTCGCTTGTTTAGGTTCAGCGACTTTGCATTGACCAAAGATCAAAGCCGTGTTGCCATTACAACCCCAGAGTTACCTGTGCTACACCGGTGCTGTAATCACAACCCCAGAGTTACCTGTGCTACACCGGTGCTGCAATCACAACCCCAGAGTTACCTGTGCTACACCGGTGCTGTAACCACAACCTCAGAGTTACCTGTGGTGCACTGGTGCTTCAATCACAAACCAGAGTTACCTGTGGTACACTGGTGCTGCAATCAGAACCTCAGAGTTACCTGTGGTACACCGGTGCTGTAACCACAACCCCCAGGTTTACCTGTGGTACACCGGTGCTGTAACCACAACCCCCAGGGTTACCTGTGTCACTCCGATGTTGCCATCAGAACCCAAGGTTTATCTGTGCCACAGCAGTGTCTCCCATCGCACATAATTGTGTCGTAATGACCTCATCATTACAAAATAACCTCAATTATTTCATTTGTGCCCAGGGCGAAGTTTATTATTATTATTATTACTATAATATTTTTTAATGGAGAGGGGTTGCAGCAACTCAAACAGGGTATATATTGCAACACCCTGCAAGATTCGAACTTAATCTCGTAAACAAAACTAAACTGGATTAATTACTGAATTGATGATTTTACGGTGTTTACTGGATTAAAAATTGCTTGCATTAAGGGGTGGAAATTTCAATAAATTTCTGCTGCTGCACATAATTTTGAGATGGACGATGGATGTGCTTGTGATACACGCGAAATTTCTCATCAGGTTACTTGAAAAACTTAAATACTTAAGTGTTGCCACAGCTAATTCCGGGACGCTTGTACTGAGCCACAACACAAAAAAAAATAATAATAATAATAAAAAATAAAATAATAGTGAAGTGAAAAATAGAGCAAAGTTTGTTTTAATTGAGAGAGGTAACTTTAGTTCATATCTGGTAATTCAAAAATTAAATTATATTAAATTGAATTGAATTAGATGTTACACAAGCTGAACATTGCCGCACAAAAGATCCAATGTCGTCAAATAAATTTCCTACTGACAGAGCCGCTGTACGTGGCCATTCAAACTTGTTGGGCGTATACATCTGGATGACGACGGGATATTTAGGTTAAAAAAGCATGTCTGGTTGACAACGGGAGATCTGGATGACAACGATACATCTGGATGACAATAGTGTGTTGTCGGGACAACAGCACGTCTGAGCAATGGCATTAAACCCACTGTTGCCATATACATCCACTGTTGCCGTATAGACACACAGTTGCCATATATACCCAGTTATGCAGGCTCACTGTGGTCTCATAGATCTATTCTACCGTAGCCATATAGAGACCCACTGCTATTATAAAAATCCTCGTCCTGGTGCCATACAGAGCAACTGTTACCATACAGACCAACAGTTGACATACAGACAACTGTTGCCATAGCATGACACGTCACAACTCCCCCAGCATATCGGATGCCCGGCCCCGACGCTCCCACCTCCCCCCAAAACGATGTCACTTCCCCTCACCCCCGCATGGCTACAGCACAACGAAGCAGCTAAGTCAACAATCTAGTCATGGGGGGTCCACCCCTCCCCTTCCCTCCCCTTTCCACCTGCAGTAAACTCCCCACCCCCTCCCAGTCATACCCCCCTCCCACCATCATTCTGAGCAAAAGTGACTTGGGCGAGGGGAAAGCAACTCTACGCTACAAGCGATGAACATTTCAGTAGATGAATCATTTTTATACTGCCTCTGTTCTGAAATAGTTGTTCCAGAGCCACAAATTTCTATTGCCTTGTTTTGGTACTCTAAGAAAAAAGGCAATTGAAATTTGTGGCTGTAGAACAACTACCTTTTTCAGAACACAGGGAGAATACGTAATTTTAGTGAAAAAAGAAAAATATGCGTACGACGATCAAAAGCAAACAATTAATCTTGATTTATCGAACAATGCGTAACTTCCAGCACGAAGATACATTTCTTGCACAAAATGCATCCGGCTAGGGTAATACAATATTTTTCCGCAAAAAATAAAGCTGTAAACAAAAGCTGTACTTACGATATTTTGGGTGAGGAAGCAAATAGCAAGGTTCCTTACCTGTAACAAAATAAGGTAATCATTAGCAACTGTACACCTGCTGCGAATAAAATTCACGTTCCTGGATAATGGTTTAATTTTTCATATGAGCCTTCCGCCTTTGATGCCAGAGCTCTGACAACTTGTGCTCGACTGCAGCCGTGCACTTTTCTGGGTATAACGGACACTACCAGAAGCACGAAAGGGTGCTTGGGTATTCTTTTTCTGGAGTGCGTGGTCAAATTAATTTTATTTTCATCATTAAAAAAAAACGGATAAGTTGGAGGTGGTGAGAAGACGGTACATCAGAAAATTTTATTAAGTCCTAACAGTACCAAATGAAATATTCGTTCCTCATAGGAAGAGCATTGTTTGCAACGTGACATTTGAAATACGCTGGTAACAATATGGGGTTAGGCTTTAACCGGACAAGAGACCATATATAGGTAGTTTCTGAACCCCTTCGAATGGATGCCAAAGACCTCTAAAACTTCCTGTGGATATCACGAGTTTTTTTTCTTCACAAACCCCCTGTATAGGAGGTATCTAAGAACCCCATATGGATGTAGAGGTCTCCTCTACATATTATATACATATATTATTTTCCAGTCTTAGTACTTCCTTTCTAGTTTCTATTTCTTTTTCTCTGCTAGCTTCTTTCTTTCCTTTTTCTTTTTTCACCTATTTCACTCTCTCTTTTTCTTCCCTTTTATCTCTTCCAGTCTTCTGTTTTGCAATTTCATTCTTATATCTTTCGTTCTTCATCCCTTTTTTCTTTGCGACTTTCGCCGCTCCTCCTGGCATCTCTGCTTCGTCTTATTTCTTGAGAAGGCGAAGTACCGCAGCTGGCGAAGTCACCACCGCGATAAACACAGACAATGCCCAAGAAGGCCGGGCTGGGCCAGGTGACCCGACCATAGGCCTACTCCAGGCATCCTGAGGAGACAGGCTCGTCTGTTGTAGAGACTGCCGAGAAGAGGAATACGCAGCAAACCATTGTGTCACATGTGGTGCAGAACTGCCTAAAAATAAGCTGTTGAAACATGCGGCGCAGCCTAGTGAAGCATATGGTGTTGGAGAATGTGGTGTTCTACTGTGAAAAAATTAATCAAGTATTGTTAAATATTGTGGCGTAGCACTGGCGAAAAATGAGAAGTAAATTTATTTAATAGTGTGAAGAATTTTTTAAGAAATATGGTGAAATCATATTTATGAAATAATGGGCTGGTAACATTTTTTGAAGAAATATGGCTAACATTTTTGGTACAAGCGGCGTAACATTGTAAAAAAGGATGCCAAGTATGGTTGAAAGTTCTGGCGTAAGATAGATGATGGCTAATGGTAGGTAGCACAAGTTGATAACTGAAATCGATGAAAAACACTATCACCTCAATAAAAACAAAATGCCTGTCACCATACCTAGTATTTAACGAAAGAAAGCTTGAAAGTCAACCCAAAATAGCAATTATTTACCTAAAACAACCCGAGTACCTCTAATGCTGGGGTGAAAATATACACTCGCGTGATCAACTAGGTAATGAGCTCATCGGTATCTCGGCTACCGAGACTCAAAGTACGGTATATCAAGAAGATAGGCGAGCTGAACATGCGCTCATAAGTTGGTACTGCAATTGTATAGTCAGGCCCCAGTACACTAATATGGGAAAGTTCTTCTCTCTATACCTTTCCCAAAAGTTAAGAAAAAGTAATTACTACTCAAGTACATTAGTCTCAATATTAATACAAATCACAAATCACTGTCTCAAGAGAGCATTCAAGGCGAAACTTGCATACCTATGATGTATCCATTCTATAATTGTGCTTAGATCCTTACGTATGTGTATATGTCTAAAATTGTAAACCTGTATAAGTAGTGTAAAGTGTGTCATGATTTTTGATTGAATTACCTCAGACTTAATGTCTGTGGCCTGTTTTTTATGTCCAAGAAGTGAAAAGGCTTAAGCGACCCATTGTCAATGTGAAATTTTAATTTCCTACTGTAATAATTCCTCTGTATTGAATGATACGAATAAATTTCTATGGAGTTTCAATTCACCATACCATAATAAGCAGTTTGTTGGTTGATTGGTTGCTTGCTTTGCCGCTTGGTTAATTGGTTCTTCTCTCCGTCACAATGGTAAGGATTTAGATAGGAAGAAAAAGCAGAGGTAGCGGGAAATCCAAGTCCCAAGCGACCTACCACAGCACATATAGTTACGGGAAAATGCTCGCACTGTTCCATTTTCTAAAGTCCTCTTGTATTAGAAAAACATATACCGTACGTACGATTGAATTTGAGGTCCTCGTCAGCGTGGTAGATGAGAACCTCCATCTTAGATGGAGTTTTCATTCCCGTCGTGCACAGTCCATTTCACTTGTGTTCCTTAGCTAAATTTCTTTGTGGCCATAGAATTATCATGCTGAGCAAAAGCCAAAACATTTTCTATTTTAACTGCCGCCAAATTTGGATCCAGATGGTTTTACCAAACAGTTTGTCGAGATTACCAGGTCTAGAATATTATCTTATCTCGTGGGTTCATTAACGTGCTAGGTCAGGTGGTTGTGGCTGAGGAGTTCGTTCAGTTTACTGCCTGGGGCTGAACTGCTCAGTGTACACTAATCTGTTCGGGAGAGGTTGAAGTCTCCCATTAGAATTGTTTCTTTCTGAGTACTCAGTGCATTTTCGATTTAGTTGTAATGCGCCAAATGCGCCTCTTGAAGTCAGAGGCTAGCGTTGGTAGCAATAGTTAAATTCATATTCCTTAGTTGCGGGGAAGCTTTATAGAGGGATTGAGGTGCGTTTTGACATATGATTGCAAGAGGGACATTTTGCTCTCTCAAACTCATGACGGCATAACTGTACTTGATTTAATGGAAGATCAAACCTGCAGGTATGAGGCACGTTAAAAAAGAAAGATTACACAAGTAACAAGAACAATGAAAAGCATCATTAAAAAATTACTTCCGTCATTTTGACGGCTAAGTGTTCCAGTTAAAGCATAAAATACAAAGAAATTAATAACAAACTGATATAACTCCAGTGCATCATATATGAGTCCTTTACTGTTATACCTACCTTAGGCTACCTATTTTCCCACCAAAAACTACATGCATTTACAACATATATAATAAAATTCTTTCTAAAGAAACTTTAAATAAAAAATAATAATTACTGTGGTTGCACAACAAGAGTGCACCCAAAAATATATTAGAGTTCCCCCTTTCCCCTCCTCCACCAAAAAATAAAATATCAAGGAGCACTCCCGGCCGTCACAGAAAACGAATAGAAGAGACGAGACCCAGGAAGGTAATCTGAGCCTCACGACGCTGCCCTTATTATTAATTCATACTTGCCAATACAGAGACAATGGCTGCCTCTGTCTGACTCGCCCTGGGTCCCCCGTATCAGTGATACCGCCTTCGGACCTCATCAATTAAGAGAAAAATTCTTTGGCCGTCGCTTCATCATGGATGGGAGAGGGTTTTTTGATTGTTATTTTTGTTTCCAAAGTTATTTAATTTTTTATGAAGAAGAAGAAGCTGAGGTTTGCGTAGGAGATTTTTGAAAGGTCAGATAACCTTTAGGATAAGCGGCGCTGCAGTGGCCCACACGGTGGCTGTTGGGCGAGGTTTTGTTTCTATCCTGGGAGATGCGGAGTTGGGAGATAAGGTATCCATCTATAAGCTACAATTAATATATTATTAATCTGCTAGTGTGCCTGCGCTGTCACAAAATGACAGCGAATAATTTGTGTTGATCCTTCTTCATTAACCATGCTTTCCTTCATACAATTGCCAATTTTAAAGATTATGCAGATGATTGTTCTCGGTATCCTAATTACCCTAATTACTGAGCACCAAGACTCTTATTTTCTGACATGAAAATAATTCATCACTTTGCAGTCAGTTCAGCAACACTGAAAAGAATCTATTCGATTTGGTGTCATAGATACCCTAGCGTGCTATACTTGTCCGATAGTCTTTTGGTTATTGAAAGATGTTTCGTCGACAATTGCATCAAAGTTGCAAGGATAATAGAAGCAACGAAATGATCTGTGGGAAGAAACTACGAATCAAGATGCATGAGAGTGTCAATGGAAGCTTCGGATACCTTCAATGCTGAGATTTCAACTTCGAGAATGCAAGAAGTGCATTTAGACTTGAGGCCGCCCGATACTTTGCTATAGATTCGATGTATGGAGAAGGTAATACCAAGGAGCTTCTAATGGGAGGAGCAAGCCCAAACATTCTCTGGGCGAGTAAACACATACATGGCTTTGTCACGCGATCGAAGCTGGCGTTTGGAGTCCTTAAAGTGGTTGAAGTGGCAGTGGTCAGCACATATAATTAAGGAAGATACAGACAGGCAGTTCTTCAATATTTTTGCAAAGACAATCGTGTCTGAAGATTTATATCCCAGTGCTCACCCTGTTACTTTTATCATCAGATGGTATACAGGATTCAAGTTTCTTTTACATACTTCCATCCGCTCGGAATTCGTCGATGGTTCATGGCTATAAAAAATCTGAGCTCAGGACTCCTTCCTATATAGGCTGCGTGAGGCAATGCCGCTCTCCGATTGGATAAGCCACTCAGCCAGTTTAAGGGAAAAGTTTACTCGCAACGCTCCTGTAAGATAAATAGAGAGGGTGCGCTCCTCTCTGTTAGAACCTCCTTGGGTAATACTCGCACGAATCAGACTAAGCCTGCGATATCTTCGTTTTTGAATTTCAACTGTCCCTAATTAAGATACGTTTGCCTCTTCAGCAACCTGGCCTATTTTCTACCTATCGGTTTTCAATGGAGCTTGAGAGGACGACCAGAGCCTCCAACCTGGGCTAATTTCCACCTATCTGTTTTGTTAAAGCGTGACAGAAAATGAGTAAACAAAACGATAAAAACACGTCGGTCATTATTATATTGTAGATGACTTCCCTAAGATCTATAACAAAGGTATAATTAATCTATGATATATAAACAATTTATCATGAATGGTGAATCAATAATTTAGTCTAAATCTGTAGTTAATCTATGCCCAATAGTTACTCTACAATCCATAATTACGGTAACGTATAATCTATAATTAATAGTTCATTGAGAATTAATCTATTTTCGATAATGAAGAAAAAGAGATAAAAAGACGATTGTACATTTACCTCCTTACCTTTCTTTATTCTGTCACAATTGGAGGATTTACACACACATACATGCACACCGTAAATGTAACCAGTTTATTTGTATCACGGATACGCCTGAACAACAGAGGATATTTATGATGATTTCTGGCAGATCAAAAGACCTGAGAATGATTATGGGCGGTAATTTCGGCAGCACGGGAAAGAAGATAGCAATGCTGTTTTAATTAAATCGGAAGTGACACCGATCATATCTCTTTGATGTTTTTTAAGAAAGCAAGCGGGCCACTGCAGCGTTTTCAAATAGCAGGACCGCAACTACGAGTATGAACAACTAAAGCAATGTCATTGAATATTTTTGCCGTCAGTTTTGAAGGCCAGGCGCACTAGCAACAGCTTGCTTATAGTTAAGTCTCCTAATTTGTTATAAAACAAATACCAAGACAGTATATAATTCGCTTCATTTATTTACTTCCTTCTTTGGATTTATACACTCTTACTGTGGCACGCTGACAAAAATCAGTCGATAATAAGGCCAGGTTGGGGAAACAAAGGAAGCCTAAAATGCGAACACTACTGGTGCAAAATACGAAACCAAAGGACTCCATGGCGGCGACTGTAGTCAGTGTTAGCAGTATCATGGATACCGATTATCACTCTCTTTCCCCATTAAAGCTTCATTTGCTCCGAATTAGAGATGCACATATAGAATAGAAGATCAACGAAGGAAAAAGTAAAATATTCTTCAGAGCAAAACCACAACAAAAGCGAAGAAAGCGAAGGCTTTTGGTTGCAGTAATTATTTTTAGCCGACCAGCCATGATGGCGTCGAGCTATCCTTTCAAAATGCAAGTACATAACTATAGACTTTTCCAGTCAATTATATCCCCAATATATCTTACCGTAACTCTGCTTTATATTTCCTTCCTAGTTTTCTTAGTACGACCGTAGCATTTTCATTATGCTAATGTCAGTCATGTCTGCAAGTGTAAGCTGCGTTTTTCCAGGTATATTTCCCTGCGCGTGATCTCCTATTTATATATGTGCATCGGGCCTAATCGATACTGAATAATGTACCGTAGTTACCTTGTACTTGCTAGCGTATTTGGGAACCTATAAGTTTTGAATAAAAGTTATTGACTGACTGATTATTTCTGCGGTATTTTCACAGGTTTCAGTTAGTCTGTAATGATTGCCAACCGCGGGACTGGACGCAACACTTCTATAAGTTAAACTCTACCCTACAATACATATATAGTTCCCTCAATCTCTTTGTATCCACAATCTTGCAATGGGTAATGAATTTTTGTTCTGCGAGGAAGCGTTGCTTACAACCCGGCCTTAAACTTGTCCGATTATAATTCTATTTCTCTCCCGCCATGCAACCCAAAATAATTAACTGATACCAACGTTATCTCGTTTTCTGCCACAATCAAAACGCGATAATAAAGACTAATGTGCATTTAACTATTTATTTATTTGACTAGTGGCCCATGCCGTCATTATAAATGACGGCAAAAAAATTAACACTTCACCAAAACCCCCCGCCGTCTTTTTGGGCTTCCTCATTTTTTCCCCTATCTAATACTGAAGAAAAATATTCCAAGGTATCAAACTTTTTTTCCGCCTTTTGAAATCTGAATTTTCTCCTATCTTATTAGTTCTATATATTTTTCCCCTATCTAATACTGAAGAAAAAGATTCCAAGGTACCCCACTTTTTTTTTTACATTTTGAAATCTGAATTTTCTCCTATGTTNTAATGGCTATAAAAATTTGAGCTCAGGACTCCTTCCTATATAGGCTGCGTGAGGCAATGCCGCTCTCCGATTGGATAAGCCACTCAGCCAATTTAAGGGAAAAGTTTACTCGCAACGCTCCCGTAGGGTAAATAGAGAGGGTGCGCTCCTCTCTGTTAGAACCTCCTTGGGTAATACTCGCATGAAGCAGACTAAGCCTGCGATATCTTCATTTTTGAATTTCAACTGTCCCTAATTAAGATACCTACGTTTGCCTTTTTCTGCAACCTGGCCTATTTTCTACCTATCGGTTTTCAATGGAGCTTGAGAGGACGACCAGAGCCTCCAACCTGGGCTAATTTCCGCCTATATGTTTTGTTAAAGCGTGACAGAAAATGGATAAACAAAACGATAAAAACACGTCGGTCTTTATTATATTATAGATGACTTCCCTAAGATCTATAACAAAGGTATAATTAATCTATGATACATAAACAATTTATCATGAATGGTGAATCAATAATTTAGTCTAAATTTGTAGTTAATCTATAATTAATCTATGCCCAATAATTACTCTACAATCCATAATTAACGTATAATCGATAATTAATAATTCATTGGCACTTAATCTATTTTCGATAATGAAGAAAAAGAGATAAAAAGACGATTGTACATTTACCTCTTTACCTCTCCTTATTCTGTCACAATTGGAGAATCTACACACACATACATGCACACCGTAAATGCAACCAGTTTATTTGTATCACGGAGACGCCTGAACAACAGAGGATATTTATGATGATTTCTGGCAGATCGAAAGACCTGAGAATGATTATGGGCAGTAATTTCGGCAGCACGGGAAAGAAGATAGCAATACCGTTTTAATTAAATCGGAAGTGACACCGATCATATCTCTTTGATGTTTTTTAAGAAATCAAGCAGGCCGCTGCAGCGCTTTCCTATAGCAGGACCGTAACTACTAGTATGAACAATAAAGCAATGTCAGTGAATATTTTTGCCGTCAGTTTTGATGGCCAGGCGCACTAGCAACAGCTTGCTTATAGTTAAGTCTCCTAATTTGTTATAAAACAAATACCAAGACGGTATATAATTCGCTTCATGTATTTACTTCCTTCTTTGGATTTATACACTCTTACTGTGGCACGCTGACAAAAATCAAGCGATAATAAGGCCAGGTTGGGGAAGATGGCGAAACAAATGAAGCCTAAAATGAGAACACTCTACTGGTGCAAAATACGAAACCAAAGGACTCCATGGCGGCGACTCTGGTCAGTGTTAGCAGTATCATGGATACTGATTATCACTCTCTTTCCCCATTAAAGCTTCATTTGCTCCGAATTAGAGATGCACATATAGAATAGAAGATCAACGAAGGAAAAGGTAAAATATTCTTCAGAGCAAAACAACAACAAAAGCGAAGAAAGCGAAGGCTTTTAGGTGCAGTAATTATTTTTAGCCGACCAGCCATGATGGCGTCGAGCTATCTTTCAAAATGCAAGTACATAATTATAAACTTTTCCAGTGAATTATCCCCAATATATCTTACCGTAACTCTGCTTTATATTTCCTTTCTAGTTTTCTTAGTACGACCGTAGCATTTTCATTATGCTAATGTCAGTCATGTCTGCAAGTGTAAGCTGCGTTTATCCAGGTATATTTCCCTGTGCGTGATCTCCTATTTATATATGTGCATCGGGCCTAATCGATACTGAATAATGTACCGTAGTTACCTTGTACTTGCTAGCGTATTTGGGAACCTATAAGTTTTGAAGAAAAGTTATTGACTGACGGATTATTTCTGCGGTATTTTCACAGGTTTCAGTTGGTCTGTAATGATTGCCAACCGCTGGACTGGACGCAACACTTCTATAATTTAAACTCAACCCTACAATACATATAAAGTTCCCTCAATCTCTTTGTATCCACAATCTTGCAATGGGTAATGAATTTTTGTTCTGCGAGGAAGCGTTCTTACAACCCGGCCTTAAACTTGTCCGATTATAATTCTATTTCTCTCCCGCCATGCAACCCAAAATAATCAACTAATACCAACGTTATCTCATTTTCTGCCACAGTTAAAACACGATAATAATAAAGACCGATGTGCAATTTACTATTTATTTATTTGATAAATATTTATCTATTTACTTTTCTGTCCACAACATACTGAAGAAATCCCAGTGATATCTCGTCTTTTGCCCCCAGCAACACAATTATTTGGGTTGTATATACACATGTGTTCACTATATATATAACTTACTGTCACGTTGTATAGACCAAAGAGAAGTTCCCTACACGCTATCTGTCTCTGAAGAAATATGTACAGGAGCGTGCGCCTCTGCTAAATCCCATTCAACCCTGGTAGAGTAATTTTAGTACTTTCCTGGCTAGTGAAGTCAGCGGGTGAAGGCGACATCAAGCTCATGCAGTTCACTAGCGTCTTAGTTGCGCATACTGTTCACGCGCGTTAAATTTAGATTTTCAATCCTTTAGTGGACTCGACGAACATAGCACTCGGTATCCAATGCACTAACAGCCTGAAGTTTCCGTCTCGTCTTGATCATATTTTTTTTAGCAGGTTGCATGAGCTAGGTTGTACTTTAATCAGTGGCTGATGAGGTGCAGGCCACTTATTTGCGCAGGAGAATTAGCTGTCAGCCAGTCACACCCAAGTTGGCTGTCAAAGTTGGGGTAATATGGGTTGGGGCTACAGCCATTTCCCAAGGTAGCAGCATGCACGAAAATGGGCTGATATTGCCTCTAGTTATATTTCCTCAGGGGCTTTAGTTAATATTGGAAATTTGAGCCTTGATATCACGTCTATAGCAGCTCACAGAAGGAGAAACAGATGGTATCAGTGCTACACAGAAGATATCCCTTGACTATAAACATTTAAGCGTTCCGGGCGGGATATTTAATTTTGGTTGAAGAAGTCCACCCAAGAAACTGGGTTTCGCTGAAATCAATATTTTCTGTCATCACTTCATAACGGTCCAGACCACAGACTAAGGCAGACACAGACAGATAGTTTGTCAGTATTTTTGCGAGGAAATTTTGGCTGAATGATATCACAGTCGTCATTTTGTTGGTTTCATCATACGTTGGTATACAAGATACGAGTTTCACATACATAGTACCAACCTCACGAAACTTCGTCGATGCTTAATGGCTACAAAACTCTGAACCCAGAAGGCTTATTAAAATGAAATCATCTTGAGAGCCATTCTACATTCTAAGACGATAAGAATGAGCAGTGCATATCCTTGATTAAATTTACGACTTGCTAGTTAATGCATATTTTCTACTTCTGCAGTCCAAATATTTATCTCGTTATATGAAACTGTTCATGGCACGACGCCGATGGCTGAATGATAACATCACAGGAATATCGAGGTAGACCAAGGCAGCGCTTAGAAGCTGTCCGTCTGTGTTTTCATCAAGGAGCTTCTGTAGAGAGCAGAGAGCCAGGAGCCTCGCCCCTGAAGCTCAAGAGTCTCTTATGGCTGTCAGCCAGTCGCGTAGCCTATGCACCAATCGCATATCAGTAAAGTCCTTTATGGCCGCAGCCAGTCACCTATACACCAATCGCAAATCAGTAACTAGGTTTGTCTGCTGCTCCCCCCGTGAAACTCACTGCTCACCCGTCACTGCCACCAATGAGATTCATGAACGTGTCTCACAGCTGGTTGAATCGCTGACGAATCTGTGAATGGGCTGCAGGGCTCCCTCCTCCTCCATAGAAGCTCCTTGGTTTCCATTAGTCTGTGGTTCAGGAAACCGATCGGCACTTTATTAACGATCGATCTGTGTTTTTCTCTTTGTATATTTAATTATTACTGGCCTGCGCCGTCATAAAATGACGGCTGAAATAATTGTAACACTTCCACGAATCTCCCGTATCCTTAACTCTTGCCGTGGTTATGTTCTCAAGAACACCTTCCCCTTTCCTTGCTTGATATTACATTCAATCTGTCCATTATGAGTTTAGAAAAAATATGTACATTGGCAGTAGGAAAAAAGTACAATCTAGTATCAATGCTACCACTTCAAGATTTTAAACGGGATTTTGAAAAAAAAAATCGAGAGAACGAGGCCTCTTTGCCGCTCAGTTGATGAATTTGTCATATCTACTGCTTCAGATCAGGACGGGGAGACCAGCCAAATAAGCAAGCAACCAACTAACAAACTATGTATAATTATGGTGGTAGGATTCATTCTCATCTTTATCCGTTCACTTTCTGGTGCATCTGAAGCATCAATATAGAAAGTCCTTATAGCAGTTTCATCGTATCTTAGAAACGGCTGATGCCAGGGGTTTTTGGTGATAACAATATATCTATGTGGCGAACTTGCAGTATCATATTTAGCAGTACGTTTCGTAAGCAGGAGAAGACTGATCGTAATGCTACGTCGAATTTAACTTAGAGGCGCTCGTCTCTGCTGATAGTCACAAGTGGAAATCCAATTAACAGGTATGCATGTAGGTGCACTGTAACCTTACTATCAGAAGCACAGCCATCAGCACCAATGACGAGGAGCTGTGAAGTAATTGTTTCGCCGTCATATTTGACGGTGGGAACAGTAGCGTACGTATAGCTAATAATTAGCAGATATTAATGATACTTTATTCTTCTCCACCACGTGTTACAATAAAGTGATCCTAATGGCGTTTCATACTCCACCACGTGTTATAATTGAAAGATTCGAATGATACTTCATTCTTTTCCAGCTAGTAACTGCAATGATAAAACTATCATCTCGTCACTTTCCACTTTCCCAGTTACCAGGACCATCAGTTTTTTTTTCTCTCTCTCTTCCGAGAGTGGAGTGCCCTTATTAGGAGACCATTAGTCACCTCAGCCTTCGTAAACTGCTTCTTGGACGTCATTCCTGCTCGCTCACAAAGCGTCATCTACTTTCATACTCCTACAGCTACGGACTCCTCCTCCAGGTGTCACAACCTCGTTACGGCCAATGCTTAACAGGCCATTATATATATATATATATATATAAATATATATATATATATATAAAATCCATGTTATCGTTCATGCCCCAACTAACTTAACGTCTCCGCGCTCCGCAGATCCACAGCAATTGACCGTAATTGCACGATCAACTTTTTGGCTCTGAGTTTAGTTTCTTCTTTTTTTCCTCAGACATCCAAATGATTCTGACAGGATGGCAATAGCTCATCGAGGGCCGGGTTGTAAGTCCCGGTAGCTCTCTGAGAACGGGCCAGTTGTTCCTTCTACTGCCAGCTATCTAATTGAATCTAATCTACTGATGATATTTTGTCATGCACGTCCTCTTCTTTCTCGACTTACTATTTCCATGGGCGGTATTCCGTGCTTACGTTCCCTCGGAAGTTTCTTTCGACATACACGTCCCTTCCGTTTCCCTCACTAGAAACACCTTCTGTCTATAGGGAGCCAATATATTATTGCCTTGCCTTCTGAGTCCCTCACCGTTTCCCCACCTACCCTCCTTACCCACCCCCTCTCAAGCACCCCCTTCCATCCCCGCACCTCCCGAAGCGTCCCACTGCGCTAACCAGACCCATTCCTAGAAGCGTCACCGCAGGGGGGCTCAACTTGTCCCCCACAGGTGGGACATGTGCAGGTACGAGGGGGGGTACAGGTATAGGAGCTCGCTCACAGAGGAAGGGAGGGGTACTCGGCAAGTATTAGGCAAGGATGAATTAGCGAGTACTTCGGAGCCGCCGTGGGAGAGTCCTTATAGAAGTCCAACCACCGATTAAAACAAGAACATGAAGGGATACGCGATCTATCGAAAGACATGTGGAACCCATGCACGTGAGTCTGGATCAGCGCGCTTGATTGGGTGAAGAAAATAGCAAAATTTTAGAAACATACAATATGGCACCCAGCTATTTCACCACTAGAAATCATTAGTACACTATCAGACAAGTGCAGTGATACCCATATATGTATATTAGTTGGAAAAGCACCATCATTCGTAGGAGCAATGGAAGGAAGCAAAGTGGGTACACGACAATGTTATCCTGTATGTGTTGTGGCGACCGCTGAAGGAAGGAAAGGGGGGGGATGGGGCTCCTCATAATACAGAAAAATATGCACTAATATATGAATGCGGTTCCGAAGCATCCGGACGAAACACAGTTTTTGGAAACAATTATCTGGGTGAGCTACTCTGACAAGCAATAATATCACGGTTGGTACACACTGCTGTGAGGTACGCAGAAGAAAAGCTTTGCTAACGTAATAATATTTATCGACATAGTGATATCGATCCAACATATAAAGTCGTTTTTATGTATACTGTAGTAATTTTGTAACCTTCCACGAAACTGCAATGGTGCCGCCGGAGAGGAACAGCAAATTATGTAGGATATACTGTATATTGTAAAGAGGATTTGCTCTACGGAGGAAGATTCGCACAAGGGAACACCAAATCGGGGAAAGTAGAGGACAAATACAATAAAAACTAGAGCACACTGAGAGCGCATACCTCCGCCAAGCGAGGCAACGGTAACAAAAAATTCAATTTGGCTTTAAAACCATAATTTTCTTCGTATCAACACCAAAATCTAATCATCTGTGCCCTTTGATGGTATTAACATTTTAAGCAATTTTCGTGAAGATCCGTTTATAATGTTTTTTTTAGTTATGCTGCTAACAAGCATTATGACAAACATGAGTCAAACATACAAACAAACAGACCGATCTGCACCAAAATTTAATCAGTTATGTCTTTTAACATCATTAACAACTCCTATAATTTCATGCAAATGCATTCTTAATTTTTTGAGTTTTGTGCTAACAAGCATAAAATTAGAAACAGTGACTAACGAACAAACAGATCACTCCAAAAATTTGGCCATTAACTCTTTGTAATATAACTAACAACTCATGTAAACTTCATCAAAACCCGTCCATAACTTTTAGAGTTATGGCATTGAGAAAAATGAGGCAAACAAACAAATGGATGGACGGATATTCATCAAAAGTTAACAATCTGTTCCTCCTAACATACTTAACAATCCCTGTAAATTTCGACAAAATCCATCCATAATTTTTCAGTTATCTTGTGACAGAAAGACAGACAAAAACACATACTAACAGATAAAGAGACAGACAAATCCGACGAAAACATAACCTTCTTGGCGGAGGAGGTAATTACTTAAAGAAAAATACAGAAGTTAAGCGAACAGGAAAGAAATATGCCTTCCCAACGAAAAACAAACTTGTTCAAAGAATTAACAGGAACTGCAAGTTAATAAATATATTGGATCTCATGCATGGTGTACTCTTGGGGCTATATAACAGCCATAGTAATCGAAACGCTGAGATAAACAACATTGTGTATTTATAGATTAGCTAGAGCACCCTGCCGTCCAAAATGACGGCAATAATATTGTGCTGGCACTTTTTGTTGTTCTTGCTTGCAGTGCGAGTTTTGCTGTAAAATATGCCTCGTTCCCAGGCTTGATCTGCCATTAAAGTAATGAGAGTTGCGCCGTCATGAGTTTGCGAGCAATATTCCAATCCGGCAAATAGAAACGCGACATTAGTTGAATCAAAAGAATGCGGCGGAAATGTCCAGGATTTACCTACCGTATCCTGGATACCATTAGTTAGCCGAACCGATCGGGATCGAAATTCGATGAAAATCACCGAAAGTGTCTTAGGCTCTGCTCAGCGAGGAAGGTTCAACTACTGCGAAGATATTCAGCTTAGGAAAACATCAGCGCAATTCAATACAGGAACGAAAACTGTATCGAAAATTGAGCCTTTCGTATACCACGCTAAAAAAAGTAACCGAGTAGCACTCTTATTTTTAGAGAGGCGGGCTTCACAAAATGCAGTAGCTTGAGCAAATTCCAGAAGTAATAGCTATTAGCTATATATAGTAGGCAACTTAGGACTCGAAATTTATGCCACCTCATGTTATTCCGTTCATGAATTTTCTCCTATATAAATCCTAAACATCGTGAAGGAGAAACCAACCAACCATTTAAAACGAGGGAGCAAGCACCCAACAAACTGCATTTTATTATATAATGGAATTGTTTATTTGTTTGAGCCCATCCTGAAGCTAACGGCAAAATCCCAGTTATATTTTCGGTGTCTGAACAGCGCGGTTTCTGAAGTCAAAATTTCGAAACTGAAATACGAAAAAAGTTCTAGCCGGGCTGGACTCGTACAGTACAGCGTATCTTAGCTACGCCTACCCCACCCCTTCAAAAGTAATTATGATTGATAGAATTGGCGACGCTTCATTCCGTGCATAAAGACTTTTTCTCCCTGGCTTGCGATCGAACATCTGAGCTCCTGATACTGAGCGAGTCAGCCATCTGAATCACTATGCCAGTGGAGTGAGTAAACGAAGAACTCAACTACTCACGCGCACACAGCATGAGTCAGTAGACAAGGTCGACATGCAAACGGGTGGTTGAGTGTCATGAATAACAGTTCAGTACCAGGCCACCGCATTCATGGTACCTGATCACGATGGTACTGTCAGCTGGTATAGAATCCTCGGCAAGTTTTGGTACACTCCTTGACTGAGCAGTTACTGACACTGTAGTACCAAGTGTACTATGAAAAAGTTATCTAGTTTACGTGGAAATTTTGTCCACAACACAAGTGCCTTTCTTCATTTACGCCAGGGACCCGAGCCATGGTCAGGAAATGGGAAAAAAGGGTGCAAGTCAGATAACGTATCTATTACGACCTACGAGCGGCAGCTAGGTAGCACCTTGAAATTGGCTGCAGCTGTTCCCTCCCGAGAGCGTACCAACGGTACCGGGTACCTACCGTATTCCGTCCTTTATAATACGGGAAGTGAAACGCGCCGACAAATGAAGAAATGAATCAACGAACGGATGAATGGGATGAATGAACTAGAACACTCTGAGAGCGCATACCTCCGCCAAGCAAGGCAACGGTAACGAAAAATTCAATTGGTTCGTATCAACAGAAAAATTTAATCATTTGCGCCTCTTGATAATATTAGCAATTTCTGAAATTTTCTTGAAGATCCGTTCATAACTTGTTGAGTTATGTTGCTAACAAACATTACAACAAACATAAGTCAAACACACAAACGGACCACACGATCATCACCAAAATTCAATCATTTGTGTCTTTTAACATTACTAACACTCCTGTAAGCTTCATAAAGATCCAGTTAGAACTTTTTGAGTTATTGTGCTAACAAGCCCAAAATTAAACACCACAACAAACAAACGAACGAACAAACATACCATCACAAAATTTTGGCCATTTACTCTTTGTAACACAACTAATAACTCATGTAAATTTCTTGAAAATCCGTCCAAAAATTGATAAGTTATGGCACTGAGAAAAATAGGCAGATATACAAACAAACGGATGGACGGATTTCCACCAAAAGTTAATCATCTGTTACTGTTAAGATACCTAACAATCCCTGAAAATTACATAAAGATTCGTGCAGAACTTTTTGAGTTAGCTTGATGATAGACAATTAGATAGACAACCACACAGATCTGACAAACACATGAAACAGATAACCTCCTTGGCGGAGGTAATTACTCGCAAGAATCTTTCGTTTTCTTCACTCTCCTTCTGTGTCTGTTCTCGATCATGAATGCTCTTCCCATGTCATTCATTAATCTTGCGCTCAACTATTTTCTGGGTCTGCTCTCGATCATGAATACTCTACCCATGTCATTCATTGATCTTGCGCTCAACTATTTTCTGGGTTTGCTCTCGATCATGAATAGTCTACCGTGTCATTCATTGATCTTGCGTTCAACTATTTTCTGGGTCTGCTCTCGATCATGAATACTCTACCCATGACATTCGTTGATCTTGCGCTCAACTATTTTCTGGGTCTGCTCTCGATCATGAATACTCTACCCATGACATTCGTTGATCATGCACTCAACTATTTCGCATCACACGGCAGGAGAATCTAATATCTACGCTACCGATTAGTAATGCTTCAGATGTGTACAACGCACCTGCATCACACACAACAGGGATGATACATCACACCCAATGGAAGCGCATCACGCCCGGCAGAGATACATATGCCAATAGAGATACACTGCGGACAAGAGACATTCCTCGCAGCCAAGAGAAATACATCATAGCCAAGAGAGATTCATCACAGGCAAGAAAGATTCATCGCAGCCAAGAGAAATACATCAAAGCCAAGAGAAACACATCACATACGGCAGATACATCGCGCACTACAAAGATACATCACAGCCAACAACAGATACATCTCACAGAACCGCCGTCGAGACACACGAGGAGCAACACACCTACACAACATACACACAAGGATCAGTATGCTAATACACCCCATGTAAACACACATCAACAAAGACACACGACTCGGACGTACACAGGTTCCAAGAACTGCGTCGCTAGTGGTGCCAAGAAAGACGGATTTCTTATCATATATTAGGCGGACTAATCCTTCGAGTCCTGCTCGTATTTGCTCGAAAATGATTAATGAAGTTGGACTCGTGATTAAGAGGCGGTTAGCGCTGATTTACCGACGGATTTTGGCCGTGATTTGTGGTAATAGACGGGAGAGTTGGGTATGGTGTCGGTGACTTAGGAATTTCTAGAGCACACCGACGCATGGTTAGAGTACTGTCAGTACACCGACGCACGGTTAGCGTACAGTACACCGACGCATGGTTAGCGTACAGTATACCGACGCATGGTTAGCGTGCAGTCAAAGAACGAACAATTAGCGTACAGCACACCAACGCATAGTTAGCATACAGTACACTGCTGTGCAGATAGTGTACAATACACCGGCACATAGTTAGATAGCTAATAGTCAGATGTTTGTCACTTCAATACTAGACAATTACACTATAAGGGATATCCGTCAATAGTTTTTAAACTAGCTAGGTACCTCTTACGAACATTTAGCAAACAATGGAGGTTTCAAACACTGCTAAAACAATTTTCAGTGAAAATTCACTCTTGAAGTATCCCTAAGGATTTTCAGTAAATTTTCAGGAAAAGTTAATTTCGGAAATAACTTGTTCAGTGTTTTTGCCGAACGCCTTTCTTATGAAGTACGCTACAAGTTTTAGGAAGGGAACTAATTTGAAGTTCATTCCGAATAATTTTCAGTAAAATCCCAATTCTTGAACGACACATAAGATAATCGTAATTGCCAGTACAATTACAACTACTCAAATGAATTTCAGTGTCACTTTCAGGCGAAAAGACAAAAAAAACGCAATTTTTGAAACGCCATTCTCATAATTTTCAGTAAAAAAATTTAGCTTTCAGAAAAACATTTTTCATGAACATTATTTAAACCGGTACGTACAGCATCCTGCTGTCTACACAGCAATTTTTTTAACGCTATTCACGGTCTTATTGGACACTCTTTTTTACGTTATCGAGTCTACTTAGGGACAGATGCGAGAGCTCTAAGAAGGAAGGAGGCACGCGGAACCTTCCGGCTTAAAGCACCAGTAGAAGGATACAAACCTATTGATGATGCCTAAATGGATACAATTGGAGCGGGATAACGATAAGTGGGGCTAACCAGCAAACTTAGACAAGTGCAATAACCACAGTACACTTAAGCTACATATAAGGTAGACACTATAGGTACAGCTTTAGCGGAAGCGTCAGCTGTATAGCGGTCAGTGTGGGTCTCTACCGTGGCAGTGTCTGTGGTGTAAGGATAGCAACAGGCAAGCAAGACGAGAATTAGCACATTTGGTGGAGCCGGAGTGATATGCCAAGTGACGTAAGCTGCGCCAAGCAAACTGCCAGAAGCTACATATATAATGAAGTCAATGTCTCATACAAAGTAATACAGAAGTATTCAACTTAATTTTTATCCACTGCATAATAATACACAAATTAGTTGTTGGTTGGTTGCTTAAGGCTTCATCCCTTGGCTGGTTCTTGTCTTCGTCACGCTCTTAATTGAGGAATTAGATAGGAGAAAATTTATCTACTGAATAACAAGATGAAATATCATAAAGTTTCAGCCCTGAACTACGATGGCCTGCATATAGGTAATCGAAATACAATATTCTCTGAAGCCCGCTTCACTTTGAAAAGTAGCTCGGTGCTATTTGATATAATTTTTCATTTGAGCGGGGTAGATGAAAGGCGGTATCTTTGATACAGTTTTTCATACTGCCGTGGGTAAGCTATATCGCATATATGTATTTTACTAGCTCAATATTTTGGTAGCAGTTGAAACCTGCGGCTGAGCAGACGCCAACAAGATAGGTACAGTAAGCTGAGCATTTCCAGTGAGTACTTTTGATTGGACTGCCGGTGTATTTTCTTGGTGCTACTTAACTGACATTCAAGCATTCAAAAATGAAATGAAAAATGAAAAATGAAATTCACTGTTTTGCTTGCATAGGGGGACAATTTTGCTTCCGGAAGTTCATAACGGCACAACATTCTTTTTTTTTTTAATGGAAGACCGGGTGTGAGGCATAATTTCTGCTATAAAATCCGCACCGCAAACGAAAACAAAAAAAAAAAAGACTTCATAACAAAATTATTGCCGTCATTTTTTAGGGCTGGATGCACTAGTATCTACCGTAATGTATCACGTCTGTAATTACTTATATATATATATAGCTGCAAGGTTGAAAATAACAAAGAAGAACAATACACAGCATGATTCAACGCTTGGTTATTATACCTCCCTGCTTAATTAACGTTGCCTTAAGAGTTACCAGATCTAGTTATTTTTCAGCCTAATTTTACTCTGATCTAAATAAACACTGCCTACTGTTATTCTCTTAACCTAGAAAGCGTATATTACCTGCAAATACAGCAGGATACACTCCTCAATATCCTGCAAAAGTGGACACCAGGACATAAGAAGACGAACCATCGCGGTCAGGCTATAACTGAGAAAGCATTTTCTTTACATCTCTAATTAAGCTAATATTACTGTCTAACGTTACGCTTACATGTAAGTATTCTAACTACCTGAAAATGATTTTAACAACGCGTGTACGGGTTACTGTTCTGATACGCAGGGAGCTACCTGCCTGGTGGCAAATCCGTACAGCGACAGACTATTTTAATTAATAGCTTCACTGTATGTACGGGGAGCTAAACTGTTAACAAAATGCCGCGGCAAATTCGAAACGCCACGGATATATATGAAAGTTGAATTGTACAAAATTTGCTGGATTCCCAGTTCTCATTTAAGAAGACTAGCAGATAGACTAGCGGTCAGCGGTTACGAGTACTGCGGAGATAATTTGCTGCTGGCTAATAGCGACCCAATAAACAAAGCCCACACTGTAACTCTCCACACTGGAGGTAGCGTGTAGAACGTCACCTGGACATCGTCTAAAGATTCCTAAGGTGTACAAGGTAAGGTAAGTAGGTACCTATCTGCTAGATATGCCATTGCAAGATGCCGGATGCTTTTTTTTTTCAAAACACACTACGTGATTATCTGTCTAACCCACAAATTATAAGGTTCTCATACCCTGACAGCATCCGCGAGTAATCTACTAGGGGTTCAGTGCCTCTCCGTCTTATGTCGTGTGAGGTCATGCTGTGCTGCAGCTGCAGCTCGTCCGTCGCAGCAAGCCAGAGCAGCGGGCCGTTGAGTGTCCGCAAGGACTCCTTCAGATACAATTAATATAACGATATTTCTACGCATTTTTAGGAAAACTGTTTGCGTTCTAAAAAAACAATGACAGCCCGTTTTGCACAGCTGCGAGGTCGAACGGACCAAGTCCGAGTCCGACTCCTGCGTCCAGCCACGGTCCGACTTCGACTCAATCTCCCTGGTTTTACAAAAGGTGCATAGTTACAAGAAAAGAATAAAATTAGAAGAACGCAGCAACCACGTAACTGCAGAAACCCACGGTTCGCAGCATAGCACAACTTTTTGGGAGACTCCATAGGGCACTGAGCCCCGTACAGACCCTACTCGCAGGGTGCGGACACACGAATAGAGCCCCACGATGTTACCCACACAGCACCGCTTCCGTTTCGTTACAGCAAGCCGTGATACAATGTACTGTAAATGTGACAAATGATGTAACCGCAAACAGTTGATAACTGTAACAAAAACGTTAATTTTGCTAGTGGGGTAACAACAGGAATTTGACAAATGTAATAAAAACGAAAATTTAACAAGTGCGGTTTAATTACAAAATCTGGTAAGTACAGTAACCATGTCCACCAAACCAATGCAGACAAGTACTTGACAAGTGCGGTAGTTTTCGTGTAAATATATATACTACAACTAATCAGCGCACAGTACAGTACTATTTACTTCCACTACAACTACCAGCACCACCTACATTACTACCAACAGTACACGACTTGGTACAACACCAGTAGTGTTAGGTATTGGATACATCATCCCCACTGGCAGTTACCATTGGCAATGGCAAACTAACTTACACCATCACCACCCATAGTGACCATTTTACCACCAGTATTTTACCGCCACCACACCAGCATCACAGCTGCCCAGAACAACACACTATACCACTTTACTACCACCAAGCACTACATAGTACACCACTTTACTACCCACCATCACCACCACAACCNCCACAACCCCCCCCCCCCCCCACATCAACAACGCCCCCTCCCGCTCCCGAATCACCACTAGCAAGGCCCCCCACAGACCACCTAGGGCCTACACAGCTACATGGAAATGAGCTCGTCTCCTCAGTCAAAAGTCCACAAGCATTTGCTTATGGTGATGAGGTGCTGCCTCGGCAGCGCATAGCCTCATGGGTCGCTCTTATGCTGGCCACATGGATGATACACATAGCACACGGAGGGCAGCAACTCAGAACGGGGGCTACCGGCGGTATGATGACGTCAAAGTGACGTGAAATTGCATTGCAAACGTTGTTGGAGGAGGAGTTTCCCTAACAAAAGGCTACTCTTGCATTATTGGCAGTTGAAACCCAATCGGAAATTTATAGGCACTTATTCGATATTATCGGATAGGTACCCTTAACTATTTACCCATAGGCAGCCGATACAGTCGCAATCGAAAACCATAGCATGGAAAAATTCAAGATGAATTTCGCTTTGGAGAAACACGCTCTTCAGAGCAACATGCACTGGTAGGCATATCTCTGAATCCACTGCTGTTCTTAATGAAGTGATTATATATATATATATATATATATATATATATATATATATATATATATATATTATACGTTAGAAAACGATCACTGATTGAAGAAAGAACGAAAGAAAGATCTTACCTTGGAAAGAGACGATCTTTCTGGCAGAAGGATCCGTCAGATCTGCACTGTGAAGACTCTCGCTAACGTCCGACTGGTGAGAGAGACTTGAATGGGTCTTGCCTGTAACGAAAAGGGAAGTGACATATATACACTACAGGACAAGTAGACAAAATTTTAAGAATAAAGACAGATAGAAAAATGATAGAGCCCTGAAAGAAAGGAACAAAGATAGAAAAGGCGAGAAAAATATGAAAATAAAATACAACAAAAGAAAGATAAATGGCTATAAAGAGAAAGCAAGTTACCGTACCTAAATAGGTAAGTAGAAAAAAGAAACGGAGGCATAGAATGATATGGAACGTAGAAAGATAAAGATAGGATGATATAAAGAATTTAAAGACGCATCAGAAAATGTCTAGAATGAAGGTGACCCATCATCCATATTAGGGTACCTACCTAGTTTAAAAATTTAACTGAACAAACTATTATAGGCGACGAAGGGACACATGACGAACTAGGACGTCGATTTAGAAAATGCCTGCCGTATATAGCGCCTGGCTAGGCATGCTGTCCGCACAACTTATGCACTGAAATTACTAACTGACTGCCTGTTGGTACCTATATCTTTCAAAATATTTACAGAATAAACAAATGCTGCGACTACCCATGGCACTAATATTATTTTTCGTAGCTGTAAGCGTAAATAAAAAGATAGGTAATTACAGACTGCCAGCGTGAATAATGTAGGGTAAATACCTACTGACAGTCAGCATATATATTAATATTTTTACTGTGGGTATATCTGCATATATTTTTAGAATTACAATCACCTAACATGACTGAATTACCCTATGGATGTATATTATATACTACTAGCAAGCGCTTGCAAGAATATAATTACTACAAGCTAGTATATGTCTGTACAACATTACAAATAGTGACAATGCACACAAATACAATATTAACTTAAGATATGCTCAATTACTACTCACTATCTGCATCGATGAATCGTCCGTTGGTTTGCCCCATCGCTGCATCTTCTTCCAGTCTCTACATTAGCACCATCTTGCATGATCACTTCTGAGAAGCATAATTTGGGTGGGTCCAGGGGAAATCGGGCATTAAATTGAAAAAAAAACTCAAAAAAACTTTAAGTGTATCTAGCGACAATAACTTGCTGCATCTTGTTTATTAATGTTTGTTTTCGGGACTTACGTAGGTACGTACGTACCTACAGTACGTAGCTAATTTATGTCGTACTGTACCTATGCTCAGTTGCGTAGGTATATTTGCACATACCTATTGTCATTTACTCTGCACATAAGAAAACACTTACCCATGCCAGCCACGCACATAAACAAAGACGTTAACCTCCGTTATATTGATTTTACTTCACATTTCGATCACTTTTCATCCATAGCTAAAGAAAACATAAGCAAACTGCAAAAAAAGAAAATGGAAGTTAGGTACAAATTGACGAATATAAACACAAATGTATTAATACATAGGTAGTTCGCTACCATGCAACTTTCATGATACTATATATCGGCTTCTAAATTATACGTAGGTATACCATGCCTAGGTACGTGCGTATTACGGTAGCGGCCATAATATAATGAACGGAAAGAACACCGATACAGCTAAATGAGTTCATTAGTTAGAAAATAATGAATATGATAAAATTTTCACCAAACAATCAGACCATAATGCATAAATTAGCTCATTATAAAGTTACCAGATTTTACATAATGGTTTTCTTAAAAAAATAAGATGGAGAGCTACGAAGGAATTCAAACCTGGCCAAAAGTTAAGGAACGCTGCTACAAATTAGCGATGGTGTAGCAGCAAAATCTAATATATATATATATAGTACACATCACCTTAATTTCAATGAATTCCCTTCATCGTCGACCACTGGACCTAATTAACCTCCTGCAAAACTGACAGTTATCTCCTCCCATTCCTCTTACAGTAAATCCCATCTTGATTTCGTGGGTTTCTTTTCTGAGCCCCTCTCTCAGATAGTCTTCCATTTATATAGGGCTCAAGTCGGGGCTTTGAGCTGGCCAGTCATCAAGGCAATTTCTTATTCAGAAAAGGCCATAATCTTTCTTGCCTTAATTGTGGCAAGGTGCATTGTCCTTCATGGAAACAGGGGATTTACAAGCCAGGGCTGAGGCATAAGTTTGGTACAACAAGCTGCAGAAGAATCTGTTTGTAAATCTCAGGATTGATGTTGCCATGATACGGATGATGGCGCCGACTACTGCAGAAGAAATCACTCCCCACACCATCAAACTGCCCCACCAAACTTGACTGTTTTCTTGACACATTGAGGAGGCCGTCCTTCACCTGTTTGGAGGCGTGGGTAACTTGACGTTGCCGACAGAACCGAAGAGGTTGAACTTAGATTCGTCCCTGAGATGAGAGATGATTTGCATCCCATGTTGTGCGTCAGTCCAAACAACGTGTTCTCTCGCAAACTCCAAACGTGCATTTTAGCTTCGTTTTGAAATGAGAGGCTTCGAAGTTGGAACCCGGACATGCAATCCTGCATTTTATAACCTGGGAGAACTGTTTCTATGAGATATTATTTCTTGTCACTTCACTAAATTTACGAAAAATTGATGAAGTAGTTCAAAAGAGTCCTTGGCTGATATCCACACCATTCTGTGATCTTCCTTTTGAGATGCTTTAAGAGGTCAACCAGTTTTGCGTTTTGCAACTAACGTTTTATCTGTGTTACACTTCCTTATTACACGATGAACGACATTAGACCTAGATAATATAAACAATTTCTGGAGTTGACTTGTTTTCCTGATGTTTGGCAGTGATTGCTTTTTCTGTATAAGAGTGTTTTGCGTGTTGAAATTATCATATTGCTCTAAAATATATAGGTAGTTCCAATGATGTAAGAATGCCGTCTTTAATTACAATATGCTTTATTGAATGTTTTAAATGAATTACGTAAATTTTTAGCATTGTTCCTTGTACTATAGGTATGAATTCCTCCGTATCTTTTCATCTTAAATTTTTTAGGAAAAATATTATGTACAATCTTGTAACTTTATAATTAATCTATGCATTATGATGTAATGTTTATTTGGTGATAATTTCATGATGATTCATTCATTATTTTCTAAGTAATACAGTGAGTTACGTCGGCATAGTGTCCGTTCCTTATATTATGACCGCTACTAGATTGATCTAGCTGTAATATTCGTAGGTAGGTAGGTAGAGGACGTACCTATATTCACATTTGTGCCAAAATTGTCTAATAAATGTCACTAAACTGTCGTAGAATAACTTCATAGCAAAAATTAGGTGATCATCCGATACTACCCGCTTCTGTACCAATGGGCACCGGCTATTTGTCTATGACTGCAGCAACAGGAAAAAGATTAGATCAAGTACTGCGAAATATTTCAGGAATATTTGGCGAGCTTAACATGCGATGCTGTCCCATGCTGCATTTATTACATACCTAGAGGATCGTAATTTATGACTCTCAACTTAACGAAGGTTTTCAGCTCTCACCGTACATAGTAGCCTACTTCCATAGGGTAAAATGTCTAGTACTACCGGTCCACCATGCTACTAGCCGTCCACTTGGCTTTAAAAAATTTCCGTGTGAAAACTAGCAGTACTAGAGAGCCGTACATAGGCTTAAACTGTAGGGTACTACTTAGCCTACAGCTTAAGCCTATGTACGGCTGTATAGCGCTGCTAGTTTTCACACAGGAAGTTTTTAATGCCAAGTGGACGGCTACTAGCACGGTGGACGGGTACTAGACACGTTACCTTAAGACGAAAATACAATAACAAAAATAGGCAATGTTCTCAGTAAAGCGGGTGTGATATTATAGAGTACTCTGGGAGTGAAAACCTCCGCCAAACAAGACATTGTTGACGGAAAATTCAACTTAGTCGTGCCACAAGGATTTCCTCTTCGTCATTACCGAAATTTGGTCATTTGTGTCTCTTGACAGTAATAACAGCTTCTGTAATTTTCTTGAATATCCCTTCTTAACCTCCTGAGTTAGGGTATGTTCTAGCTAACATTTTGACATACGTTAGTCAAACACACAAATGGATAAACCGATCATCACCAAAATTTGGTCATTGCTGTCTTTTAACATTTCTAATAATTTTTACTAGTTTCGTGAAGATCTATTCATAACTGTTTGAGTTATGGTACTGCCAAATATTAGTCAAACACACACGCGGACGAACCGATCAGCGTCTAAATTTGGTCATTTGTATCTTTCATTATTTCTTACAATTTCTGTAAATTTCATGAAGATCCGTCCACAACTTTTGAATGATGCTACTAAGACAGAAGACGCAATCAGACAAACAAACAGTTGAACGGGTCTTGACCAAAAGTTAGTCACTTGTTCTTCCTAGCATGCCTTAGGCTATATAAGAATCCCTACAAATTTCGCAAAGATCCGTCCGTAAGTTTTTGAGTTCTCTTGGTCACATGACAATGAGTCAAACTCGAGAAAAACATAACCATAGGCCTAATAACTGGTGGTGAGCACCAAAGTACTGTAATTTTGCATTATCCAAGGGCAAAATTGCTCATGCAGTGCTAATGAATGTGAATGTATGAAAAAATACTCAGGCAGGCATTGTGTATGCATGCGTGAGTACCTATGTGGAAAAATTGAAAATTGAAAGAATATCCGTCATTATATACATACTAACAATTGGAAATACCGTATATTGAGTTATGTTCATATTTTGTCTTAGCAAAACCAATAGCACGCTTCCCTTAGGGGAGGCACTGTCTAACCTGACAACAAAATAAATAAATACGCATACAGAAATCTTCATATCTTGTTTTTTTACTTATTTATTATAAATATTTATATACGGTATATAGGACAAATATGAACACACAGAGGTGGGCATTCCTTTCTCTGAATAGCAAAATCCTACACCACATATTTGACTTATTCCCATTCAGCACCAAGAAACTGCTATAGCACATCTTCGTACCACAGTTAACTGTTTTCTACCTTTTATTACACCTTTGCTGTAAAACTATACGACACACACCACGCAGGTATCATCACACACCACCAATAGGCAAAATCAACGCAGACAATCATACATTTCTGCAGCTGCACACAATTCGCTTGTGATTTTTTGCCACAGCAGCGATACGAAGACACCATCGACAAAGCCAAGGGCTGTTCAGGATCTTGAAATGATGCCAATGATGACACCAGGGGGCACGTTAATGAGAGAGAAACGGAATCGATTCCGCGAAGTGTGAGTTCAAATTTTTACGGCCAATGAGAAGAAGCCCGTTAGCTTCCTCGGCGAGAGGGCGGAGAGGACATGGAAACTGAGTAGTGCCTGCATAGAACTGAAGTACTATCTGGCCTAACTGAAATTCAGGTATATGTGCCAGCCTATAGGCTACCTAGGTTAGGCATTTATTCTAGCCGAGCCTATCCTATTCTGAACGTATACACGAACCTAACCATATATTGTACATACCGGTACTTCGAGGTAGGCCACCTGCTATACTGGGACCGATACATCTCCTAAAGTACAGGCATGGGTCCGTACGTCACTAAGTTGGTCCGATCGGTGCAGTCCCTGGGCAAGTTGTTAGACGCAGCCTGCTATTTGTGGTAGCTACCTATACTATTGATATTTTCAGGCCATAGACCACACCATACATTGACTGGACACTGGCCCCTAAGGCAGATTTCGGTCCCACAAATTTGCCTGACTGCACGGTGCCGCAAGCGCATTTTTATATGTTCTTCCATTATTTTTTCATACTTTCTTTAGCTATTTGACTTATTCTTTGCATTCAATAATGACTGACAAACCTGTACATACTTCTAAAACTTTTATACGCAACAAATTCACTAAAGTATAAAGGCTTGAAGTGTAATTGTGTTGAGCAACTGTTTATGACAGCCTTTGGGATTTGCAGTAGAGTTAAACTATTTCGCAATAGTTGTGAAATAAAGAGTCTCATTTTGTAGAACCGAAGCTTCTCAAATTGTGGTATGCACGATTTGTAATGAAATGCCAAGCAAACAGCTGATGAAAATGTTAATGAAATTTATTTGGTATGCGGGCTAAGCGAGATGATCAGAACAGGCAGCAGAACTGAAGGGTGAGTCGGAGCAGCTTGCAGACATGAAATGATGAAGCACTGGCTGCCATGAAGTGATCTAGCACTGAAAGCAAAGAAGTGATTAGCAATTGGGAGCAGTAAAGTGATATAGCATTGGCGGCCGTGAAGTGATCTGAATGATGAAGCACTGGCCGCCATGAAATGGTGTAGCATTGAGCATTGACAACAGTGAAGTTAGGCCTATACAGCATTTGTAGCGGCGAAGTGATCCAGCATCGGTAGCTGTGAAGTGATACAGCATTGATGGCTGTGAAATGATCTACATAGCATCTTCAACAGTGAACTGATGTAGCATTGGCAGGCGTAGAGTGATCTAGCATTGGCAGTCATAAAGGGATCTAACATTGGCAGCTATGAAGTGATGTAATGAAGGCGACCATGGAGTAATTTAACTCCGGCGACCATAAAGTGACGTAACATTGTAATTTATTAGCTAAATCATATATGTAATGGATGTAACTATGATGTGATGCAACATAGTCGTCTATTAAATCATGTAATGTAGGCAGCCATGATGAGATGTACCGGTAACATATACAACATGAAGTGATATAACGCAGACAACCAGGATGTGATGTAGTGTAGGGAACAACCATGATGTTATTCAACTTAGGCACCCATGCAATGATTAAACTTACGCAACTTTGAAAGTGATTCAACCTAGGCAACCATTAAGTGATATAGCATAGGCAACCATGAAGTGATGTAACGCAGACAACCACAAAGTGGCGTAGTATTCCTAGGTAGTAATGTGAAATGACATGGTGCAACTGTAGATGGTTCCAGTGACGAAGGGTTGTATCAGTACCAAAATACCATTATAATGTCTTTTAACGGCTGTCCTCCTGGTATCATCTCATGGTTAGGCTAATTATGCATTTTTAGTTCATGGCTACTAACGCAGTTTTATTCTGTAGTATTACTGTGGTTTTCATAAGGTTTTTCAGTACTACCGGTCCTTCTTAACCTTTCTTTCCTTGCGACTATAGGGATGAGCTCTTCCGAAAGCTCTACATACATCAATTTCTGAGGTTATTGCTTCAAATTCGTCGTCGGAAAAAACTCAATCGTATGCGATATTCAAGTACATTACATGTAGTATCTATGTGCCCATTCTTTCTATAAAATTTGAATATTCCTAGAAATTATGATGAATTTTCATTATTCTTGGTGTCCGAAGGTATGATATACTGTAGATCGCCTACTGAAGTTGTATGATTGTGAATTTAGTTCCCCTGCTCTGCAACGCATTCCTTTATGATACAACGGAGAAATTAATCTTTGTTTGAGGTCTCTGTGATTATTAGAACTAATTTTATTAACACTTACGTAAATCGGCTTCCAGGCCCAATTGCGAGAGGTCCGATTTCAGTGTCCAGTCAATGTATGGTGTGGTCTATATGTATGGTGTGGTCTATATGTATGGTGTGGTCTATATGTATGGTGTGGTCTATATGTATGGTGTGGTCCATATGTATGGTGTGGTCTATATGTATGGTGAGGTCTAGGTTCAGGCTTATCTGGATAGAAAACTCAAACTTTCGCAATTTGCGACCTTTAAGCAGTTGAAATATAGTTTTTATCTAGGTATAACTGAAATGTGCAGATAGGTACGAAAATATCAGCCTGCGTCTAGTAACCTGTCCACGGACTGTACGTGATCGCACCATTTAGCTAATTTCCGAGAAAAAGACCCAAGCCTGTAGGTACTTACGGAGGCCTTCACCAATTAAGTTTAAGTCAAAACAAGCGTAGACAGAGGCGAAATGTTAATAAAAAAGACGCATAGAATACTATTAAATAAACAACTGTGCCGCACAGTATACAGGCTGTAGTACAGCACCTACACCCGGAGTACAGTGCATGTGGGGCGGCCGCAAAGTTCATATCTAGGGCGGCCACAATTTCTGCCAGGGAACTGTCGCACGGTCCGACAGTAGCTAGGTAGGTACATGAGCAAAAGAAGCGGTTCAGAAACTGTCAGCTAGGAACCACTTGGTTTTCAGGGAGCGCGGGCAGGTCAGCTTCTAAGCTTCTGTTTGGAGAACACGCGACATTTATTATCAATTAAGAAGGACGTGAGAGTACCACTGATGACCCACCGCCTGCTACTGGTCGCCAGGTCCTGGCAGACTTGTGCTTTACGGTGACGGTGATGCTGCCCTAGAATATACTAGGTAGGAGTTACATTGTTCTCGAATAACAAAAAATTTAATTATATAATGCAATATAATTATGAGGTTTACTACGATAATAATGCAGTAAGCTCTCAATGCTTTCATTTTCTTACATATACTGACAGAAAAATATTTTGAGCCAAAAGCTAAACTTATTAACGTTTAACTTGCCTGAAACTTCAGCCTTGAGTCATGGGCGTTGGGTTTGCTGCTTTGGATAGGGTCGTAGCTGCTAATCACATACCGATTACACGTAAGATAGCCGCAAATTCAATGACATGGATTAAAATTGAGTTTGCGCCATCTCAAAGGCCATAACTTTGAGGCTATCCTGAATAACCACAATAAAAGTAGTCTCAGGTGTAACCAGCTTGAGATTACCCTCATAGCTTGATTCAAAACAGAAAACGAAAAGTCCAAGATTGACGATCCCGGCAAATTAAAGCCAAACGAATTAGATTATCATTATTGCATTGAACGCATCGAAAAAGCCTTTAGTGTCGCTGATAGTTTATTATCATCAAGACATCAAGCAGTGATTTTCAAACACTTGTTCTGAATAGCTACCCGTAGACTTCCCGTAAGCATCTTTTTTAGTAGCGAAAGTGAATCGCCAAGCGTCCTGGATACGTTTAACATATTTTCCAGAAGGAATACGACTTTTGGCCTTACCAGTAGTGTCATTATTAACTACGAAAACACTACGAAAACCTCTGTTTGGCCCCCGAAGAATATTACCTGAAACTTCGTTCATCTACCCTCAGGGGGCATAGGATGGGCCATAGGGTTAAGTTAGTTAGGTTCGCCATCCTATGTTATGGGGCGCGGTGACCCCAGGGGGCTCGTGTAGGTTACCTCAGCCGTTAGCTAGACCTTCGGGACGTCTGTCCTTCGTGCTCATTTCGCTTCCTTCCCGATTTCAGACTCCTACTTGCTCATGCTTTATTCTGTTCTTCCTCTTCTTTCCCGACTTGCTGTTCCCGTGCTCATTTATCCTGTGTGGGAACACCTTCGTGCATGGGTTCCCTGTTTCTATCGACATACTAAATGTCCCTTGCTCTTTCCTCTGTGACATCGTTCCGTTCGGAAACGGAGGCTTAAACTTTCTGACTATAACTAACTTCGTTCATCGCAAATGTATTTCGGTGTCTACTGTAAATTCATTGATGTTGCTAGGGCGTATGGGACCTGACAAGAAGGCACATTCGTATCCGGGCGCCAAACTAAAGCCGAATCATTAAAGGTTTACATTAAATGCATTTTTCCTAACGTACTTAGACTTGAAACGTGGAGGAGCGTGTCTTTCCCGTACCCGTTACCGGGCGCACAACACAACCTTTACACAGACAGGTAGATATAGGGTAGCCAAACTAGGCCCCACTGCGCTGAAAGTCTGAAATCCTTATTTATATAAATATTTCTGGTAAAATGTAGGCAACAAATGAAATAGGATTATTTCAGATCATACTAAGGAGCATGAACTCCGTAGACTTCAAGGGGATTTGCCCTTTCCCCCCCCCCCAGACTGCTGTCTTCTTTACGAGGGGCGACGGGTAGGTAGGGGGTGAGCGCTAAACACAAGTAACTGGCGCATGACTTGCTTATACTGAAACTATATGACTTAAAAGTTGGTTAGAAGTGCCAACTGCTACCGACTCCAAGAGCTTTTGGATGAAGCCATGACCCCGTAACTCCCCCCCCCCCTCCACACACACCTTGTGAAGACACCCCTGTTTGTGGTACGCCAGAAGCTAACCATGTAACGTAAGCCTATATCAAGCTTGACAACGGTGCACTGCATATCGCTCTGTAACGGTACCGGTACTGTACCATCTGCCATGTAACTAAATTCATTATGTATGTATATGCACTATAGTACAGTACGGCAACTTTACAGTACCAAGCTACACTACATGCATCAAATTCCAGGATGACCTAGCACCAAGTTCTCGGATCTACTCTATCTTGCATCGCCTAGATATTCAGTACTACACTACGCTGTATTGATACCACAGTGTAACAGATACGCGTATTCTACTAACCATCACTTTTCCTACTGCACAGCAGTACATCAAATGTGGTGCAACACAGTACCGAATAGGTAGGTACTAGAACCACGCTAAGTACCATCATATGTACATGAGTACAATGCGCAAAGAAGCACAAAGTATCCTACACCACGTGCGGAGTGTGCTCAGTTGCAGTACCTACTCCGCACTGCAATAGTTTTATATGTAGGTACTACCTTAGGTATCTATATATATATATATATAGTCTGCAGTAGTTTTATATGTAGGTACCTTAGGTATCTACGTACATAGTATATAGGTATAGTGTATCTATGCATTAAGTGGTTTATGGGATCGATTCCGAGACTTTGCATATAGCGGCGCAACCGCAAGACCAGGCGCTACAAGAACTTAATGGCAGACTTGCAGTAAGCGAAGCACTGCAGCTCAGAGCTCCACTATACCATACCTACCTTCCAAGACGAGGATTTAACTAGTGACGCATACCGCATAGCACATGCAAGCATTACTCCCCATCCCCAAAATTAGAAATACCTAGTAAGGATCTAGTTAACTACAGACCTGCCTCACCAACCAGCCACTTGTCTAAGCATTCAAAAGGGTGTTCCGTAAACACCTAATACACCATCTAAAGCAGTGGTCCCAACTCTTTCCAACCCTAGAACCAAAACTCTTTAATATGATCTCACACCTAGTTGGAAAGTAGTTATCCGCCAACGGTTGCTAAAGAATAAAATGACTCTTAACGAAAAAAAATTGAGGTGATTCGATAGCCATCGGAAAAAATTTGACACTCTCTGAGTCCACAACATATAAGTACCACCAGTGATGGGCATGAAACTGAATGACACAGTTTTAAGAGAGCTTGGTGTGAGAATGCAAAATACTGCTACCTTTGAAGGACAAGTAGCTACAGTACTAATCACGGTAAGAAAAATTTGGAGTGGATAGGTTTGGGAGCTTTCTCGTCACACGAAGTAGAGGTGGTACTCTACTGAAGCAATTAAAACTACCAAGGATGGCGTACAGTTCTCCACTTCGGATGCTGCGTGCGAGAAAGGCTAAAAGAAACTCTTCCAAGATCGTTTACGTCCAAATTCGAGGCATGGAAAAGCACGACAATCAGAAACGACTTATCCGTCTCCAATAGTATTCAGTGCAACGACGATTTGGATGCTACACAGTCACATGTTTGGAAACTTGTGAAATGTATCACTGTGAATGTAAATGATGAACGGATTTTTGTCGAACTCTCAGAAAGAACTGGAAGAACTTGTGAAGAATGTATTCCAAACAGAGATGGTGGATCACCGCACAGTTCCATTGGGGGAGGGGGGAGCAAGGGCGATGTCAGTAGTTACGTGCTCTGTAGAGATAAATCACTGCTGGGTCTTTTTGAAAACTGGCTGCGATCCATTAGAAGAAATCCCGCATCGTGACTTTAAACGCATGAGGTGATGAGTGAAATATCACCTCGACCTCACCCATATAATCTTGAGGTATTTAAGGTAAGGTAGATAGGGTACTAACAGTTATGGATGTCACCCTGAGCTCCGTTTAACCTCTTTGGCATTCAGATATAGCACAGTGCTTCTTGAGAACCTTGATCTATATGGTGGTGCGGATCGCGGGTGACGTGTTTCCTCGGTTTTATAAGAAACTTTTTGGTGTCTTGCGGCTCTTGCCCCTAAGCTTGGAGCGATCTTCCGGCGCCTATTACGGTTAGATTACATATATTCCCTGTTGTTGGCCAAATGAGAATATTAGGTACTACCCCATTCCTAAAGGTCTAGTGTCGCAGAATGTCACCAGTTACCGACCTATTACGTTGGCATCCATTTTGTAGAAGGGGCTTTGAGAAACTGGAGGCTTGTAAGCTGGGTCGTTTTGCTGAAGAAGCTGGACTGCTGCCTACTGGTCATTTTGCGTAAACAACTAGTTTGCGTTGTTGTGACGCACTGTTGTCTGTGCCTAACCATTTACAGTTAGCGTTGGTTCGTCGTTCTGAAGCACGCCTTGTACAGTTGGACTTTCGTCGTTCGACAGAGTCATTTTATGTGGATGGTGAAGTTCTGTCAATCATTTATGATTTTGTTTCTGAACGAATGTAGAGTGTATCTGCTGACAGTTTTTTTTAAGTGACTCAGCGGCGGTGGTCACGGGAATCCTTCACTAGAGCGTGCTAGCACCGCTGCTATTTGTTCTATGCACTAATGACATCCGCTCTTCGCTATAAAACACAATGATCAACTATGTTGATGCTTCCACTTTGATAGCAGTGATACCAATCCCCTGCATGCGTAATATTGTCGCCCAGTCGGTAAATAGTGATATGACGCGCATTACGGCATGGTGCTTCGTTGAAATATAAAGCTAAATACCGGTAAAACCAAGTTTACGATTGTCAGTCGGTCTCGGACACTTTTACCAAGTTTCCACGTCCGATGATAGAGGACTTTTTGCTTGAGGGGTCTAGCTTCCTGGAGATTCTCGGTAAAGTCTTTGATGAGAAGCTTACGTTCAAGGCGCATAGGTATTATGCGTTTCGTGACACGCGCTTCAAGCAAGATTGGGCTCCTCCGTAAGGTAAATTTTATGTTCATTGACAAAGATGTATTCCGCAGATACACTTCTAGTGTCTGCTGGACCGACTTGTTACCTCAGCCGGCAGGCTATAGGTACCGGTAGGTAGGTATATTGAGAGTGATCTAGTGAAGCAGGCTGTACGCTGAGAGTGATCTAGTGCAGCTGTCCTATAGGCGAAGGTTGGCCTGCCTCTGTACGTTTTATAAAGTATATGACGATGAGAGACATTGGCCTGTATTCTACTCTCCATGCCCTCAAGATCTTTGGGAGAAATACACGAGCTGCGCCTTATGCCCATCCCTTCACATGGGAGACCATCAGGTGCCAAACTCGTCAGTTCAGTTGGCGTTTCTGCCCTGGTCTGTTTTGGGTCTGGAACCCATTGTCTGGATCAGCTTTTGGGTCGTGTTGGTCTGCGTGCTTTCAAGTCAGCTGTTGATAGCTATCTGATAGATTTTTCTCAGCAGCTTTTGGGATTTTCCGCTGGCGAATAAAGGCGGCATTTGAGTTGCACTACCTGTTCGAGGAGGCCAAAGCCTGACATTTTAATAAAAATTATTATTAGGTAATCTTACCAAGCGTCAGTTCGTGACGTTAGTTTAGAACTGTAAAATATAGAAAAATTATATATATATAGTTTTACGTATTATATGTAGCTATTCACCGCATAGTCTCTGTACTACAAAGTACCGTACAAAGCTACGTACGTTAGACGCAGTACATCAAAGCAGGCGTGCCAAGTAAGGCAAAGCTAATTGTACAGAACAAGAAAGCGCTGCCGAATCAAATAACCTGTCTATGAGGTCAGTAATTGCCCCTTAATTGCTAGAAAATTGGTTGATTAGTTAGAGAGAGTAGGTGGTATACAGGGACGGACGGGAGAAGGCTGTGTAACACACATATGGCCGGATAAGTTAGAGAGGTGCATTAGTATGGGGGATACGTTACTTATAGTGAGGTGTATCAGTTGTTCGACAATACATCAATTAAAAATGTATCACTGAGAGCGATGCATTAATAAGACATGTATTAAAGAGTGATGCATTAGAGATACTCACATACCGTACATCAACTCTCCATATTCATAAGCTTATCAATATCAAATAATGTTTAGCTTTTCAAATTTAACACGGAATCAACAAAATATTGATATTCACCTCTCATATTCATCAGAGAATCAAGATCAAATTAATATTCACCTCTTTTAATGAAGGTACAAGTCCATTTTCAAGGCTTAATAGGCTATTAATGACAGATTCGATATCGAGTTGAGAGTCATGTTCACTGCACCGTGTTCATCAGAGATTCGATAGGCTACAAATTCGTTATATCAGAGACTCGAAATCCAACTGATATTTACATTTATCACTCCATTTAATCACAGATTCGATATCACATTCATATTCATCGCTCCATATTCATCAGAGAATCGATATAAAATCCATATTCATATTCACAGTTCATTGCGAATTCAGTTTCAAATTCATATTCACCAGAGAATCCATATGAAATTCATATTCATCAGAGATTCGATACACAGTTCACATGCGTCGCTCTATATTCAATGCAGATGCAATATGACAATATCAAGCTCAAATTCATCAGAGATTCTGCATCAAATTCTTATTCATCAGTCATTTGATATCAAATTCATATTCATCGCAACATGTTCATCAGAGACTCGATATAAACTTTATATTTATGGAACCATTCAATATCAAATTCATATTCATCATTGATTCGATATCAAATTCATATTCATCATAGATTTGATATTAAATTCATATTAATCGCTCCACATTCAATACAGACAGTACCAAATTCATATTCATCACAGATTCGGTATCAAATTGATATGCATGAGAGATTCTATATCAAGTTAATATTCACCAGATATTCTATTACAAATTCATACTCATCGCTACATATTCATCAGAGACTCGATGTAAACTTCATACTTATCAAACCATTGAATACCTATCAAATTCATATTCATCACAGATTCGGTAGTATCAAGTTCATATTCATCAGGAATTCGATATTGTATCGATATTCATCAGAGATTCGATATCAAATTCATATTCATCGTTCCATAACCTATTCAGGACAGATTCAATATCAAATTAATATTCATTATGGATTCGGTATTACATTCATATTCATCAGGGATTCGAGATCAAATTCATCGCTCCATATTCATCAGAGATTCTATATCAAGATGATCTCGAGGGCAGCCGCTCTGTCACAACAAGAGCCGAAACTAAACCTCCACACACAGGGCCTGCGGCACACGCTGGCCCGCTACCCGCTGGGTGCTTTACGACGCCGGCCGGGGACCATCTTGTTTTCTAAGTGAGCGGCTGGCTTTCGGTGATCCTTTTTGAGGGCAAACGACACCAATTACGAAGCCGCATGAGTGCACTTACTTGGTGATATATATCTGAGCGTCATGTGATGCGCAGCTTCATAAGGCTGACATAAAACGGACCTTATCTGCTTCATGAAGTCGTCATGCGTCTCTTGAGTAGGGAGTTATTCCGGTATCTTAAAGGTCATCAATAATAAACATGAAAGAAGCCGAAGTTTTTGGACTGTTTTTGCATAAAATATTCGGTGGCGGTAGAATTAATGAAGCGCTCACTATAGCTCAACACTTCGCATTAAAATGAGCTGCCTAAGCTAGGTACCTCCTAAAAAATATAACTAAGGACAACCAAGTGCTTCTGGAACGGGCATATTGAAAAAAAAAACAGTGTCACATACAACACGCGTAAATAGATGCCTTTTACAAACAATATAAAAGACCGTTTTATATTCATCTTTCTGTTGTTTTGTTCAATTTCGAGTCTATGTCTAGCCATGCTTAAAAAAATACATAGACCGTAAATACTTATAGCCAGTCATAGCCTTAACCATACTAAACTGATGTGTGTATAAATATATATAGCTACTGCTCCTCGCAAGCATTTAGGGGACGTTCGGTTGGTCACGGAAATTAACCCTTTGAGGCTTAACTTGTCCGAAACTCCAGACAGGTGTCCTGGCTTGGACCCGGTGAGTCAAGCTTCAGGCGTTGATCCTTGAGTGAATTTCTCTCACACTTTCAAGAGCTGAATCTTACTCTGTAGAACTAAAATTTCATCCGGTTCGACTTAACCAGGTTGCTGGTAAAGCCTGCAACACGAGTCAAAGCAACGAAGCCGAAGCTCTTCTCTGCAATTCGGACAAGTCCAGGCGAGTGGGCTTGGCTTAGGTCGGCTTTGGTTGATCACGGAAACTTCGAACATAGCTATAGGTTCTAATTAACATACGGCTCTTAAGCAAGCAAAAACTGCTTATGATTACACAATGAATTGATACATTTGTCAGCAAGAAGCACACATAAATCGCCATACGCCATCGGTAAAGGTCATAATTAATTTTGATCATTTATAGGACACTTCGGTGGCCGAAACTTTGATTATTGACTATCAATCACCAGTGATCTATATTAACAAATTTGTATTTCTAGCTAATAATATACCCTTACATGAATATGAATAGTTTACTCCCTATCTAAGAATTACATTAATTAACTAGAGAGCATTTTAAAAGTTTCATCAATCAACTGTTCAGGGCCTAGTATATGTAGTGATTTTGAGGGCGCGGCCATGTTGCGTGTAGTCTATAAGAAAGTCTATTTGTGTCCAGGATACGACTCAGATACGGGGCTTTTTATTAACGACAGCTGCTATAACGGATCCAAAACACTGCATAGCTGATTTTTTTTTTTTTTTGTAGCATGAACAAGATATTTGATTAGGTTTTCTGGAGTGGAAGTGAGGAGTTTCAACTCTTTCGATACATTAAATTAAAAATCAAAGTGACAGGATGGCTACACCGCCCACAAGCAGCACCACTTGCATGAATGTAGACGCAGAAGATGCGTCAGGGCAAACCCTCCGCTTTGTTTCTTCATAATGACTGAATAGGCATATACAGTGGAACCCCTAAAACATAGACAGACACTTCGTCCGTTTTAGTTTCGGGATAAGTTTCAGTTTGCAGATGCCAAGTTCTTCAGCAAACTTGTTTCCCGTATATTCGTAAAACCTTATTTTTGGCTAACACCTTAGGCCGCAGCCCCACCGGCGAGACAATTGGCGTGCAATGCAACAAATTTATTGCATGGCACAATGTAACGGAGAGTATAGAGCAGTCTGCAGGCCTCACGATCGCGACACCCGTGCGTTGCTGCAACATGAACCCCGTAGCAGCACGCTTACGTTTTGGGCTCACACCCCTTGTAGCGCTGCTTCAAAGCCAACCCAGGCACGCGAGCTCTCTGCTGACCTAGGTCTGCTGACTCGGCAGTGGTAGGTACGGTATACAGAGCGCCGGGGGGTATCTACTTACCTTCCTCAGAGATGAGGGTGTAGGAGGGGCGCAGGCTTTTTTTAACCTTCCGTCAAAATGGCGCCAAAGTTCTTGATGACCCGTGGTCGCTTGCAGCCGCATTTCCTCCGCTGGGGCCAGGAGGCCTATATCAGTAGCACAAACCAGTGCGTATGGGTATCCAACTTGAGGATGAGGTCAAACTGACTTTACCTTGTCGCTTGCTGTGCGGCCCCGGCCTTAGGAAGTCGTATAACTGAATAGATACCTACACTACCACCTGAGCTTTGTGCACTTTCTAGCTGGTGAAGCAATACGTAGTCGGTTATTGTTATTACATACAATCTACGTCTCTCTGAATTTTCTAAGCCTCGGGAATATCTTTTTCAGGAGTTTTCTCTGTTTTGGGAGTCTTTGTTTGAGAAGTTCTATTTTACTAACTATAGTACCTATACCACATTGAACGCAATTACAAAAATACGATATGAGAGAATAGAGAATTAACATCGCCTGACAAACATCAAACTGCACGTGGGCTAATCTGTGTATGTATGGGAAGTTCTACTGTACTAGCCTCAGTATATCATATTGATTGACAGCAAGTCCAAGAATACGATATAAAAGAACACAGAATAAATATGGACTAAAAGATATCAAACTCGATGCAAAGTTAAGGCCGGAGGGCACTTTTGTCGTTCGCGACTATTCTGTGTACGTGCATCGCTGTGCGTGCATGCTTACTGCGTTCCAGTTTGTGCGCTGTACTGCTGTGTGCCATTGACACAAGTCGCTGTATCGCTGATTAAGTTAAGTAAGGTTAGGTTAGGAAGTTAGGGTAGGAGGTTAGGTTTAGTTCGGTTAGGAAGTTAGGGTAGGAGGTTAGGTTTAGTTAGGTTAGGTTGTGCTTATGGTAGTGGTGACGCGGCAAGAAAGCTTACTTGAACGCACGCACAGCGATGTACGTACATAGGTGGGTCTGGTGCCAGTGCGGGGCACACAGGCACCACCGGCGACACTAGCGACGTGCAACGCGACAAATTTGTTGCACGACAAAATGTACGGTACCTTTAACGGAGGGTACAGCAGTCTGCTGTCCCCACCGCCGCAACTGCGATGCCTCGTGACACCCGTGCATTGCTGCAGCACGACTCCCGGAAAAAACGCATTGCGTCGTATTTTGCTTTCTGTGAGGCCCCGGCTAAAGAGTCACATTAGTGTTAGTGTAGAGCTATGGGCGTGACACTACGGTTCACGTTTTATACAGTCCTCCGCCAATTGAAGGTATGTTTTTTACTGGCGTTCGTCTTTCTATCACCTAGATAACTGAAAAAGTTATGAACGGATCTTCATAAAACTTACAGGAAATTGTTAGGTAGGTTAGGAAAAAGGAGATGATTAACTTTTAGTGAAGATCCGCTAAAACGCTTACTGGGTGGCATTTTTTTTTTTTGTTATAAACGGAAATTCATGAAATTTGCAAGAACTGTTGGGATTGCTAAGAGCTAAAAACGAGCAAATTTTAAATTTTTTTGTGAAGATCTATATGTTCGTCAGCACATAACTGAAAAAGTTATGGACGGATCTTCGATAAAGTTATAAAAACAATTTTAAATGAGGCACAAAATGACCAAATTTTGGTGAGGATAAAAAAACGAAATCCTGGATTAGGACCAATTTCTTTAGGTAGCTATTTCATTAACGTTGCGCTGCTGGGCAGAGGTATGCGCTCTCAGAGTACTACTTCTCTAGTCTTGCACTGTAATTCAACAGATTAGCATCAGCTATATTTTTAGATGAGATAGCTGGCAGTAGACGGACCAGCAGGCCCGTTCCCAGAGAGTAACTGAGATTTACGCTCCGGCCCGCTATGAGCTATGGCCATCACGTAAGAATCATGGAGATATCTGGGGAAGAAAAACGAAGATGAAAAGAATAAACTCGGCCAATGATTTGAATGTGCAAGTACAACTGCTGCAGATCCGCGGAGTTCGGAGACGTGAGAGTTAGTTGGGCATGAAAAATAATGAATAAAGGGGGCTTAAAAGGTTTGGCCGTTACGAGTTTGGGACTCTTGGAGGAAGAGTTCATAAGTGTGGAGGATGTTGCTCCCAATTGTTTGCCAATACGTATTTTTAAACGCATTGACTGACTCTGCACCGACATCTTCGGAGTGGAGCTACAGATAGCCTACATTGTTTGAAGGATAAAACCACTCATCATAATTTTGTTAAAATGAGTCAAATTAAGAAGTGACAAAATCCGAGGCGATGTATAGTAGGTAAGTCACCACGCAACTCTGCCTACATTTCACTTTCGAGTTACGTTGCGAAGTGTTGGACAATAAGTCGAGCTTCGAATTGGTAACGCTGTACAGCAACAGTGCTATTAGCGTAAGCTACCTACGCAATATATTCCGGTACCAATCTCATATCTACATCCACTGGGTCATGAGGCATGACCGACCCGACAAGTAATCAATTTTTGGAATTATTATTGCAGTATTAAGTTACCTCGGGCATGGAGATTATGTTTTTATAAAGTTTGGCTGTGTGACTGCCATGGCATTACAAAGATAACTCAAAAAGTTATATACGGATCTTTATGAAATTTTCAGGGATTGTTACATACGTTAAAAAGAAAAGATGATTAACTTTTGGTGAAGATTCGTTCAACTGTTTGTTTGTCCAGCTGCTTTTTCTTGTCACCATGACTCAAAAATTTATGGACGGATGTCAAGTAAATTTGCAGAAACTGTTAGCAGTAGTACGAGGCCCACCCAAACTACCAAATTTTTATGATGATCAGAAAAATATTTTTAATTCATGACAAATTTACATCTGTCGTTAACGTTGTGTTGCATGGCGGAGGTAAGCGCTCTCAGAATGCTTCTCTAATGTAAAATAATATATGCATATTACTAGCGGTCCCGCGCGTGAAAAAATCCACGCAATAATCAATACAGTTGCTTAATATAGGCCAGTGCTGAATCTTCTCTTCCTTGACTTGCTTCTTATTCATCACAAGAAATTTGTGAATACACTTCTTAATTGATTGTACTTTCCTTACTAAGCTACATATAGAGGAAAGCGCTACGACGGCCAACTCAAATTATCGTAAGCGATGCGTGCTTTCTTCTGAGCAGTACAATTCAACTCATCTGCAGCACACTCCTTCCCTCCCTTAGAGCCTTAGTTAGAGGACATGCAAAAAATTAACTGTAGGTACTAGCGGAACCCGTAAAAATTCCACGGTTAAATGTTTTCACCTACTTTTGTTTGACATAAGGTAGTGTTACTGTAATTTAACCTAATTACTCCGTCTAATCTAAAGTCCGCCAGACGAACCCTCGTCTACCTTATAACACACCTTGTCAAGCGGACTCTAGCCTCTCTCACCTGTGAATCTTGCATACAACGGTCCCTATTTCTTGCACTGTTCTCTTATATTTAAGCATGCCTTTTCTACGCACTGTTTTCCACTGTTTACAGATAATTAGCCGATCATCATATAACGCGTTTTAATTTTTTGTCAGCGTGTCCGATTTTATTAACACTACGGGACCCATGGCTATTGGTCAGTAGCTTATGACTTTTTGACGCGACAGATATACAACAAACGGACTCGGCCAGTCTCTTCAGCAGCCTAACCTGTTCTCAAGATGTCATTGTATTTCCTGAATAAGACATCGCTCATTCGCTTGAAAGAATACCTTAAAGCCGATCGCCTATGTCCAACACTACCCGCTCCATGCTCTAGCAGCGTATCCTAAATACGCATCTGGCTGGCCTTAAGTCGTCGAGCGCCACAAGCAAAGCGAACAAAATATGTTGTGAAAGAAATGAAAAGCGGTAGAAAAGATACGAGTGAAACGATCTTCATATCTTCGCCTTGAAAGTGATGGAAATTTTTTCAAGAAGCACTAAAGAAGACAGCTATAGTTGAACTGCGCCCCAGCAAAAATCAGAGCTTCTTTTAAATTGAAGTTTCCCCTACCTAATACTGAGAAGCGTCACGTACAGAAACAGGGACGTACGGATGGACGGAGCTTCAAGCAGAATTATATTATACTAGCGGGACCCGTGGAATTCCACGGTTGAATACAGACTTTCATTGCCAAAATGAACCAACCCACGCTACACGTTGGCAATAGCTCTGAGAAGGCCGGGGCGTAAATTTCGGTGTCTCTTTGAGAATGGGCCTGTTGGTTCGTCTACTGCCGCCTATCTAATCTAATCTACACTATTTCAATTTACCTCAGTTTGACCTAATGCAGCTCTTATAACGTAGCTCACCCCGTCTGAATAAACGTCCGTTGCTTATCGCTGACGAACTCATTCCCACTCAACAATGTCTGCCTATCCATGTTTAATTAAGTCGTATAAGCTAACGTGACCGGTGGTAATGCTCCCACTTTATAAGATGTAGCAATCT
>LQNS02020120.1:8366845-8385072 GCA_001587735.2 Parhyale hawaiensis | reverse complement strand
AAAATTTTCTCCTTTTTCTCCAGTTCCTGCAAGTTTTCTGAACCCTGCTCTGACCTTACACCGAGGTTATCCTAATAGAACGTTTCTCGGTCACTGTACAGCTACATAAAAACAACATATCTAGACCACGTGACTGAGAAATGCCATGTACGGTACTGTATAGGCAGCGTGACAGCAGAAATCCTACATCTAGGCAACGTAACAGCAGAAATCTCATATCTAGGCAGTGTGACAGCAAAAGTCCCACATCTAGGCGAGAAGCACACGCCAAACGTCGTCTGCACACGGGCGACATCTTCTCTAACTTTCGATGGGACAAAATCACCTGAACGTAAAGTTTGCCGCCACATTTTAATGCAAACACAGTGAGCAGGTGTACGGAAGAGGCGTATCCAATTGCAATCTTCTAAGATACAATTATTAGCAGCAGCATAGAAAAAGACGATTAATAATATACTACATTTTAATGATGGTTTGCACACCAGTTTTGTATGCCCCACCCACACAGTGCTCAACAACAGGATGCACTGTTCGTCTTGTAGCTTGTAAACGAAACTGTGCGGCTACCAGAAGAATTTGTACAAACGTTAGCCTTTAAGTCATTTGGCTTAGCCGGTGTAACTAGTCAAGTTCCAAATAATTCTTCTAATCAAATATGAATTAGTAATTGGAAAGCTGTGCGCTTTTCTGCTATTAAATGGATACGAGAATGCATTCAAACGCTAAATATAATATATATAATATAACCAACTACTAAAAATTAAAGTTTCGGAAAGTTTTCTTATCATCAGAAAATTTGAATTAGAAGGATTATCTTGTTTAGAACATTTCTTACTTGTTATAAACAATTTGATTATCCTTCGAATTAAAATTTTCTGATGATGGAAATAACTTTGCGAAATGTTAATTTATCAAATTTGGTCAACTTTTTTATCTTAGAGAGAATTTCTTTAATTATTAAAATACTGCATATATTATATACATATGGTATATACTGTAGGCTATGTAGGAAACAAACCGCTATATATAGGGCTACCTGGCTATAGCTGTCGTATCGCATAGACTAGTTTGCTAGTAACTCCCGTTTTAACTTGGAAACTAAACAACTTTATAGTTTCAACATCACAGTCGAAATCGCAACCATTCATAGTAATGATCTAAGAAAAATGGAGAATACATAGATAGCCTACGGTTAATATAAGGAAATACTAGCTGGGGTAAACCGAATGAGAAGTTGCTTTGAACTGATCGAACCCTGCAAACAAAAATGGCCGAGCCTGGTCCTTCTCAATGCGCAACTTCTTCTCAGAGTCTGGTACCTATAGCAATAGAAGCAGACTGCCTCTCCGGCAACTTTTGATATCGTCTGCATTGACCCTAAGGGCCTGTCTACACGTTAGTTTTTCGAACCTGTTCACCTATCCAAACGTCCGAATGCATTTCTGTGCCGTAGAAACGGAAGAAAATTGTAGTTTTTGAGGTTTGATTCACTCTAAACCTGAAGAAATGTTCGTAACTTGCCAAGGAAATTCATTTGACGGATATCATCTTCATAACTTGAGTTATGGCGTATTCACACTTGTGATTACAAAGACGCCACACAACATTAGGACGATGGGGTGAGTGAACGCATTTAAAAGACCGACGCGTAGACTGACCTTCCGAGTGCCAAAATAGGTAGCTACCTACCTAATAACCAAAATAGGTAGCTACCTACCTAATAACCAAAATAGGTAGCTACCTACCTAATAACCAAAATAGGTAGCTACCTACCTAGTAACCAAAATAGGTAGCTAACTACCTAGTAAATTAGGTATCTCAAAGATCGTGCTGTGTTGTCCAGACATTTTCGCCTATTGTATATAACTACCCTTTATTACCTTCTCCAACTGTTACGTCCTCGCCTCCCCCCCCCACCACTGCTTACCATGACTGACCAAACTTAATTTTATTTAGGATAATCATGCAGATAGTAGATTATTAAGGAAAAGACTGCATTACAGGAGTGGTGGTCAATAAATTCAAATTTATTACACAAATAAGAATGATGATTCAATAACAAAATGATTGGAAATTACTTTGTTTCGGCTGTGTGTATGTTCCTTGCTTTTTCACGCACCCCCACGAACTTTGTTGCGTACCCCCCACGGGTACGCGGATCCCAGTTTGGACAACCCTGCTCTAGAGGGAACGAGTACAGCGTTGGTAGGTACCTCGTAGAACTAGCATTGCGTCGATGATGTAACACTAGCCCTACTAGGTTTAGGAAGTTAAGACTGATGAGCAGGTATATAAAATAGGTAATAAAAAAGACGCTTGTAGATCGCCAATTGAATCAAGATAATAAGATAATCTTATGCAATTAGCTAGCTTCAACTTGTGTGGAACCTCAATCATGACAGTTGTATTCGCCACTTCTCAACGATAACCGTTAATCGCGAACCGATTGCGATCGAACCGGCCTACAACTCATACTAGCTTAAACGGAGCCAGCAATCGGTTTGTGAATACCGTACCTCCGCCAACCCATAGACCACACACCATATGTATTGTGTGGACTATGGCCAACCCTATATAAATACCTATTTTCGACTGAAGTCGTGCATCAAACACGCCTAGGCTATGATCTACTGGTCTATGAACTTTCAGTCCACTCTTGCATTAAAATATTTCCCTTAAATTGTCTTCCGTTGAAAATATTTAACGGAGTCAATTCTTTTTTAGTTCAAAAAATAAAAATAGCGCAAAATTATTTACTGCATCGATAATGCTTTTAATGACATAAAATACACGTACCGTATTGCATCAGATATTCCGGTTGTATTTCGAAACAAGCGACACTGCCGCAAACACCTACGCAAAATTGTCACATGATTTGAAATGAAAATATGCAATGAAACTCCTTCAAGTTGAGCCGGAAGTGCAAGAATTCCATCAATCAAAACATCGCTAGACTACCAAAATTATTCTAAAGAACCTAAAAAAAAACTTAACAATTATAAAAGTATTTCAATGTATCCACGTATTGCCTACGAAACTGACAAAATAATCAAAATACTGCTGAAAAATGAAGGCATCCAGTAGGTGTAAGGTGGACACACACTCTGGGACGAAAATTGTGAAAAACGAGCAGAGAAGTGCAAATGCCGGCATTATTTGGGAAATAGCAGCGTGTATAAAATAACAATATAATGATAATAGAGCGGTGTTTCCACGTGACATGTTTCATGCTTGAAACAGCTTATAAATATTAGGGGGAAGCGCAAAGAAACGCAGTAAGACTGAACTGAAATAGAGCACAACCGGGTTACCTACCTACGATACACCGATATCCCTTCCGAAACTGTACTGCATGCGAATGTAACTTACCGCTTGGATCAAACACAGGCGATATGAAGCAACGTAAAAGTGTATTAGCTACTCAAGAGGCTTCGTTAATTTCTAGGGAAACGTGCAACGAAACAGGGTAAAACGGGATTGAGAAGGCAATAAACGCGGTAAGAAAAATGAATGTGTCAACTGCATCGTTTCTAACTAGGCATCGCCGTGCATGAAACTTGCCGCTGAGACGGCTGTCTAAGGCTACGAAACTCAGTTAAACTATATCATTCAAGGGAGCACAGTTTCCTTATAGTTTGGAATTCTTTAGGTGGTGTTCTCCTACATCGGAAGAATTATCATTGCGGGCTAAGGATTTCTTTAGACAAAGAGCAAGTTCTTACGAGAGCATTCAAGCAAAACTCCCAAATTGCTTGCAAGGTGCAAAAAACTTTATCGGCAGCAAAAGATGCGGCAAAGTTCACCAAACACGGTAGGTAATTAACATCCTTAGTTAATTTTAGTGATAATGTGCAATTAAATGGGGATTAAAGCGCTGAAATATGCAAGGAATGAACTGGATACGGAGCGGAGTTGAACGCATGCTAACTGCCTCGGGGCAAGACAACATAAGAGCGACCCGTTCAGATCCCCACAACCTCTTTCATCAATAATATCACATCACTTGGCGCACTTCTTCACTATTAGAACACTTCTTTCAGCACTGTATAACCTCATAAGTCCAGTATATCAACAAAATCACTTAAATATAGCTTAGTCTTAGTCCAAAAATCGGAATTTTGACGAGTGTTCCCGACACAGTCAACCACCCTCAGAGCTCAGTAAGAGCAACTCTAGACTAGTGTCTGGCAGCCAGACACTCGGCCGTGCGGTCCGCCGCTCCAGTAGAATATATTCCTGCAAGCATCTATACTACATCATGCGCCGCCTGTCTACATCGCCGGTTCCCGGAGCGGGCGCCACCGACCCCCTCCCGGGAAATCTTTCCTCGGTGGCGCCTTCAAAGTTGAGCCCCGATCTGCGTTCAAAAGTACGTTCCTATGAATAAGGCCGGTTTACACGATAGTTAAATGAACGAGTTTCCTCAACTCCGCGTCGAAATGCTTGGCTGTATCTCTGTATAAAGTACGTACGCTGAAGCGCTCAGTTCAATTGCGCTCTAAAGTTCAAGATATATATATATAGATATCCGAAATCTTACCCTTGCTAAGCAAACTGACATGACGCTTAACATCTTACCATGAACTCTACTCAGCTTTCGGCCTAACCCTTCAATGTGGGCTTTGAAACTAAGTTTATCATCAAGAATCAAACCAAGATATCGAAACTGAGACACCCATTCCATTTCTTTACCGTTGAAATGAATCGTCGGTATGTCAGGACGAGAACGTGGAGTGAATGACATCAGCTTAGTTATATCCTCATGGGCAATCAATCTATTTTGAATTAACCATTGCAACAATTTACTAAGAATATGTTGAATATCAGTAATGGCTGAGAGAAAACTGCAGCTAGTAGTGTAAAACACTGCATCATCTGCAAACAGAACACACTTCATACCAAGAGTAGTTACATTATTAATTAAAATGTTGAAGAAGTAACGGTCCTAGAATTTTAATGGGTAAAACTTGAGATTTAACAGCATTACATACTACATATTGGTCACGATTTAATAAGTAGCTTGACAGTAATGCATTCACTGTCAAACGAATACCATAGTGTTGCAGTTCTTTTTAACAACTATTGGCTATCAACAGTGTCAAAAGCCTTCCGCATGTCTAAGGAAAGGCAAATGCCATATGATTTATCATGAAAATGCTTTAATATATCAGTCACTAGATGAAATGTCGCCAATGTAGAATTAAATTTTGCACGAAAGCCAAATTGTTGGCTGGAAATTACATTATGAATTGCAAGGAAGTCGGTTGATCTAGAGTGAATTAATTTTTCAAGTACTTTGTTGAACGTTGACAGCGTTGATATTAGTCTGAAATTAGCTATATCATTTGAATTGCCCGATTTGAATATTGGTATAACACGAGCATGATTCAGTACATTGCGGTAAATACCAGTAGCAAAACACCAGTTGAAAATATAACAAAGTGGATTAACTATGCAATTAATGACTCTCATGAGAAGAAACACTTGAATTTCGTCACGGTCACAACGTTTACCGCTGAATGATTTTAGTATTTGTTTTATTTCATGGGCATCAGTGGGCCTCAAGACACAAGTATCATGAACATAATCAGTATCAACGGACAAATTCGCATCTTGTTGAGGTAGGTCTTGTACCAGAGTCGTTGCAATAGAAGTGAAATAATTGTTGAAGAGGATTGCTAATTCTGCATCTGCAAGCGTATTCCCGTTTAAGCTGATTGAGATGTTTTTCGTGGTTGTCTTTCTACCTAAGATCTCATTTAGGACTTTCCACAATTTCTGAGACGAATTACCGGATTCATAAATCCTGTCTTTATAATAATATTCTTTCGATTTTCGTATAAGTCGATTCAGCACATTTCTATATACTGTATACGACTTTTTTGTAATTATGTCTCGTTTGAATAAATTATACAATCTGTGCTTCTTTTTGATGACAAATTTTAAATCCCCAGAAAACCATTTCGGTTTGCTATTTTTCATTTTTTTATTCTTTATTAATGGGAAACATTGATAATAAATCGAGCAAATGAGATCATGCAGTACGCTCATTGCAAGCGTCAGCATTGGAGCAACTGCAATACTTCAGCGAAGTTTGCTTGTTGCATTTTGCTGACAAAATGTTCTTGGAACTGAGCAACATCGATCGGCCTTGAGAAGTTGTTAGGGCAGTAGGTTTCTGTGTTCCAGGTAAGTATCAGCATAACTGGGAAGTGATCAGAGAGGTCCACATTCAAGACTCCAGAAGTACATTTTGCACCTGGGTAAAAATTTAACAAAATATGATTTAACAGCGAATGTTGAGTTATAGGATTTTCAGGCGAATATCTGGTGGGCTTGTTAATTGCCGGAAAATAGCCATAAGAACTAATGACGTGAATGAAATTTTCAATTGTTGATAAGCCTCGGTTATTCAGTAAATTAATGTTGAAGTCTCCGCAGAGGATACAATTTTTATAAATTGCCGTAGATAGTAGATAATGGTCTAATTGAAACGTATTAAAATCATTCATTGATCCAATTGGAGGCCTGTAAAAACAGCTGAGGAACATTACGTTAGTTTTATGTTGAACTGTGGCACTTAGAACTTCGGTTACGTCGCCGACTTTACACAAGTTATCAGCAAGCCTGACATCTAGAATTTTTTGTAATAAAGAGTGATACCGCCTCCGTATCGGTTGCGAAAGACATTAAGTTGTTCATATTCGGGTAACGAGAACATATGACATTAATGTCCAATGATAGCCAAGTTTCAGTACACACAATGATATCGAATTTTTCACTTAATGACTGTAGTAATGCTTCTAAAACTGGGAGGTTTTTACGCATACTCCGAATATTTACTACAATAAGAGATAAGGAATGACTATTAGAGTCACTAGTTTTTCTATTAAAATAATTGACATCAGAGAGTTGGCAATTAAAATCAGGAAAATTATCATTACGCTCATCATATAATGAAAATGATGGAATCATTGCAGTTGCAACAGCACAATGACACAATATAGACATTAAAACACTTTACTCAGACGATATTCGCATGTTTAAAAGCATTACTTCAAGCTGCTGGAGATCACTATTATTATTTTTATAATGGATATTCCCGTTCTTGAGCATGTTCGCAGTAGACTCGGGATATATACATATGCTTTGAATTAAAAAATCGTTTTAGTTTTCCCACTACAAAAGGTTCGATGTATGCATGTATGGAACAGTTGGGATTCAGTGCCTCCAAAAAGGTTAAGAACAACTGCTTTACTTCAAGTGCGGCCGTTACGACATTTCGTCCACCATATCTACTACGCCTCCTACGTCTCTTAACGTATTAATTATTATTTGAAGAAAACAATAGCGTATTAAAAAAAAGTAGGTGAACATGACAGCATTGAGATGAAAAGAAATTCTCATCACGAAAAAAGTACGTAAGCAATACATTCGTCTGTTCAGCTATTTCGAAAAAGGCGCATAAGAGAGCGAAGTACATTACATCAAACAGTGCGGTGTAAAATATATGCACGATATACCCATCAATATGAGTATTCGTAGTTCATACTCAATTTAATTTACATCACTCAGAAGGAGGGGCTGTACAGTGCAACAGTAAAGTAGAACCATTTCAGATTTGGTACAGCACATAGGTAAATAACAGAACTATACAGAACTGGAGCCATAAAAGAACTCTCCATGCAGGACACCTCTTGAGTCTTGATGAACATATTCCATGTCAAATAATTATAATTAAAAGAAATATGTTTTATATTTACAGGAGGAGAGAGAAAAAAATTCGTTAATACTTACTCAGTTTTGGGTTTACGTACTACAGTACGTAAACGACTACAATATTCGCTGGATTCTTCCGTGAAAATGTTGTAGGTTTAGTGCATGGTTGAGTTAATTCGTGCTATAGAGAAGCGCCCAAGCGGAAGTATTGCATTTGGTATGCCAGATTGTACATGTTAGGGGGTAATTTTGCTAAATTAACATGTGATGCCTGATGCAATTACTCGCCAGCAGAGTTCCGTACTAATTGGTTCATGTAGCTTGACATCCACACGCCTCGAAAACTTTGGTCTGTGAATGCTGGTTCACACGTCAGCATTTGCTTTACGTTCAAATGCACTATCATGCCTGCCCAAATGAACAGCTTTCTGACTAGTAAATAAATCAATCAATCACTTCAAATATGAAGAGACATCAAAAAATTTCCAGGCAACACTTGCTAATGGTGATGAGACACGCTAGCCAAAAGAACGAGTAGCGTCATTTTTTCGTTCGAATGCGTTGATGTGTCCATTTAACTAGCACAGACTTGCAAGGAATTTTGAGTTATAAATCCCTCCAGATATAATGAGGTGTCCGAAAGTTAACTGACGACACTTACGGAAAAAACTGAACTGATAGTTATCATTTTTACACTTTTTCTTGGCAATCTCAGAGCTATGTTTACGAGAGTTCAACATAACGTTCGGACGAAAAGATGACGATACATGCGTACCTATGTTTCGAAGTATAAACGTTGGACACAACGCTAGCGCATGAATCAGCTTGCGCACAAATAGTCGTCTGCTTCAAGCTTCCTTCGTAATGGCATGAATGACGTCTTACCAGCAGTTTGTAAGTCTGTCCGTCACGCTTTCGATTATGAGTACTAACTACACTGCATTACGATAGAATTAGATGGTCCCCGTGCTGCCAATTAGATATAAAAAACGAAATTTTCGATTATTTTGAACGCAATACATATACCAATTAATGACATTTTCGTTCCACCCTATACTTAGAATTTTAATTCGTCGGCGTTGTGAATAAACAACAAGGGAAGCTGCTGGCACAGCAGGTCACTCCGAGAACTATTTGTAATTCCCCTGACCTTTACTGTTCGAATGCTTTCTTTGACAGCGCTGGGTAAGACCCTCCATGTTCTCCTGATCTTGTACCAACGCATTGCTGCCTTTTCTTCTTGTTACGAAAAGTTTTCTTCAATATGCTTCTACGTAGGACACCTCGTAGAAACATGCAAATATAGTAAATATATATTTGTTGGCTTAGCAGCTGAGATAAGTAAAAACCAGTCTACAACAATGTGCGGAAAACATAAAAAGTAGAGTGGAGTTCGATCTTCCCCACTGTAAAATAAATTCATAATTGTAATTGTAAACAAATATGAATATTGCTTATGCCTTAACATAGCGATAATAATTTCACAATCAGACAATCGTGCGTTTAAATAATAGCCAGCTATCCGAACACTCGCTCCCAAATGATGAGAAATGTGTGCTGGCGGCGGCATTCCTTCACAACATGCATGCACACCGCAACCATCTTCACCATCATCACCACTCTCGTCAAGCAATTGCAACGACACCTCGCCCGCAAGCAGCAACATTCCATTGGTCCAAAAACCGTCTCCGATGAAAAACTGCCGCCATTAATGGCAAGACTTGGAGCCGATTGTTATCTAGGCACAAATAACGACGGAGAACAGCCGCATTACTCGCCATTAACACCTACTTTACGGTGCATTGCATCCGTAAAGTTAGGGTGATGTTGATCTGCAGCCATATCCAGAGGCTGCCGCGGCTGCGCTCAGTCTGGCGGTGTTGCCATATCAACGAATGATCCACAAGCGACAATAGTATTACAATCTTTCCAGGTTAAGCTTCGCTATTCTCGGTGTACGTTGCAACTCAAAGAGGGGAAGGACATGTAGTAAGTCAAGCAAGACGATGAGAGCAGATAAACTGTGACACAAAAAGAGGAAGAACAGAACAAACGAAATGAGCTTCTGCTGTTGAATTAAAGTCGCTATCGCGTTACGTAAATCACTTAAATGTAGATATTGATTTAGGGGAACCTGTTGCACAGTGTCATGACTCACACAGGTGCACTGATTCTAAAGCAGTTTTACTACCGTGTAGCCTCTCAGTTACAAAGGTGCCAATATAGCATGTTGCCTACTTACGATTTAAGTATAATATGTATGCATTTCAATTAGGTTAAGTACCTATTCTAACTAAATTGAACCTGACCTAGCCAGTTATTAATTAAGCCAGCCTATTCTAACCTAACCTAACACACTTTGGGATAAGCTACGTACACTACACGGGGAGCGCTTCAAGTCCGGTATCCACGTAACAACTTTCGTAGCTAGTAGCCTAGAGGTAACTCAACTAATCCATTTACGTAGCCGAGGCACGGCTTCAGCTAGCGTAAAATTTACTGCATAAAGAATTACTGAAAATCTCTGTCGCTACTAAAATTTTCACACCATAGCAAGTGGCAATAGTGAACTTTCAACTATCGCTCCTAAATATGACAAGTTTAAGTCCACGAAGACTGACTGTGCACGATGTTCATAGACGTCATGCTAAGTCACGGCTATGATTACGCAGTCGGACGAGTGCAGTTGTCTTTATAGGCTGATAGCGGCTGCGGAAGTTTACGTGAGCACCGGGCTTTAGGAGTGCTGACTCAACGACGAAGTTGCGTCAACACCAGCCGTATCTATGATTCTGAGCGAGTAGCTCAAGTTTGTGTTTGTCGTTGAAATTTAGGTATCAAGTGATGATATTTGGCTCCATTGTAGAAATGTTTAAAAGAGTTTCATAAATAAACGGGCAGATTGAACTCAAAAACCTAATTTTTTAGATAAGATAGACATCTGAGCCAACAAATTTAGGCTTTATTATTAGACTGGTGAGAGTGCTCAAGTGAATGGCAGTACTTGCCATGTATCAGAGGTACCATACGTTGCTTGGCTTCGCTATAGACATTTTAAACTCTCATTAATAAGACAAGTTTAATTTGAACAAAATTCAAGCTTTTATTTGAGAATGTAACGGAAATACTTATAATTAGTTAGCGTCAGAAGTATGGGTGCCCGGTATCGAAATCTCAGTAGCTTCCGGGCAGTAGTTCACTTTAGTTTATGGGCGAAGTCGGTTAAGCAAAATAAATAGACAGGACGTGGTAAAAAAATCGATCCTCGTGTTAAGGTTGTTAATATCTGTAATGTATAAAAAACGTGAATGTGAGACCTCTGTCTTTACAATGGATAAGAACTGTAAAAAGTAAATCAAAATGGAGAACTACAAATAATCACTCACCCTACTTACAAGGGCGTGTTAGATTTAATCACTGTCAGTGAGGAAACTGAATCCAGTTAGCTTTAACTTATCCGGAATTTCAATGGGAGCTGATTTACCACTAATGATAAAGTTATATGGCGTCATTCGCAAACCCATTAAATTTGAGACAACCGAAACAGAACCGAACCGCTGATGCTACAAGCAAGGACGTTGTTTTTTGCCCGCTATGCACGAGATCCAAAACTCCGCAACGTTTCAAGCTCTTGGAACAAGAGCTTCCAAGACCGTGACTACCAGGAGGCAAAGAGCGTTATACTCTTTGCTTCCTGGTGACTACCTATACGCTCAGCAGCGGTTAACAAACTCTGTAGAAGATACATACGTCCCTGCGAAATTAAACTAGTTCGAAATTAAGAAGGTATTCGAAGTCGCGCCATTGGCCCTAAGAAAAAAAAATGCAGTAGCAGCTCAGATTTTATGTTTTTTTTCTTGTTTTTTTTTTTTTTTTTTTTTTGGGGGGGGGGAGGTTTGCGATACTGTGCAAGCCGAAGCCGTGCCGAGACAACGTAAACGGAGGGTAGGCCTGCGTCGGCAGACCTGTACCAGTAACTTCAACGCAGCAGTGGAAATTATCTTCTTGAGTAGCCCTGCATGGGCGCAAGGCGTCCCGTATTATTTATGGGTGGTGTGGATTGGCACACTGTGATCGAGTTAATTTAATCTCATTAGCTTCAACGGGTTCGGAACTTCAAATCTAGATACGCAGAATTATTGCTCCATATTACCAGCTTTACTACTGCAGAAGTGCATGGTGGCGCCAGTAAATCTACATCAGTGCATGGGAACTACAGTAAATTGTGACGGGGTTCCATAATACAAACATGAACGTTGGTAAAACCCGCTGCAGATGGTAGTCTTCTACCCTGTGTGTTCACTTCACATCGTTAGAATACATAGCTGTATTGTGTAAATAATAGAAACGGGCACAGTTTTCTGAAATGATATCAGCTACAAATATGAAACTGGAGCACTCTGAGAGCGCATACCTCCGGCAAGCAAAACAACGGTAACGAACAATTCAAATTGGCTCTGAAAGCAGGATTTTCTTTGTATCAACTCCAAAATCTAGTCATTTGTTCCTTTTGATACTAGTAACACTTTCTATCAATTTCTTTGCGATTTGCTCATAACTTGTTGAGTTATGCTGCTAGCAAACTTTATGACAAACATAAGTCAAACATACAAACGAAGCAACCGATCCGCACCAAGATTAATTCATTCATGTCTTCTAACCTTACTAACAACCCCTGTAAATTTCATAAAGATCCAGGGGAAACTCTTTGAGTTACGTATTGTGCTAACAAGCACAAAGCCAAGCACAGCAACAAACACATGAAAGAACAAACAGATCATCACAAAAATTTGGTCATTTACTCTTCGTATTAAACCTAAAATTCATGTAAATTTGATTAAAATCCGTCCATAACGTTTTGAGTTATAGCATTGACAATAATGACGCGGACAAACAAACAAACGGATGGATCTTCACCAAAAGTTAATCATCTGTTCCTCTCAACAAAGATCCGTCTATAACTTTTTGAGTTGTCAGACAGACAGATAGACAAACCCGGAGGTAAAGATACAAGACACTGTATTAGTGCGAGACCATCGAGAAGGAGGCTCTATCTCGACCAAGGAGGTTCTATAGAGATTTCAACGACCTCTATTAGTGACGCTCGCCAAGCCATCGGATGTGACGGTAAACATTTTATCGAAACTTTTGGTAGACACTCAGTTCTGTTTGTAAGGAGAATACGAAATGTTCGAACGCGGTGAAGCAAAAACGCAGGACAAAAACTATCGTCTGCAGCGGACTTTACATGGTAGAAATATTGGGGGGGGGGGGTAGAGGCTTGGCTATTTATTGAGATAAGGCGCTGGCACAGTAGCACTGTATCGCATGTGCGTCACAAGACGATCGCAAAGGTTCTAACCTCTTGAAAGAGTCACTAAAGGCGTGTTCGATTGGGACATGAACTCAAAGTGTTTAGCATAACTCGAAGGGAAAGTTAATTCAGACCGTTCTTTTCGCCACTTGGACTTGAGTTTAAGGTCTTAAGAGTAAGCGGTTTGGGCCGACAACTCAAATCTGCTCCGGAGGTAGCTTAAATTTTCTACGCACCATGCACTTGACATTTGATTCGAGTAAACAACAATTGCGCCATGAGATATATGGCGCCGGTGTCGTAATTAGTAAGTTTTCATATAAAATATAAATTTTTGATACGTTCAGCCCAATTTGAAGAACATAGGCGAAATTATACGACCAAATGTACCTTGTAATGTTTTAACAAGATTTGCATAGATAACACTGATACAACACAGAAACCAACTTTTTTTCGTTCAGTAAGGTGTTATAATTAAAACAAAAGAAAGAATTTCTGCAAATTTAGCATCCTAAAACAATGTTTTCAATATTATTATTTCGTTTCCTTTGAAAGTAGTATTTTTTATTTAAATTAAGTATCTTCCGTAGATATCATACCATGGATTGATAAAATGATAGAAACATATCAGCCACAGTGTAGTCAAAGAGATTTGAATATACAAGAGAAGAAACACCATGGCAATTTCTGTCAGCTAGACGGCGCTCTGGCAACCACTTTTCGAGTTACGGTAACCTTTTTTCAGGGCGCGGTAGCCCGGTTTAGGCGTGATTGCGACACACCCCTTTTGAAATTCTACAGAAAAGAATTGTTCCTAAATCATGCTACCTTCGAACCCGTATCATGCATACGAAGGTCGAAAAATGTTCCAAGTCAGGCAGTGAATCTTCTGCTGATCCCTTCCCAGGTCGTATCATGGATAGTTCATGGAGGCCCTAATTTTCCTCCTATGTAATACTGATGAAAGTGTTACGGTCTTATTAACCAACACGCTAACCTCGGAGTAAGTATAGATGGAGACGGCATAACCAAAATATTGCACAGCAGCCTGCAGGCTACTTCATGGTACGAGCTGGCTGGCAACTTGATGGCTTGCACGCTGGCTTCTGGCTGGCTGGAATGGGTGGCGTAGATGCATGTTGAGATTTAATTTAGCAGTAAAACAGTAGAGTCGCGCTCTTCTTCATTTGCATTAGCTGCAACTACTGTGCGCGCAAGAAAAATTTCTGATCTTGAGATTTTCTGTACACTGGACTTAAATAGCCCACCGTATCCAGGTTACACGCTCCTTAAATGTTCTAAGTAACTAAGTAACAAACAAAAGAACGGAGTAACAGGCAGAAACATATATTTATAGATTAGATAGCCGGCCATAGACGGACGAATGGCCATAGACGGCCATAGACGGCCATAGACGGACTTACGCTCCGGTCTCTATGAGCTATTGCCATAACGTCACGGTCATTTAAATATCTGAGGAAAAGAGAAAAAGACAAAAAGCCGCGAAGGAAATGATCTTGTATGCACGATTTAGTGCTGCAGATTCGCAGAGTTCGGAGACGTCAAGTTAGTTGGGGCGTGAAAGAGAGTGGATTAAGGTGGCCTCTGAAGCTTTGGTCGTTGAGAGTTTGTGACTCCTGTAAGATGTGCTCGTAGCTGCGGAGGGTGTCGCTCCCAAAGGTTGTCAATACGATTTTTAAACGAACTGACGGTCTCACTATGAAATACGAGAACAACTGCTGGCTTAGAGTAGTTCTTCGAGCTCTACGCTCGAGTGTCTGACTCTGGCCGTTGTTTCGCAGGCGATCATTAACGTCTCAAAAAAAAAAAATCGTTGTTGGCACGTCGTTGAAATCATTCAAGTACTTGAAAGTTTCGATAGTTGCCTTCTGAGTCATCTTTGCTAGAGAGAGGAGTCCCGCTCCCCGTAAGCGACATTCGTATGGCTTGTTTCGCAGCTGAGGTATCAATTTTGTTGGTCTGTGTTGGATTTTTTCTGATTTATTGATATCGTTGTACTTACGTAGTGACCAGAATTGAACCAAAAATTCAATAGGCGGGCGCACTATTGCTTTGTGGAGAGGAACGACTATGTCCTTGGATTTGTACCCGAAATTCCTGGTAATGAATCCGAGTACTTTGCTTGCCATTTTCACACTCTTGTCAACTTGCTAACTGTGCAGTAGTTTGTTGGTGATAATAATTCCCAGGTTGCGTTGTTGGGTGACATGTCAATTCTAACCCATTCATTTCCACCTATAGGTGCAACGTTGCGTAGACTATCGGTTGTGTAATATGCTACTTAATATAACTTCCTTAGCCTCTGCATTCTCGTGACGATACATTATCTGATTTATTATAGGCCCATATATATATATAAAGTATAGGATGGCTGTAAAATAGTGTTATAGCTTTGCATATAATATAAATTGTGTTGTATAATAGCGTCATTGTACAAATAATATATGTATATGTCCTATACCCCAGTATTTCGTAATATTAGTCGCTTACGTTGCTGCAATAAGGCGTTTTTTTCTAAGACTGCGTCAGATCTGTAAATAGAGGTTAGACGAACTCTGTATTTAAGCGAACTAGGCATTTGTACCACAAGCGAGAGAAGAGGAGAGCGGTGATACTGTTTTCGTTTAGGATTTAAGTATATACTAGTGGCCTGAGCCGTCATTATAAATGACGGCAGAAAATTAGTACTCCAGAAAAACCCCAGTTGTCTCCAGTGCCGAGCTTCTCAAATGAAAAATTCAGCATTCAGCTTGAAAAATTGGAAAATTAAACGGTGCAGTCAAGTGACATCTCCCGTAGCACCTCTGAACATGCCCAAGCACGGTCATGCAACCGAGCTCAGGTCCCTCAGCGGGAATTCCTGAGCGCGACCCTCCGTATCCTAGATACCGTCTTTAGCACTTGAATTTCTTCCTATCTTAGTCCCATAGAGCGTGACAGGAGAGATGTAATTATATCTATAAATAAATAAATACAAACACAACGTGAATTATTATGTAGCACTGATATTTGTCTGTCCCCGCGAAAAGAAGGAGAATAAGTTGAGAAATGTTCATCATATTCCGCAGGGCGTGAAAAATGCCAGAACTCTAGAGGAGCTGGCCATCAAATGTGACGACGTTGAAATTTGCCCCCACCGTGGTTGATAGTCTTACGCCACAAGGCGTTCTACTTTACGATTGTGTAAAGCCTTTTGCTATGCACTATGGGTCCTGCCGAAAGAGCTTCCTCGCTGTCGAGGAAAGAAAGAAAAAAAGAAAAAATATTTATTTCTCCCCGTAGGAAGGTATTTATACAATAGTTCTATTACAGTACATGTTCAGTACACTAGTGTAAAACAATAAGCAATGAGTCTTACACGCTAGGTTAAGAATTGAATGTACATTTCTACTTCACAATCTANAGAATATATATTTCTCCCCTTAGGAATTTTTCATCAAATAATTCAATTAAAATACTTGTTGAGGAAACTAGATTAAAACATCAAAATGAGCCTTACAGATTAGGGAGCAAATTTATTGCACTATTCTACTTCACGACCTACATTCCGTACAACGCTCTATGATAGCAATAGTTTCACAGTTCACACCCTGATATATTGTGAATCAACTAATACATTATGTTAATTTCGAGGCTCCTGGTCAACTTCAAACTGAAAGTTCTCTAGAAACCAAGATGATCGATTCGGCCATGGCTGTTGCGTAGTTCAGCCATGAATTCGCCTCTCTCCAGTTTAAGGAATTCTCCTATACTGCCATATATATATGCAATATTGTACAGAATGTAGGTTATGCGGCATGGTACCCAGTGTCACTTGTTTTAGTTTTCTTAATGAACGTAACGAAGCATTAACTAATTCTTTAATTTGCTTCAGAAATACCTCTTCGCCGCTTCATGTAACAATATATATATATAGAGTGTAAATAGTGTATTTAATTCTTTTAGTCCCTAATTAATGTGTCGTATGTACTTACATTCATGTAAATAGTCGTTCACTAATTACTTTGTGATGTAGTCCGCGAGGAAGTAATAATAATAATAATTAGCTTTTATTAAGAACACAATGGGTTCACAAAAGTGTGTCAAGTGTAGGTGCGTAAATGCAGGTGAGTGGTTATTTCTTATTATTCATATAATATAAAATAGAACAACTGTACGGCAGTTTGCATTGTAGTTATAAGGAGTTATAGGTACTCTATGACCACGCGTGGTCTGTAAGAAATTTCTTAATAATTACACTTTTTCTTTAACTATAAGCGTCACTTGCATACAAATAAAATATATGCGTCCGGTGCTATAGAATTCTGTGTAAGCGTCTACTGTTGTAGCAATAAGGCGTCATATTATAAATTTACGTGAATTGTAACTTCACCTATATTGCTTAATATTAGCATCATCTTAACGATCTCCGTTTAATAATTTACTCTAGCACAATGGTTCCCCACCTTATCTCTGCTGCTGGCACCCCTAAAAATCTTTTGCTGTGGGCTCACACCCCTACAAAATTAATAACTTATATGATGTAACTGTTTCACTAGCTCTAGTGCTTATTGTGAACTGGTTACTTAATACTTCTATGAGATTATAGGCTATTTAATTTGTCCAACTAGCTGAAGTTGCCTGTAGCTCTTAGTACATAACCGTGTGGCATAGCCAGTGTGATCTAAATGTATGAGCCACTAACAGCTAACTATGAATAATCGTAAACTGTGTTCTTTTGGCTCCTTGCTTGCCTCAGTTTTCTAATAAAATTCAACTCCCCTAGCGGCCGGGACAGTGATGTCCTGTATTGCAGGATGGATGCTGGTTGGGTTACGGCACCACTCTTGAGTCCTGCTCTAGTGTGAAGATTTGAACTACGGTAATGTGTAGAACCCTGCGCCCATGGCTGAACTACTTAACAGGTTGACTCACGCGCAGGTCGGGTTGCCAGCCTCGCCACTTCATCTGAGCTGTGACGTCACGTGGGGACATAGACTCCAGTCCGTGTTCATTTTTTCCTACCTGTCACTTGCTTTATAACTACAGTGAGCGAGGGCTTTCATGGAGAAGAAACAATGGTAATCATTTTCACACAGTCACAGCTCTTAACTTCCCCGTGCAAATATCCGTTTGTGAGAAATAAAGTAATAGAATGTCAAATAAATGAGCTCAACGACGAAGGAATCAAGTA